>CM071934.1:12307167-12758831 GCA_016081115.2 Rehmannia glutinosa | reverse complement strand
AGATAATTTTACTAAGAAATATTCTATTAGTTCGTATATATTTTTGAATTTAAAAGATAATATATTTAAGAGAGAAAAATAATTTAAAAATCAAGATTCCATCTACACTTTCTTTTAAATTTGTTATGTTTTTTAAATTTATGACACTAAAATTTTATCGTTGAACAAATTTCGTGTACCATACGGGTGTTATTCTAGTACTTTCATATATATAATTCCCGCATCAATAATGATTATCTACCATATGAAAGAGTTGAAATACCAATTTCTAACATATTTTTTTTATTACGGGATTTTAATATTTTTTTGGTCAAACGATAGTTTTTTATTAGAACAACTCAAAAACGAGAATTACAACTACAAACATAGTCAATCAAGCGGCTGTGGGGGACTTTACTAAAGATAAGTCAAGCGGGGAATTGACAAGACCAATTCAGATCCAATTCACAAACCAAAACTCCTCAACCAAAACTAATGCTAGGAGATTTCAACACTTCTTAATGGAGACTGCAAAATACTAAACACACAGGCACGAGCAATTGTCACGCACTGCAAGTCATACAAACAAATCCATCTACGAACTTTGCCCCTCATCCGGCCACAAAAAAAAAACAGCGATCAAGAAAAAAGAAAGCATTAATAAACTAACTAGAAAAAATCAACTAAACAAAACTAAAAAAGGTAGCAAAATACAAGAAAATAAGCTAGAAAAAACAAAACCAAAAGGATAACCTCTCTCTCTCCACTGTTTGCACCCCGTCCGATGCAAGACCCACAACCCCAAATAACGCCCAATCACCATTTCCTTCCGTGTTGTGGCTGCTCCTCAAGAAGAAGCAACATTGGTCTACACATACAATGAAATAGGCCAAAAACAAAATGGACACACTTTACGAATGACTCACCATTTTGCACAGATTGGCTAGTGAATGGCGGCCATCGCCCGCCGAAAAAGAGAGGAAGAGGGTGCAAGGGTGGGGGGGAGAGAGAGACCTTTTTCAAAACTAGTTTTTAATTAAGCTAATTGCATTACCACTAAGTAATTATTACATTAATAAATACTTTTGATCAAGGCTAAGTTAAATATAGGGGTGGCAAATCGTGTAACGGTCCTTATCGTGTTGACGATAATGACACGAAAATGATAAAGCCAAACACGAATATGACACGATAAGGATCTGCTCTAATTCGAACACGAACACGAAAATTTCGTCTCTACACGATACAATTTGACACGATAAGTCGTAACAAAAAGAAATTAATTTACACATTTATACACGATAGCGAATTACACGATATGACATGAAATTACACGACAATACACCATACAACATACAAAATATCAGGTTATCGTGTTACTATTATGTCGCTAACAGGCAAACGTGTCATTATCGTATCACTATCGTGTAAACATGTCATTATCGTGTGTACGCTGATACAACACGAACACGACACGAAATTTTCGTGTCCATGATAAGACTAAATACTAACCCACTATTTTCGTATCGTTTGGTGTCGTATTATCGTGTCGTGTCAAGAATTACCACCTCTATTTAGATACATAGCTTTTACAAGATCTATTGTAATCTGTAGGACATTCATTACATTTACATATATAGTGTGTCAATAATCTACCCTATATACTAAAAGAAAAAATAAGTTGACACATGTCATCACCTCATTAATTTTAGACATTTGTCAACTTTCATCCTCCCAATTCCACATGGCGGCTTCACATTTATTTATGTGGCAATTCTATGTACAAAATTTAAATATAACAAATTAAAAAGATAACAAATTTAATCAAGATTCCAAAAATAAAATATTTGCTCACAATTAGTTTGGAAAGATCAAATATATCCGAAGATACTTTTATTAAAAAATATTCTATTAGTTCAGAGTATATATTTTTGAATTTTAAAAGATAATAAATTTAAGAGATAAAAATAATTGAAAAATCAAGATTTCATCTGCACTTTCTTTTAAATTTGTTATGTTTTTTAAATTTGTGACACTAAAGTTCTATCTTTGAAAAAATTCTATGTACCACATGGGTGTTATTCTAGTATTTTCATATATATAATTCCCGCATCAATAATGATTAGCTACCATATGAAAGAGTTTAAATACCAATTTCTAACATTTTTTTATTAAGGAAATCTCTCTTTTAATTTTTTTTTGGTCAAACGATAGTTTTGTATTAGAACAACTCAAAAATGGGAATTACAACTACAAACATAGTCAATCGGCTATGGATCGACTTGACTAAAGATAAGCCAAACGGGGAATTGATAAGACTAATTCGGATCGATTCACAAACCAAAACTCCTCAACCAAAACTAATAACACTCTCATGCTAGGAGATTTCAAAGACTTCGTAATGGAAACGCAAAATACTAAACACCCGTGGCATGATCAACCGTCACGCACTATAAGCCATACAAACAAATCCACCTACGAACTTCGCCCCTCATCCGGCAACAAAAATATCGACGATCTAGAAAACAAAAGCATTAATAAACTACACGTCTTTATTTATTGTTTATTCAATATGATCGTAGTCCAAAACATAACATTATTAAATTGTCATCTTTAATAAATAATTAATATTATTAATGAAACAAAATATCGAAAGCAAACTCAATCAGTTCTATTAAACTATTTTAGATCTTGACTTATTATTTGAGCTAAAGTTTAGTGCTCAAAATATTTGGATATTACTAAAGAAAATATTTATTGTTTCTTCTTTCTTACTAAACTATCACATATATATTCTTTACAAAATAATTAGTGAAAAAATAAATTTTCAAAAATATATTCTTTACTAAAAAATATTACCTTTGACTTACCAAAGTAACACTAATTTTGGATAACTCCATAACATGTATTGGTTAGAAGAATTTTATTATTTTATTGATGTTGTCCAATATTTTGTATCTTATTCTATATATTTTCTTTTATTTTCTTTATTTTTTTTCAATCAAGTCATCTTAATATATTTCATATACTAATATTTTCTACAATTAGAGTCATTAATTGTTGTTAATTAAGGAAAGCATGTCAAAATTAGAATCACCTATTGTTTATCAATGGTCCAGTTATGAGATAATTCATATTTTTGGATTGAACTTGATTAGTATTTGTTTACACTTTTGAATACTAATATTTAAAAAATGAATGTAATAAGTAAATACTGCAACAATAAAATTATACCAAAATCAATTGAATCTACGAAAAAAATACAGATATTTTTTCAAAAGCATGATATAAAAATCAAACATCTCATTAATAATGAATTGCTCATTAAAATTATCTATAAAAAATTAATAATCCAAAATCAATTTAAATATAATTGGAGTCTTGTAGTAGTAAAAAATAGGAATTTTTTTTTGGTCCTTTAACTTACACCACTTTTACATTTCATCCTTTTTCCTTTTACTTTTGACAAATAGTCCTTTTTCTCAACAAAAATTGAGATTTGGTCCTCTTACCCGCTATAGAAGGTTATTTTGACCTATTGAGCTAATGTGGCATTTTTATTTTTAAAGTTTTTAATTTTCATTTAAAAGCAATATTTAAATCTTATATGGCATCCTAATTGGCTTAAATGATGGAAAAATTAATTAAATAAAAGATTTTTTTGAAAAATCTGAAAATATTATCTAAAAATTCTGAAATTTGTTTTACTAAAATTAAAAATTATTTGAATTTTTGTAACAAACTTATAAAAATTAAAAAATATTTTAAAATATAAAAATAAAGTATATAAAATCTGATAGTTTTTGTAAAAAACTAAAAATAGAAAAAAATCGAAATTGTTTAAAAGTACAAAAAATAAATATGAAAATTGTCAAAAAAAACTATAATCTGTTTTTAAAAATTTGAAATTTATTTGAAATATTATAATCTATTTTAAAACGTCGAAAATTGTTCAAAAAGTGAAAATTTGTCAAAAAACCGGAAAATAGATTAAAAACAAAGACTTTTTGAAATTTTTATAAAAAACGTTTCTGAATTTTTTTATATAGAGTAAAAACTTAGAATTGTTTTAAAAAACTATAAATTATATTTCAAAAATCTAAAAATTATGCCAAATATGTAAAAAAATCTGAAAATCAAAGGAAAAAAATCTGAAATTTGTTTAAAAATTAGATTATTTTATTTATTTGGTGTAATTGTCGAATATTTTTTAAAAAATAATTCATATTGTTTTTAAAATTTTTAAAAGTCTTACTTTTAATCCATTTTCAGATTTTTCGACAATTTTCAATTTTTTTAATTTTATATTTTAATATTTCAAATAATTGTTAGATTTTTAACAATTTTTTTAGTTTTTTAAATGAATTTCAGATTTTTAAACATCTTTTAGTTTAAAAACAACTTTTTCAAAATAATTTTGAGTTTTTCTATTTCAAAAATAAAATAATTTTCAATATTTCAAATAAGTTTCAGATTTTTTCAAACATTTTATATTTTTTTAACAACTTTCGTATTTTTTGTAATTTTAAAATAATTTCGATATTGTTTTTACTATTTTTAGTTTTTAAAGAAATTATCAAATTTTAGATATTTTAATTTTTAGATTTTAAAATGGTTTTTTGAATTTTTAAAACTTTGTTACAAAAAGTCAAATAATTTTAAATTTTGTTAAAACAATTTTCAGAATTTTTAGATAATATTTTCATATTTTTCAAATTTTTTGTTTCATTTAATTAATATTTCCATCATTTAGGCCATATAGTATGCCATGTAAGATTTAAATATTATTTTTTAAATGAAAATTAAAAACTTTGAAAATAAAAATACCACATCACCAACAGGTCAAAGTAACTCGCTATAGCGGTAAGAGGACCAAATCTCAATTTTTTGTTGAGAAAAAGGACTAATTGTCAAAATTAAAAAGATCAAATATATCCGAAGATACTTTTATTAAAAAATATTCTATTAGTTCGAGTATATATTTTTGAATTTTAAAAGATAATAAATTTAAGAGATAAAAATAATTTAAAAATCAAGATTTCATCTACACTTTCTTTTAAATTTGTTATGTTTTTTAAATTTGTGACACTAAAGTTCTATCTTTGAAAAAATTTCGGGTACCACACGGGTGTTATTCTAGTATTTTCATATATATAATTCCCATCAATAATGATTAGCTACCATATGAAAGAGTTGAAATACCAATTTCTAACATTTTCTTTATTACGCAAATCTCTCTTTTAATTTTTTTTTTGGTCAAACGATAGTTTTTATTAGAACAACTCAAAAATGGGAATTACAACTACAAACATACTCAATTGGCTATGGATCGACTTGACTAAAGATAAGCCAAATCGGGAATTGATAAGACTAATTCGGATCGATTCACAAACCAAAACTCTTCAACCAAAACTAATAACACTCTCATGCTAGGAGATTTCAAAGACTTCTTAATGGAGACTGCAAAATACTAAACACCCCAGGCATGAGTAACCGTCACGCACCGCAAGCCATACAAACAAATCCACCTACGAACTTCGCCCCTCATCCTAAGAAAAAAATATCGACGATCTAGAAAAAAAGCATTAATAAACTACACGTCTTTATTTATTATTTATTCAATATGATCGTAGTCCAAAACATAACATTATTAAATTGTCATCTTTAATAAATAATCAATATTATTAATGAAACAAAATATCGAAAGCAAACTCGTTAGTTCTATTAAAATATTTTAGATACTAAATCTTATTATTTGAGCTAAAGTTTAGTTTGCTCAAAATATTTGGATATTACTAAAGAAAATATTTATTGTTTCTTCTTTCTTACTAAACTATCACATATATATTCTTTACAAAATAATTAGTGAAAAATAAATTTTCAAGAAAATATATTCTTTACTAAAAAATATTACCATTGATTTACCAAAGTAACACTAATTTTGGATAACTCCAAAACATGTTTTGGTTAGAAGAATTTTAATATTTTATTGATGTTGTCCAATATTTTGTATCTTAATCTATATATTTTCTTTTATTTTCTTTATTTTTTTCAATCAAGTCATCTTAATATATTTCATATACTAATATTTTCTACGGTTAGAGTCATTAATTATTGTTAATTAAGCAAAGCATGTCAAAATTAGAATCACCTATCGTTTATCAATGGTCCAAATTATGAGATAATTCATATTTTTGGATTGAACTTGATTAGTATTTTTACACTTTTGAAAACTAATATTTAAAAAATGAATGTAATAAGTAAATACTTTGCAACAATAAAATTATACCAAAATCAATTGAATCGATCTGAAAAAAAAAATAGATATTTTTCAAAAGCATGATATAAAAATTAAACATCTCATTAATAATGAATTGCTCATTAAAATTATCTATAAAAAATTAATAATCCAAAATCAATTAAAATATAACTGAGTCTTGTAGTAGTAAAAATAGGAATTTTTTTGGTCCTTTAACTTACACCACTTTTACATTTCATCCTTTTTCCTTTTACTTTTGACAAATAGTCCTTTTTCTCAACAAAAAATTGAGATTTGGTCCTCTTACCTGCTATAGCAGGTTATTTTGACCTATTGAGCTGATGTGGCATTTTTATTTTTAAAGTTTTTAATTTTCATTTAAAAGCAATATTTAAATCTTATATGGCATCCTAATTGGCTTAAATGATGGAAAAATTAATTAAATAAAAGATTTTTTTGAAAAATCTGAAAATATTATCTAAAAATTCTGAAATTTGTTTTACTAAAATTAAAAATTATTTGAATTTTTGTAACAAACTTATAAAAAATTAAAAAAAAATATTTTAAAATCTAAAAAATAAAGTATATAAAATCTGATAGTTTTTGTAAAAAACTAAAAATAGAAAAAAAAATCGAAATTGTTTTAAAAGTACAAAAAATAAATATGAAAATTGTCAAAAAAACTATAATCTGTTTTTAAAAATTTGAAATTTATTTGAAATATTATAATCTATTTTAAAACGTCGAAAATTGTTCAAAAAGTGAAAATTTGTCAAAAAACCGGAAAATAGATTAAAAACAAAGACTTTTGAAATTTTTATAAAAAACGTTTCTGAATTTTTTATATAGAGTAAAAACTTAGAATTGTTTTAAAAAAACTATAAATTATATTTCAAAAATCTAAAAATTATGCCAAATATGTAAAAAAATCTGAAAATCAAAGGAAAAAATCTGAAATTTGTTTAAAAATTAGATTATTTTATTTATTTGGTGTAATTGTCGAATATTTTTTAAAAAATAATTCATATTGTTTTTAAAATTTTTAAAAGTCTTACTTTTAATCCATTTTCAGATTTTTAGACAATTTTTTCAATTTTGTTTTAATTTTATATTTTAATATTTCAAATAATTGTTAGATTTTTAACAATTTTTTAAGTTTTTAAACGAATTTCAGATTTTTAAACATCTTTTAGTTTAAAAACAACTTTTTCAAAATAATTTTGAGTTTTTCTATTTCAAAAATAAAATAATTTTCAATATTTCAAATAAGTTTCAGATTTTTTCAAACATTTTATATTTTTTTAACAACTTTCGTATTTTTTTTGTAATTTTAAAATAATTTCGATATTGTTTTTACTCTTTTTAGTTTTTTAAAGAAATTATCAAATTTTAGATATTTTAATTTTTAGATTTTAAAATGGTTTTTTGAATTTTTAACTTTGTTACAAAAAGTCAAATAATTTTAAATTTTGTTAAAACAATTTTCAGAATTTTTAGATAATATTTTCATATTTTTCAAATTTTTTGTTTCATTTAATTAATATTTCCATCATTTAGGCCATATAGTATGCCATGTAAGATTTAAATATTATTTTTAAATGAAAATTAAAAACTTTGAAAATAAAAATACAACATCACTCAACAGTCAAAGTAACCTGCTATAGCGTAAGAGGACCAAATCTCAATTTTTTGTTGAGAAAAAGGACTAATTGTCAAAATTAAAAAGATCAAATATATCCGAAGATACTTTTATTAAAAAATATTCTATTAGTTCGAGTATATATTTTTGAATTTTAAAAGATAATAAATTTAAGAGATAAAAATAATTTAAAAATCAAGATTTCATCTACACTTTCTTTTAAATTTGTTATGTTTTTTAAATTTGTGACACTAAAGTTCTATCTTTGAAAAAATTTCGGGTACCACACGGGTGTTATTCTAGTATTTTCATATATATAATTCCCATCAATAATGATTAGCTACCATATGAAAGAGTTGAAATACCAATTTCTAACATTTTCTTTATTACGCAAATCTCTCTTTTAATTTTTTTTTGTCAAACGATAGTTTTTATTAGAACAACTCAAAAATGGGAATTACAACTACAAACATACTCAATTGGCTATGGATCGACTTGACTAAAGATAAGCCAAGCGGGAATTGATAAGACTAATTCGGATCGTTTCACAAACCAAAACTCTTCAACCAAAACTAATAACACTCTCATGCTAGGAGATTTCAAAGACTTAATGGAGACTCGCAAAATACTAAACACCTGGCATGAGTAAATCCGTCACGCACCGCAAGCCATACAAACAAATCCACCTACGAACTTCGCCCCTCATCCCAAGAACAAAAATATCGACGATCTAGAAAAAAAAAGCATTAATAAACTACACGTCTTTATTTATTATTTATTCAATATGATCGTAGTCCAAAACATAACATTATTAAATTGTCATCTTTAATAAATAATCAATATTATTAATGAAACAAAATATCGAAAGCAAACTCGAGTTAGTTCTATTAAAATATTTTAGATACTAAATCTTATTATTTGAGCTAAAGTTTAGTCTGCTCAAAATATTTGGATATTACTAAAGAAAATATTTATTGTTTGTTCTTTCTTACTAAACTATCACATATATATTCTTTACAAAATAATTAGTGAAAAAATAAATTTTCAGTAAAATATATTCTTTAATAAAAAATATTACCATTGACTTACCAAAGTAACACTAATTTTGGATAACTCCATAACATGTATTGGTTAGAAGAATTTTATTATTTTATTGATGTTGTCCAATATTTTGTATCTTATTCTATATATTTTCTTTTATTTTCTTTATTTTTTTTCAATCAAGTCATCTTAATATATTTCATATACTAATATTTTCTACGGTTAGAGTCATTAATTATTGTTAATTAAGCAAAGCATGTCAAAATTAGAATCACCTATCGTTTATCAATGGTCCATTATGAGATAATTCATATTTTTGGATTGAACTTGATTAGTATTTTTACACTTTTGAAAACTAATATTTAAAAAATGAATGTAATAAGTAAATACTTTGCAACAATAAAATTATACCAAAATCAATTGAATCGATCTGAAAAAAAAAATATAGATATTTTTTCAAAAGCATGATATAAAAATTAAACATCTCATTAATAATGAATTGCTCATTAAAATTATCTATAAAAAAATTAATAATCCAAAATCAATTAAAATATAACTGAGTCTTGTAGTAGTAAAAAATAGGAATTTTTTTTTGGTCCTTTAACTTACACCACTTTTACATTTCATCCTTTTTCCTTTTACTTTTGACAAATAGTCCTTTTTCTCAACAAAAAATTGAGATTTGGTCCTCTTACCTGCTATAGCAGGTTATTTTGACCTATTGAGCTGATGTGGCATTTTTATTTTTAAAGTTTTTAATTTTCATTTAAAAGCAATTTTTAAATCTTATATGGCATCCTAATTGGCTTAAATGATGGAAAAATTAATTAAATAAAAGATTTTTTTTGAAAAATCTGAAAATATTATCTAAAAATTCTGAAAGTTGTTTTACTAAAATTAAAAATTATTTGAATTTTTGTAACAAACTTATAAAAAATTAAAAAATATTTTAAAATATAAAAAATAAAGTATATAAAATCTGATAGTTTTTGTAAAAAACTAAAAATAGAAAAAAATCGAAATTGTTTAAAAGTACAAAAATAAATATGAAAATTGTCAAAAAAAACTATAATCTGTTTTTAAAAAATTTGAAATTTATTTGAAATATTATAATCTATTTTAAAACGTTGAAAATTGTTCAAAAAGTGAAAATTTGTCAAAAAACCGGAAAATAGATTAAAAACAAAGACTTTTTGAAATTTTTATAAAAACGTTTCTGAATTTTTATATAGAGTAAAAACTTAGAATTGTTTTAAAAACTATAAATTATATTTCAAAAATCTAAAAATTATGCCAAATATGTAAAAAAATCTGAAAATCAAAGGAAAAAAATCTGAAATTTGTTTAAAAATTAGATTATTTTATTTATTTAGTGTAATTGTCGAATATTTTTTTAAAAATAATTCATATTGTTTTTAAAATTTTTAAAAGTCTTACTTTTAATCCATTTTCAGATTTTTCGACAATTTTCAATTTTTTTAATTTTATATTTTAATATTTCAAATAATTGTTAGATTTTTAACAATTTTTTTAGTTTTTAAATGAATTTCAGATTTTTAAACATCTTTTAGTTTAAAAACAACTTTTTCAAAATAATTTTGAGTTTTTCTATTTCAAAAATAAAATAATTTTCAATATTTCAAATAAGTTTCAGATTTTTCAAACATTTTATATTTTTTTAACAACTTTCGTATTTTTTGGTAATTTTAAAATAATTTCGATATTGTTTTTACTATTTTTAGTTTTTTAAAGAAATTATCAAATTTTAGATATTTTAATTTTTAGATTTTAAAATGGTTTTTTGAATTTTTAAAACTTTGTTACAAAAAGTCAAATAATTTTAAATTTTGTTAAAACAATTTTCAGAATTTTTAGATAATATTTTCATATTTTTCAAATTTTTGTTTCATTTAATTAATATTTCCATCATTTAGGCCATATAGTATGCCATGTAAGATTTAAATATTATTTTTAAATGAAAATTAAAAACTTTGAAAATAAAAATACCACATCACTCAACAGGTCAAAGTAACTGCTATAGCGGTAAGAGGACCAAATCTCAATTTTTGTTGAGAAAAAGGACTAATTGTCAAAATTAAAAAGATCAAATATATCCGAAGATACTTTTATTAAAAAATATTCTATTAGTTCGAGTATATATTTTTGAATTTTAAAAGATAATAAATTTAAGAGATAAAAATAATTTAAAAATCAAGATTTCATCTACACTTTCTTTTAAATTTGTTATGTTTTTTAAATTTGTGACACTAAAGTTCTATCTTTGAAAAAATTTCGGTACCACACGGGTGTTATTCTAGTATTTTCATATATATAATTCCCGCATCAATAATGATTAGCTACCATATGAAAGAGTTGAAATACCAATTTCTAACATTTTCTTTATTACGCAAATCTCTCTTTTAATTTTTTTTTTTTGGTCAAACGATAGTTTTTATTAGAACAACTCAAAATGGGAATTACAACTACAAACATACTCAATTGGCTATGGATCGACTTGACTAAAGATAAGCCAAGCGGGAATTGATAAGACTAATTCAGATCGGATTCACAAACCAAAACTCTTCAACCAAAACTAATAACACTCTCATGCTAGAGATTTCAAAGACTTCTTAATGGAGATCGCAAAATACTAAACACCCGTGGCATGAGTAACCGTCACGCATCAAGCCATACAAACAAATCCACCTACGAACTTCGCCCTCATCCCAAGCAACAAAAAATATCGACGATCTAGAAAAAAAGCATTAATAAACTACACGTCTTTATTTATTATTTATTCAATATGATCGTAGTCCAAAACATAACATTATTAAATTGTCATCTTTAATAAATAATCAATATTATTAATGAAACAAAATATCGAAAGCAAACTCATTAGTTCTATTAAAATATTTTAGATACTAAATCTTATTATTTGAGCTAAAGTTTAGCTGCTCAAAATATTTGGATATTACTAAAGAAAATATTTATTGTTTCTTCTTTCTTACTAAACTATCACATATATATTCTTTACAAAATAATTAGTGAAAAAATAAATTTTCAGTAAAATATATTCTTTACTAAAAATATTACCATTGATTTACCAAAGTAACACTAATTTTGGATAACTCCAAAACATGTTTTGGTTAGAAGAATTTTAATATTTTATTGATGTTGTCCAATATTTTGTATCTTAATCTATATATTTTCTTTTATTTTCTTTATTTTTTTCAATCAAGTCATCTTAATATATTTCATATACTAATATTTTCTACGGTTAGAGTCATTAATTATTGTTAATTAAGCAAAGCATGTCAAAATTAGAATCACCTATCGTTTATCAATGGTCCAGTTATGAGATAATTCATATTTTTGGATTGAACTTGATTAGTATTTTTACACTTTTGAAAACTAATATTTAAAAAATGAATGTAATAAGTAAATACTGCAACAATAAAATTATACCAAAATCAATTGAATCGATCTGAAAAAAAAAAATATAGATATTTTTTCAAAAGCATGATATAAAAATTAAACATCTCATTAATAATGAATTGCTCATTAAAATTATCTATAAAAAAATTAATAATCCAAAATCAATTAAAATATAACTGAGTCTTGTAGTAGTAAAAAATAGGAATTTTTTTTTTGGTCCTTTAACTTACACCACTTTTACATTTCATCCTTTTTCCTTTTACTTTTGACAAATAGTCCTTTTTATCAACAAAAATTGAGATTTGGTCCTCTTACCCGCTATAGAAGGTTATTTTGACCTATTGAGCTAATGTGGCATTTTTATTTTTAAAGTTTTTAATTTTCATTTAAAAGCAATATTTAAATCTTATATGGCATCCTAATTGGCTTAAATGATGGAAAAATTAATTAAATAAAAGATTTTTTTGAAAAATCTGAAAATATTATCTAAAAATTCTGAAATTTGTTTTACTAAAATTAAAAATTATTTGAATTTTTGTAACAAACTTATAAAAAATTAAAAAAATATTTTAAAATATAAAAATAAAGTATATAAAATCTGATAGTTTTTGTAAAAAACTAAAAATAGAAAAAAATCGAAATTGTTTAAAAGTACAAAAAATAAATATGAAAATTGTCAAAAAAAACTATAATCTGTTTTTAAAAAATTTGAAATTTATTTGAAATATTATAATCTATTTTAAAACGTCGAAAATTGTTCAAAAAGTGAAAATTTGTCAAAAAACCGAAAATAGATTAAAAACAAAGACTTTTTGAAATTTTTATAAAAACGTTTCTGAATTTTTTTATATAGAGTAAAAACTTAGAATTGTTTTAAAAAACTATAAATTATATTTCAAAAATCTAAAAATTATGCCAAATATGTAAAAAAATCTGAAAATCAAAGGAAAAAAATCTGAAATTTGTTTAAAAATTAGATTATTTTATTTATTTGGTGTAATTGTCGAATATTTTTTAAAAAATAATTCATATTGTTTTTAAAATTTTTAAAAGTCTTACTTTTAATCCATTTTCAGATTTTTCGACAATTTTCAATTTTTTTAATTTTATATTTTAATATTTCAAATAATTGTTAGATTTTTAACAATTTTTTTAGTTTTTAAATGAATTTCAGATTTTTAAACATCTTTTAGTTTAAAAACAACTTTTTCAAAATAATTTTGAGTTTTTCTATTTCAAAAATAAAATAATTTTCAATATTTCAAATAAGTTTCAGATTTTTTCAAACATTTTATATTTTTTTAACAACTTTCGTATTTTTTTGTAATTTTAAAATAATTTCGATATTGTTTTTACTATTTTTAGTTTTTTAAAGAAATTATCAAATTTTAGATATTTTAATTTTTAGATTTTAAAATGGTTTTTTGAATTTTTAAAACTTTGTTACAAAAAGTCAAATAATTTTAAATTTTGTTAAAACAATTTTCAGAATTTTTAGATAATATTTTCATATTTTTCAAATTTTTTGTTTCATTTAATTAATATTTCCATCATTTAGGCCATATAGTATGCCATGTAAGATTTAAATATTATTTTTTAAATGAAAATTAAAAACTTTGAAAATAAAAATACCACATCACCAACAAAGTCAAAGTAACTCGCTATAGCGGGTAAGAGGACCAAATCTCAATTTTTTGTTGAGAAAAAGGACTAATTGTCAAAATTAAAAGATCAAATATATCCGAAGATACTTTTATTAAAAAATATTCTATTAGTTCAGAGTATATATTTTTGAATTTTAAAAGATAATAAATTTAAGAGATAAAAATAATTGAAAAATCAAGATTTCATCTGCACTTTCTTTTAAATTTGTTATGTTTTTTAAATTTGTGACACTAAAGTTCTATCTTTGAAAAAATTTCGGGTACCGCACGGGTGTTGTTCTAGTATTTTCATATATATAATTCCCGCATCAATAATGATTAGCTACCATATGAAAGAATTGAAATACCAATTTCTAACATTTTTTTTTATTACACAAATCTCTCTTTTAATTTTTTTTTGGCCAAACGATAGGTTTTTATTAGAACAACTCAAAAATGGGAATTACAACTACAAACATAGTCAACTGGCTATGGATCGACTTGACTAAAGATAAGCCAAGCGGGGAATTGATAAGACTAATTCAGATCAGATTCACAAACCAAAACTCTTCAACCAAAACTAATAACACTCTCATGCTAGGAGATTTCAACACTTCTTAATGGAGACTGCAAAATACTAAACACCCAGGCATGAGCAACCGTCACGCACTGCAAGCCATACAAACAAATCCACCTACGAACTTAGCCCCTCATCCGACAACAAAGAATATCGACGATCTAGAAAAAAAAAGCATTAATAAACTACACATCTTTATTTATTGTTTATTCATTATGATCGTAGTCCAAAACATAACATTACTAAATTGTCATCTTTAATAAATAATCAATATTATTAATGAAACAAAATATTGAAAGCAAACTCAATTAGTTCAATAAAAATATTTTAGATACTAAATCTTATTATTTGAGCTAAAGTTTAGCTGCTCAAAATATTTGGATATTACTAAAGAAAATATTTATTGTTTCTTCTTTCTTACTAAACTATCACATGTATATTCTTTACAAAATAATTAGTGAAAAATAAATTTTCAGTAAAATATATTCTTTACTAAAAAATATTACCATTGATTTACCAAAGTAACACTAATTTTGGATAACTCCAAAACATGTTTTGGTTAGAAGAATTTTAATATTTTATTGATGTTGTCCAATATTTTGTATCTTAATCTATATATTTTCTTTTATTTTCTTTATTTTTTTCAATCAAGTCATCTTAATATATTTCATATACTAATATTTTCTACGGTTAGAGTCATTAATTATTGTTAATTAAGCAAAGCATGTCAAAATTAGAATCACCTATCGTTTATCAATGGTCCAGTTATGAGATAATTCATATTTTTGGATTGAACTTGATTAGTATTTTTACACTTTTGAAAACTAATATTTAAAAAATGAATGTAATAAGTAAATACTGCAACAATAAAATTATACCAAAATCAATTGAATCGATCTGAAAAAAAAAATATAGATATTTTTTCAAAAGCATGATATAAAAATTAAACATCTCATTAATAATGAATTGCTCATTAAAATTATCTATAAAAAAATTAATAATCCAAAATCAATTAAAATATAACTGAGTCTTGTAGTAGTAAAAAATAGGAATTTTTTTTTGGTCCTTTAACTTACACCACTTTTACATTTCATCCTTTTTCCTTTTACTTTTGACAAATAGTCCTTTTTCTCAACAAAAATTGAGATTTGGTCCTCTTACCCGCTATAGAAGGTTATTTTGACCTATTGAGCTAATGTGGCATTTTTATTTTTAAAGTTTTTAATTTTCATTTAAAAGCAATATTTAAATCTTATATGGCATCCTAATTGGCTTAAATGATGGAAAAATTAATTAAATAAAAGATTTTTTTGAAAAATCTGAAAATATTATCTAAAAATTCTGAAATTTGTTTTACTAAAATTAAAAATTATTTGAATTTTTGTAACAAACTTATAAAAAATTAAAAAAATATTTTAAAATATAAAAAATAAAGTATATAAAATCTGATAGTTTTTGTAAAAAACTAAAAATAGAAAAAAATCGAAATTGTTTAAAAGTACAAAAATAAATATGAAAATTGTCAAAAAAAACTATAATCTGTTTTTAAAAATTTGAAATTTATTTGAAATATTATAATCTATTTTAAAACGTCGAAAATTGTTCAAAAAGTGAAAATTTGTCAAAAAACCGGAAAATAGATTAAAAACAAAGACTTTTTGAAATTTTTATAAAAAACGTTTCTGAATTTTTTTATATAGAGTAAAAACTTAGAATTGTTTTAAAAAAACTATAAATTATATTTCAAAAATCTAAAAATTATGCCAAATATGTAAAAAAATCTGAAAATCAAAGGAAAAAAATCTGAAATTTGTTTAAAAATTAGATTATTTTATTTATTTGGTGTAATTGTCGAATATTTTTTAAAAAATAATTCATATTGTTTTTAAAATTTTTAAAAGTCTTACTTTTAATCCATTTTCAGATTTTTCGACAATTTTCAATTTTTTTTTAATTTTATATTTTAATATTTCAAATAATTGTTAGATTTTTAACAATTTTTTTAGTTTTTAAATGAATTTCAGATTTTTAAACATCTTTTAGTTTAAAAACAACTTTTTCAAAATAATTTTGAGTTTTTCTATTTCAAAAATAAAATAATTTTCAATATTTCAAATAAGTTTCAGATTTTTCAAACATTTTATATTTTTTTAACAACTTTCGTATTTTTTTGTAATTTTAAAATAATTTCGATATTGTTTTTACTATTTTTAGTTTTTTAAAGAAATTATCAAATTTTAGATATTTTAATTTTTAGATTTTAAAATGGTTTTTGAATTTTTAAAACTTTGTTACAAAAAGTCAAATAATTTTAAATTTTGTTAAAACAATTTTCAGAATTTTTAGATAATATTTTCATATTTTTCAAATTTTTTGTTTCATTTAATTAATATTTCCATCATTTAGGCCATATAGTATGCCATGTAAGATTTAAATATTATTTTTTAAATGAAAATTAAAAACTTTGAAAATAAAAATACAACATCACTCAACAAAGTCAAAGTAACTCGCTATAGCGGTAAGAGGACCAAATCTCAATTTTTGTTGAGAAAAAGGACTAATTGTCAAAATTAAAAAGATCAAATATATCCGAAGATACTTTTATTAAAAAATATTCTATTAGTTCGAGTATATATTTTTGAATTTTAAAAGATAATAAATTTAAGAGATAAAAATAATTTAAAAATCAAGATTTCATCTACACTTTCTTTTAAATTTGTTATGTTTTTAAATTTGTGACACTAAAGTTCTATCTTTGAAAAATTTGGTACCACACGGGTGTTATTCTAGTATTTTCATATATATAATTCCCGCATCAATAATGATTAGCTACCATATGAAAGAGTTGAAATACCAATTTCTAACATTTTCTTTATTACGCAAATCTCTCTTTTAATTTTTTTGGTCAAACGATAGTTTTTATTAGAACAACTCAAAAATGGGAATTACAACTACAAACATACTCAATTGGCTATGGATCGACTTGACTAAAGATAAGCCAGCGGGGAATTGATAAGACTAATTCGGATCGTTCACAAACCAAAACTCTTCAACCAAAACTAATAACACTCTCATGCTAGGAGATTTCAAAGACTTAATGGAGACGCAAAATACTAAACACCCAGGCATGAGAGTAACCGCCACGCACCGCAAGCCATACAAACAAATCCACCTACGAACTTCGCCCCTCATCCCAAGAACAAAAATATCGACGATCTAGAAAAAAAAAAAGCATTAATAAACTACACGTCTTTATTTATTATTTATTCAATATGATCGTAGTCCAAAACATAACATTACTAAATTGTCATCTTTAATAAATAATCAATATTATTAATGAAACAAAATATCGAAAGCAAACTCAATTAGTTCTATTAAAATATTTTAGATACTAAATCTTATTATTTGAGCTAAAGTTTAGCTGCTCAAAATATTTGGATATTACTAAAGAAAATATTTATTGTTTCTTCTTTCTTACTAAACTATCACATGTATATTCTTTACAAAATAATTAGTGAAAAAATAAATTTTCAGTAAAATATATTCTTTACTAAAAAATATTACCATTGACTTACCAAAGTAACACTAATTTTGGATAACTCCATAACATGTATTGGTTAGAAGAATTTTATTATTTTATTGATGTTGTCCAATATTTTGTATCTTATTCTATATATTTTCTTTTATTTTCTTTATTTTTTTCAATCAAGTCATCTTAATATATTTCATATACTAATATTTTCTACGGTTAGAGTCATTAATTATTGTTAATTAAGCAAAGCATGTCAAAATTAGAATCACCTATCGTTTATCAATGGTCCAGTTATGAGATAATTCATATTTTTGGATTGAACTTGATTAGTATTTTTACACTTTTGAAAACTAATATTTAAAAAATGAATGTAATAAGTAAATACTTGCAACAATAAAATTATACCAAAATCAATTGAATCGAAAAAAAAAAATAGATATTTTTCAAAAGCATGATATAAAAATTAAACATCTCATTAATAATGAATTGCTCATTAAAATTATCTATAAAAAATTAATAATCCAAAATCAATTAAAATATAACTGAGTCTTGTAGTAGTAAAAAATAGGAATTTTTTTTGGTCCTTTAACTTACACCACTTTTACATTTCATCCTTTTTCCTTTTACTTTTGACAAATAGTCCTTTTTCTCAACAAAAATTGAGATTTGGTCCTCTTACCCGCTATAGAAGGTTATTTTGACCTATTGAGCTAATGTGGCATTTTTATTTTTAAAGTTTTTAATTTTCATTTAAAAGCAATATTTAAATCTTATATGGCATCCTAATTGGCTTAAATGATGGAAAAATTAATTAAATAAAAGATTTTTTTGAAAAATCTGAAAATATTATCTAAAAATTCTGAAATTTGTTTTACTAAAATTAAAAATTATTTGAATTTTTGTAACAAACTTATAAAAATTAAAAAATATTTTAAAATATAAAAATAAAGTATATAAAATCTGATAGTTTTTGTAAAAAACTAAAAATAGAAAAAAATCGAAATTGTTTAAAAGTACAAAAATAAATATGAAAATTGTCAAAAAAAACTATAATCTGTTTTTAAAAATTTGAAATTTATTTGAAATATTATAATCTATTTTAAAACGTCGAAAATTGTTCAAAAAGTGAAAATTTGTCAAAAAACCGGAAAATAGATTAAAAACAAAGACTTTTGAAATTTTTATAAAAAACGTTTCTGAATTTTTATATAGAGTAAAAACTTAGAATTGTTTTAAAAAAACTATAAATTATATTTCAAAAATCTAAAAATTATGCCAAATATGTAAAAAAATCTGAAAATCAAAGGAAAAAAATCTGAAATTTGTTTAAAAATTAGATTATTTTATTTATTTGGTGTAATTGTCGAATATTTTTTAAAAAATAATTCATATTGTTTTTAAAATTTTTAAAAGTCTTACTTTTAATCCATTTTCAGATTTTTCGACAATTTTCAATTTTTTTAATTTTATATTTTAATATTTCAAATAATTGTTAGATTTTTAACAATTTTTTTAGTTTTTTAAATGAATTTCAGATTTTTAAACATCTTTTAGTTTAAAAACAACTTTTTCAAAATAATTTTGAGTTTTTCTATTTCAAAAATAAAATAATTTTCAATATTTCAAATAAGTTTCAGATTTTTCAAACATTTTATATTTTTTTAACAACTTTCGTATTTTTTGTAATTTTAAAATAATTTCGATATTGTTTTTACTATTTTTAGTTTTTAAAGAAATTATCAAATTTTAGATATTTTAATTTTTAGATTTTAAAATGGTTTTTTGAATTTTTAAAACTTTGTTACAAAAAGTCAAATAATTTTAAATTTTGTTAAAACAATTTTCAGAATTTTTAGATAATATTTTCATATTTTTCAAATTTTTTGTTTCATTTAATTAATATTTCCATCATTTAGGCCATATAGTATGCCATGTAAGATTTAAATATTATTTTTAAATGAAAATTAAAAACTTTGAAAATAAAAATACCACATCACTCAACGAGTCAAAGTAACTGCTATAGCGGAGTAAGAGGACCAAATCTCAATTTTTGTTGAGAAAAAGGACTAATTGTCAAAATTAAAAAGATCAAATATATCCAAAGATACTTTTATTAAAAAATATTCTATTAGTTCGAGTATATATTTTTGAATTTTAAAAGATAATAAATTTAAGAGATAAAAATAATTTAAAAATCAAGATTTCATCTACACTTTCTTTTAAATTTGTTATGTTTTTTAAATTTGTGACACTAAAGTTCTATCTTTGAAAAATTTCGGGTACCACACGGGTGTTATTCTAGTATTTTCATATATATAATTCCCGCATCAATAATGATTAGCTACCATATGAAAGAGTTGAAATACCAATTTCTAACATTTTCTTTATTACGCAAATCTCTCTTTTAATTTTTTTGGTCAAACGATAGTTTTTATTAGAACAACTCAAAAATGGGCATTACAACTACAAACATACTCAATTGGCTATGGATCGACTTGACTAAAGATAAGCCAAGCGGGAATTGATAAGACTAATTCGGATCGATTCACAAACCAAAACTCTTCAACCAAAACTAATAACACTCTCATCTTTAGGAGATTTCAAAGACTTCTTAATGGAGACCGCAAAATACTAAACACCCCAGGCATGAGTAACCGTCACGCACCGCAAGCCATACAAACAAATCCACCTACGAACTTCGCCCCTCATCCCAAGAACAAAAATATCGACGATCTAGAAAAAAAAGCATTAATAAACTACACGTCTTTATTTATTATTTATTCAATATGATCGTAGTCCAAAACATAACATTATTAAATTGTCATCTTTAATAAATAATCAATATTATTAATGAAACAAAATATCGAAAGCAAACTCGATTAGTTCTATTAAAATATTTTAGATACTAAATCTTATTATTTGAGCTAAAGTTTAGCTGCTCAAAATATTTGGATATTACTAAAGAAAATATTTATTGTTTCTTCTTTCTTACTAAACTATCACATATATATTCTTTACAAAATAATTAGTGAAAAATAAATTTTCAGTAAAATATATTCTTTACTAAAAAATATTACCATTGATTTACCAAAGTAACACTAATTTTGGATAACTCCAAAACATGTTTTGGTTTGAAGAATTTTAATATTTTATTGATGTTGTCCAATATTTTGTATCTTAATCTATATATTTTCTTTTATTTTCTTTATTTTTTTCAATCAAGTCATCTTAATATATTTCATATACTAATATTTTCTACGGTTAGAGTCATTAATTATTGTTAATTAAGCAAAGCATGTCAAAATTAGAATCACCTATCGTTTATCAATGGTCCAATTATGAGATAATTCATATTTTTGGATTGAACTTGATTAGTATTTTTACACTTTTGAAAACTAATATTTAAAAAATGAATGTAATAAGTAAATACTGCAACAATAAAATTATACCAAAATCAATTGAATCGATCTGAAAAAAATACAGATATTTTTTCAAAAGCATGATATAAAAATTAAACATCTCATTAATAATGAATTGCTCATTAAAATTATCTATAAAAAAATTAATAATCCAAAATCAATTAAAATATAACTGAGTCTTGTAGTAGTAAAAAATAGGAATTTTTTTTTGGTCCTTTAACTTACACCACTTTGACATTTCATCCTTTTTTCTTTTACTTTTGACAAATAGTCCTTTTTCTCAACAAAAAATTGAGATTTGGTCCTCTTACCTGCTATAGCAGGTTATTTTGACCTATTGAGCTGATGTGGCATTTTTATTTTTAAAGTTTTTAATTTTCATTTAAAAGCAATATTTAAATCTTATATGGCATCCTAATTGGCTTAAATGATGGAAAAATTAATTAAATAAAAGATTTTTTTTGAAAAATCTGAAAATATTATCTAAAAATTCTGAAAGTTGTTTTACTAAAATTAAAAATTATTTGAATTTTTGTAACAAACTTATAAAAAATTAAAAAAAATATTTTAAAATCTAAAAAATAAAGTATATAAAATCTGATAGTTTTTGTAAAAAACTAAAAATAGAAAAAAATCGAAATTGTTTTAAAGTACAAAAAATAAATATGAAAATTGTCAAAAAAAACTATAATCTGTTTTTAAAAAATTTGAAATTTATTTGAAATATTATAATCTATTTTAAAACGTCGAAAATTGTTCAAAAAGTGAAAATTTGTCAAAAAACCGGAAAATAGATTAAAAACAAAGACTTTTTGAAATTTTTATAAAAACGTTTCTGAATTTTTTATATAGAGTAAAAACTTAGAATTGTTTTAAAAAAACTATAAATTATATTTCAAAAATCTAAAAATTATGCCAAATATGTAAAAAAATCTGAAAATCAAAGGAAAAAATCTGAAATTTGTTTAAAAATTAGATTATTTTATTTATTTGGTGTAATTGTCGAATATTTTTTAAAAAATAATTCATATTGTTTTTAAAATTTTTAAAAGTCTTACTTTTAATCCATTTTCAGATTTTTCGACAATTTTCAATTTTTTTAATTTTATATTTTAATATTTCAAATAATTGTTAGATTTTTAACAATTTTTTTAGTTTTTAAATGAATTTCAGATTTTTAAACATCTTTTAGTTTAAAAACAACTTTTTCAAAATAATTTTGAGTTTTTCTATTTCAAAAAATAAAATAATTTTCAATATTTCAAATAAGTTTCAGATTTTTTCAAACATTTTATATTTTTTTAACAACTTTCGTATTTTTTTGTAATTTTAAAATAATTTCGATATTGTTTTTACTATTTTTAGTTTTTAAAGAAATTATCAAATTTTAGATATTTTAATTTTTAGATTTTAAAATGGTTTTTTGAATTTTTAAAACTTTGTTACAAAAAGTCAAATAATTTTAAATTTTGTTAAAACAATTTTCAGAATTTTTAGATAATATTTTCATATTTTTCAAATTTTTTGTTTCATTTAATTAATATTTCCATCATTTAGGCCATATAGTATGCCATGTAAGATTTAAATATTATTTTTTAAATGAAAATTAAAAACTTTGAAAATAAAAATACAACATCACTCAACAAAGTCAAAGTAACTCTGCTATAGCGAGTAAGAGGACCAAATCTCAATTTTTTGTTGAGAAAAAGGACTAATTGTCAAAATTAAAAAGATCAAATATATCCGAAGATACTTTTATTAAAAAATATTCTATTAGTTCGAGTATATATTTTTGAATTTTAAAAGATAATAAATTTAAGAGATAAAAATAATTTAAAAATCAAGATTTCATCTACACTTTCTTTTAAATTTGTTATGTTTTTAAATTTGTGACACTAAAGTTCTATCTTTGAAAAAATTTGGTACCACACGGGTGTTATTCTAGTATTTTCATATATATAATTCCCGCATCAATAATGATTAGCTACCATATGAAAGAGTTGAAATACCAATTTCTAACATTTTCTTTATTACGCAAATCTCTCTTTTAATTTTTTTTTTTTTTTTGGTCAAACGATAGTTTTTATTAGAACAACTCAAAAATGGGAATTACAACTACAAACATACTCAATTGGCTATGGATCGACTTGACTAAAGATAAGCCAAGCGGGAATTGATAAGACTAATTGGATCGATTCACAAACCAAAACTCTTCAACCAAAACTAATAACACTCTCATGCTAGGAGATTTCAAAGACTTAATGGAGACTCGCAAAATACTAAACACCCCAGGCATGAGTAAATCACACGCACCGCAAGCCATACAAACAAATCCACCTACGAACTTCGCCCCTCATCCAAGAACAAAAATATCGACGATCTAGAAAAAAAAAAAAAGCATTAATAAACTACACGTCTTTATTTATTATTTATTCAATATGATCGTAGTCCAAAACATAACATTATTAAATTGTCATCTTTAATAAATAATCAATATTATTAATGAAACAAAATATCGAAAGCAAACTCGCTTAGTTCTATTAAAATATTTTAGATACTAAATCTTATTATTTGAGCTAAAGTTTAGTCATTGCTCAAAATATTTGGATATTACTAAAGAAAATATTTATTGTTTCTTCTTTCTTACTAAACTATCACATATATATTCTTTACAAAATAATTAGTGAAAAAATAAATTTTCAGTAAAATATATTCTTTACTAAAAAATATTACCATTGATTTACCAAAGTAACACTAATTTTGGATAACTCCAAAACATGTTTTGGTTAGAAGAATTTTAATATTTTATTGATGTTGTCCAATATTTTGTATCTTATTCTATATATTTTCTTTTATTTTCTTTATTTTTTTTCAATCAAGTCATCTTAATATATTTTATATACTAATATTTTCTACAATTAGAGTCATTAATTGTTGTTAATTAAGCAAAGCATGTCAAAATTAGAATCACCTATTGTTTATCAATGGTCCAGTTATGAGATAATTCATATTTTTGGATTGAACTTGATTAGTATTTGTTTACACTTTTGAAAACTAATATTTAAAAAATGAATGTAATAAGTAAATACTGCAACAATAAAATTATACCAAATTCAATTGAATCGATGCGAAAAAAAATTACAGATATTTTTTCAAAAGCATGATATAAACATCAAACATATCATTAATAATGAATTGCTCATTAAAATTATCTATAAAAAATTAATAATCCAAAATCAATTAAAATATAACTGAGTCTTGTAGTAGTAAAAAATAGGAATTTTTTTGGTCCTTTAACTTACACCACTTTTACATTTCATCCTTTTTCCTTTTACTTTTGACAAATAGTCCTTTTTCTCAACAAAAATTGAGATTTGGTCCTCTTACCCGCTATAGAAGGTTATTTTGACCTATTGAGCTAATGTGGCATTTTTATTTTTAAAGTTTTTAATTTTCATTTAAAAGCAATATTTAAATCTTATATGGCATCCTAATTGGCTTAAATGATGGAAAAATTAATTAAATAAAAGATTTTTTTGAAAAATCTGAAAATATTATCTAAAAATTCTGAAATTTGTTTTACTAAAATTAAAAATTATTTGAATTTTTGTAACAAACTTATAAAAAATTAAAAAAATATTTTAAAATATAAAAATAAAGTATATAAAATCTGATAGTTTTTGTAAAAAACTAAAAATAGAAAAAAATCGAAATTGTTTAAAAGTACAAAAATAAATATGAAAATTGTCAAAAAAAACTATAATCTGTTTTTAAAAAATTTGAAATTTATTTGAAATATTATAATCTATTTTAAAACGTCGAAAATTGTTCAAAAAGTGAAAATTTGTCAAAAAACCGGAAAATAGATTAAAAACAAAGACTTTTTGAAATTTTTATAAAAAACGTTTCTGAATTTTTATATAGAGTAAAAACTTAGAATTGTTTTAAAAAAACTATAAATTATATTTCAAAAATCTAAAAATTATGCCAAATATGTAAAAAAATCTGAAAATCAAAGGAAAAAAATCTGAAATTTGTTTAAAAATTAGATTATTTTATTTATTTGGTGTAATTGTCGAATATTTTTTAAAAAATAATTCATATTGTTTTTAAAATTTTTAAAAGTCTTACTTTTAATCCATTTTCAGATTTTTCGACAATTTTCAATTTTTTTAATTTTATATTTTAATATTTCAAATAATTGTTAGATTTTTAACAATTTTTTTAGTTTTTTAAATGAATTTCAGATTTTTAAACATCTTTTAGTTTAAAAACAACTTTTTCAAAATAATTTTGAGTTTTTCTATTTCAAAAATAAAATAATTTTCAATATTTCAAATAAGTTTCAGATTTTTTCAAACATTTTATATTTTTTTAACAACTTTCGTATTTTTTGTAATTTTAAAATAATTTCGATATTGTTTTTACTATTTTTAGTTTTTAAAGAAATTATCAAATTTTAGATATTTTAATTTTTAGATTTTAAAATGGTTTTTGAATTTTTAAAACTTTGTTACAAAAAGTCAAATAATTTTAAATTTTGTTAAAACAATTTTCAGAATTTTTAGATAATATTTTCATATTTTTCAAATTTTTGTTTCATTTAATTAATATTTCCATCATTTAGGCCATATAGTATGCCATGTAAGATTTAAATATTATTTTTTAAATGAAAATTAAAAACTTTGAAAATAAAAATACAACATCACTCAACAAAGTCAAAGTAACTTTGCTATAGCGGAGTAAGAGGACCAAATCTCAATTTTTGTTGAGAAAAAGGACTAATTGTCAAAATTAAAAAGATCAAATATATCCGAAGATACTTTTATTAAAAAATATTCTATTAGTTCGAGTATATATTTTTGAATTTTAAAAGATAATAAATTTAAGAGATAAAAATAATTTAAAAATCAAGATTTCATCTACACTTTCTTTTAAATTTGTTATGTTTTTTAAATTTGTGACACTAAAGTTCTATCTTTGAAAAAATTCTGGGTACCACACGGGTGTTATTCTAGTATTTTCATATATATAATTCCCGCATCAATAATGATTAGCTACCATATGAAAGAGTTGAAATACCAATTTCTAACATTTTCTTTATTACGCAAATCTCTCTTTTAATTTTTTTTTTTTTTTGGTCAAACGATAGTTTTTATTAGAACAACTCAAAAATGGGAATTACAACTACAAACATAGTCAACTGGCTATGGATCGACTTGACTAAAGATAAGCCAAGCGGGGAATTGATAAGACTAATTCAGATCAGATTCACAAACCAAAACTCTTCAACCAAAACTAATAACACTCTCATGCTAGGAGATTTCAAAGACTTCTTAATGGAGACGCAAAATACTAAACACCTGGCATGAGTAACCGTCACGCACTGCAAGCCATACAAACAAATCCACCTACGAACTTAAGCCCCTCATCCGGCAACAAAAAATATCGACGATCTAAAAAAAAAGCATTATTAAACTACACGTCTTTATTTATTATTTATTCAATATGATCGTAGTCCAAAACATAACATTATTAAATTGTCATCTTTAATAAATAATCAATATTATTAATGAAACAAAATATCGAAAGCAAACTCAGTTAGTTCTATTAAAATATTTTAGATACTAAATCTTATTATTTGAGCTAAAGTTTAGTCGCTCAAAAATATTTGGATATTACTAAAGAAAATATTTATTGTTTCTTCTTTTCTTACTAAACTATCACATATATATTCTTTATAAAATAATTAGTGAAAAAATAAATTTTCAGTAAAATATATTCTTTACTAAAAATATTACCATTGACTTACCAAAGTAACACTAATTTTGGATAACTCCATAACATGTATTGGTTAGAAGAATTTTAATATTTTATTGATGTTGTCCAATATATTGTTTCTTATTCTATATATTTTCTTTTATTTTCTTTATTTTTTTCAATCAAGTCATCTTAATATATTTCATATACTAATATTTTCTACGGTTAGAGTCATTAATTATTGTTAATTAAGCAAAGCATGTCAAAATTAGAATCACCTATCGTTTATCAATGGTCCAGTTATGAGATAATTCATATTTTTGGATTGAACTTGATTAGTATTTTTACACTTTTGAAAACTAATATTTAAAAAATGAATGTAATAAGTAAATACTACAACAATAAAATTATACCAAAATCAATTGAATCGATACGAAAAAAAAAATATAGATATTTTTTCAAAAGCATGATATAAAAAATTAAACATCTCATTAATAATGAATTGCTCATTAAAATTATCTATAAAAAATTAATAATCCAAAATCAATTAAAATATAACTGAGTCTTGTAGTAGTAAAAATAGGAATTTTTTTTTTTGGTCCTTTAACTTACACCACTTTTACATTTCATCCTTTTTCCTTTTACTTTTGACAAATAGTCCTTTTTCTCAACAAAAAATTGAGATTTGGTCCTCTTACCCGCTATAGAAGGTTATTTTGACCTATTGAGCTAATGTGGCATTTTTATTTTTAAAGTTTTTAATTTTCATTTAAAAGCAATATTTAAATCTTATATGGCATCCTAATTGGCTTAAATGATGGAAAAATTAATTAAATAAAAGATTTTTTTGAAAAATCTGAAAATATTATCTAAAAATTCTGAAATTTGTTTTACTAAAATTAAAAATTATTTGAATTTTTGTAACAAACTTATAAAAATTAAAAAATATTTTAAAATATAAAAAATAAAGTATATAAAATCTGATAGTTTTTGTAAAAAACTAAAAATAGAAAAAAATCGAAATTGTTTAAAAGTACAAAAATAAATATGAAAATTGTCAAAAAAACTATAATCTGTTTTTAAAAAATTTGAAATTTATTTGAAATATTATAATCTATTTTAAAACGTCGAAAATTGTTCAAAAAGTGAAAATTTGTCAAAAAACCGGAAAATAGATTAAAAACAAAGACTTTTTGAAATTTTTATAAAAAACGTTTCTGAATTTTTTATATAGAGTAAAAACTTAGAATTGTTTTAAAAAAACTATAAATTATATTTCAAAAATCTAAAAATTATGCCAAATATGTAAAAAAATCTGAAAATCAAAGGAAAAAATCTGAAATTTGTTTAAAAATTAGATTATTTTATTTATTTGGTGTAATTGTCGAATATTTTTTAAAAAATAATTCATATTGTTTTTAAAATTTTTAAAAGTCTTACTTTTAATCCATTTTCAGATTTTTCGACAATTTTCAATTTTTTTAATTTTATATTTTAATATTTCAAATAATTGTTAGATTTTTAACAATTTTTTTAGTTTTTTAAATGAATTTCAGATTTTTAAACATCTTTTAGTTTAAAAACAACTTTTTCAAAATAATTTTGAGTTTTTCTATTTCAAAAATAAAATAATTTTCAATATTTCAAATAAGTTTCAGATTTTTTCAAACATTTTATATTTTTTTAACAACTTTCGTATTTTTTGTAATTTTAAAATAATTTCGATATTGTTTTTACTATTTTTAGTTTTTTAAAGAAATTATCAAATTTTAGATATTTTAATTTTTAGATTTTAAAATGGTTTTTTGAATTTTTTAAAACTTTGTTACAAAAAGTCAAATATTTTTAAATTTTGTTAAAACAATTTTCAGAATTTTTAGATAATATTTTCATATTTTTCAAATTTTTTGTTTCATTTAATTAATATTTCCATCATTTAGGCCATATAGTATGCCATGTAAGATTTAAATATTATTTTTTAAATGAAAATTAAAAACTTTGAAAATAAAAATACCACATCAGCTCAACAGGTCAAAGTAACCTGCTATAGCAGGTAAGAGGACCAAATCTCAATTTTTTGTTGAGAAAAAGGACTAATTGTCAAAATTAAAAAGATCAAATATATCCGAAGATACTTTTATTAAAAAATATTCTATTAGTTCGAGTATATATTTTTGAATTTTAAAAGATAATAAATTTAAGAGATAAAAATAATTTAAAAATCAAGATTTCATCTACACTTTCTTTTAAATTTGTTATGTTTTTTTAAATTTGTGACACTAAAGTTCTATCTTTGAAAAATTTGGTACCACACGGGTGTTATTCTAGTATTTTCATATATATAATTCCCGCATCAATAATGATTAGCTACCATATGAAAGAGTTGAAATACCAATTTCTAACATTTTCTTTATTACGCAAATCTCTCTTTTAATTTTTTTTTGGTCAAACGATAGTTTTTATTAGAACAACTCAAAAATGGGAATTACAACTACAAACATACTCAATTGGCTATGGATCGACTTGACTAAAGATAAGCCAAGGGGAATTGATAAGACTAATTCAGATCGATTCACAAACCAAAACTCTTCAACCAAAACTAATAACACTCTCATGCTAGGAGATTTCAAAGACTTCTTAATGGAGACTGCAAAATACTAAACACCCGGCATGAGTAAATCGTCACGCACCGCAAGCCCATACAAACAAATCCACCTACGAACTTCGCCCCTCATCCGGCAACAAAAATATCGACGATCTAGAAAAAAAGCATTAATAAACTACACGTCTTTATTTATTATTTATTCAATATGATCGTAGTCCAAAACATAACATTACTAAATTGTCATCTTTAATAAATAATCAATATTATTAATGAAACAAAATATTGAAAGCAAACTCAATTAGTTCTATTAAAATATTTTAGATACTAAATCTTATTATTTGAGCTAAAGTTTAGCTGCTCAAAATATTTGGATATTACTAAAGAAAATATTTATTGTTTGTTCTTTCTTACTAAACTATCACATATATATTCTTTACAAAATAATTAGTGAAAAAATAAATTTTCAGTAAAATATATTCTTTACTAAAAAATATTACCATTGACTTACCAAAGTAACACTAATTTTGGATAACTCCATAACATGTATTGGTTAGAAGAATTTTATTATTTTATTGATGTTGTCCAATATTTTGTATCTTATTCTATATATTTTCTTTTATTTTCTTTATTTTTTTTCAATCAAGTCATCTTAATATATTTCATATACTAATATTTTCTACAATTAGAGTCATTAATTGTTGTTAATTAAGGAAAGCATGTCAAAATTAGAATCACCTATTGTTTATCAATGGTCCAGTTATGAGATAATTCATATTTTTGGATTGAACTTGATTAGTATTTGTTTACACTTTTGAATACTAATATTTAAAAAATGAATGTAATAAGTAAAATGAATTGCTCATTAAAATTATCTATAAAAAATTAATAATCCAAAATCAATTTAAATATAACTGGAGTCTTGTAGTAGTAAAAAATATTTCAATCAAATATCACTTTAATCATTCTCCTTGATAAATGTCTTAGTTTTCTTCATATAGACGGTACTAGAGAATTTTATCTCAAGCCTTCTTTTTAAGCTATTGTCATCACCAAGATCTAGAAAATAAGAGTTAACATTCTTCAATTTTGTCTTGTCTGGAAAAGAAATTTATTCCTCATTTATATCAATAATTTGCTAATATATACGAATTTCAAATGAAAAAAATTGAAAGCATTAAAGATCCAATCAACTACAAAAAGATTGACACATTTTGCCAACAGATTCTAAAAGAATAACTTTAGAGTTAAGATCTGATTCTTATGACAAAATAATAAAATAAAATCAACATGTCCGATATACAAATTTTCTGTGCAAAACAGTAAATCAGAAACCAAAATTATTAATATCTAACTGTTAATATATGTTGCTTGAAATATTTTATGTGAACTCTGGATACATAGTCAACTTAATGACTGTGAAGTACATCTAATATTTTTTTACTAGATCCCTTTTACTCTGCACTTTGAATAGAATCTTATTGTCCACGAAATCCTTGATCTTATTTGGAACACATTGAAAATTAGTTTCCTGCATAAGGTCGGTTGATACAAAATATTTATTTAATTTCAAAGATACAAATTATAAAGTTATTTCTTCAAATGTTATAAAAAAAATTATGAACCATAAACAAAATTCACAATAATTATTTTGAACTCAACTACTCTCTTTCTAATCAAATCAACTCCAATGAACTTAATGCATTCACACAAATTTTTTCTGTCAAATAAGGAGAAAAATATGCAAAAATACAAAAAATATTAATGCATTAACATCTACAAAAATAATTATAAGCCACCAATTAAGAAAAAAACTAACATATAAACTGCCAAAAATTCTTAGATTCACACGCATTATTAATGCATTAATTAATATCTAATGCATTCACACGAATTATTAAGCCAAATAAGAAAAAAAATGACAAAAAAATTGCCAAAAATATCTATTATCAATTAACTGGTACCGTTTTGGTGGAAAATATTGGATCATATGTCTTCTATATAAATAGAGATAATATCACATATATAGCTAGGTAAACAGTAAAAATAAATATGACGTGTGGTATAACTCCAACTGATAGTACTTCTGCTGAATTCAGCTCTTAAGTGAGTCACTACCTTAACCTGCAACACAAAAAGTTGTTAAGAGTGCCAGGTGTTGACCCGACGAAGACTCAATGCTCATGTCAATTCCAAAGCAAGTAATTTTAAGTCGGTAAACTTGAAAATTAGTAATTGCTTAAAAATATTGCTTACCATTGGACAATGAAGGCTGGAGGCAATGCCGAAGCCAGAAAAAATATTGGGGTGGGCCAATACATGAAAGTGGGGTGAGCCGGATAAAAAACTAGAAAAAAATCATAAAAATTTTAACTAAAATATTTTTTAAAAATTAATTTATTAGAAAAATTAATTTTATTTTTAAGGGGGGTGGGGAGTTTGCCCCATGCCTGCACCAATGGTTGAAGGTATTTTTTTTTCTCAAAACGATACAAATATATTCATAACTCAAAATAATATTACACTGTCAACTGGCAAAAGAGCCACCTTGAACCAGACACAAATGTCAAGGAGAGAACTCCGCTCGAGAGGAAAACCAATCGCTTTTTTAGGGAGCAAAACACGAGCTACATCACGCACTGCAAGATAGAAACTACTGACCCACCTACGAGTTTTGCAAATCAACCGGGAAAAAAGACACAAAACAAACATAACAAAAACAAAGACAAATCTAAAAGATCCCATCACAGCCCATCATCGCCAACACCACCTCCAAACTCCATCGTCGTTGCCGCCGCCGCAGTCACCCAACCTATTGGAATTTATTTTTCGTTAGTTCATTAGTCGGATAATTTCCTTGAACTTGGCATCTTGGGCATTTAGGCTCATCAAAGTGGAAGAGAAAAGAAAAGATAGATCGAAGCGAGAGTATAAAAAGCAGAAAATTTGAGAAGAAAGAAAAGAAAAGAAATCCATTCTCTAGAATAAAAGTAAAGTGGAAGGAAAAATTAATTTGTAATAAACTAAAAGAACGGAAAAAAAAGAAGAAAGTAATGAAAGGAAAAAACCAATCACAAGAAACAAAAAATAATAATAATAAAAAATAAAAACGAAAAATGAAAATCGAATATTGCAACAAAAGACACTTCAATAAAATTAAGTTAATTAGTTATTACCGGGAAAAAAATATAATGTGGAACATGTTTTGAGTGGATCCACTAAGAGTTGAGTTATAAAATTAGAATACGTTACTCGTTCCAATACTCATCTAGCTATATAGATATGAATGTTGAACACAAAACTCAAATGAAATGAACTAATTACAACTTCGAATTGAACCACTCGAGTCTCCTCTTAGTTGTGGTTGCTCATACATCTAACTTTTGTTTGGTTCAGTGATATTTTCGCTACGTTAATTTGTTCTAGCAGCTTCACGACACATGCTTGCACTACTCAAGAAACATATTATTGTACTTGACGGACACACAATTGTGATTATTATATTTGTGTTGCATGTGAACCTTCAGGGGAAAAAAGGGTGCATGTGAACCTTTATGGAAAAAGAAAAAAAAATGATGATTAATTCAAGTCTGGCCGACCCCAGTCATCTTGGAGAAAACCATAGTACTACCAATTATAAGTAAATGAACAAGTAATTTTTGTAGTATTTTATCTTCTTCAAGATGACTTGGTAGTCCGGACTTCAATTGTTTCAAGACAAACCATTTTGGCTATACATAAAACTGTTAAACAAGCAATATCAATTGCATTTGCTAAATTTGCCAAAACAGTTGTTTATATAGAGAAGTGAAAAATTGAGATCATTTCTTCACATTTTAATCAAGTCATCTCTAATTATGTTAGTTGCCGTCACTATATTCATGAATAACTTTGGCCGCCACTATATTCTATGTATAGATCATCCAAACTCAAGTGCAAGATTAGATTAGATGTCAAGATTAGATTAGATGTTCGTCTTTCAACTTTAATTTTAAAACAAAAAATAAAATAAAATAAAATTTTAGTAATAGATTTATATTTTCTCCAGTAAACTAAGGACCGTAAATTAGTTATATACGACTCGGCCAACATTTGCTGCAAGTTGGGATAATTCTGTCCGAAAAAATGTGTGCAATGATTATGTAATTCAACTTTATATCGTAATAAAGTAATAGAGGGAGCATTTTCTTGGGTAGGGGGAAATAGGGAAAACAAGAATATATAATATGGTGACAACTTAATTATCAACAGTAAAAGTATACATATAAGAAGTAAATATCAGTAATTAATTAAGCGCACTTGCATATTGTTCCCACATATTTGACTTCGTCGTAGGGCTTTTAATTTCCTTATTTAAGGGGACATCGTAGGTTAGTTAAGTAGTCTTTAATTAAGCTAATTGCATTACCACTAAGTAATTATTACATTAATAAATACATATGAAGGCTAAGTTAAATATAGGGGTGGCAAATCGTGTAATGTGTTCTTATCGTGTCGACGATAATGACACGAACACGATAAAGCCAATCACAAATATGACACGATAAGGATCTGCTCCGATACGAACACGAACACGAAAATTTTCGTGCCGACACGACACGATAAGTCGAAACAAAAAGAAATCTATTTACACATTAATACACGATACCGAAATATGACATGAAATTACACGACAATACACCATACAACATACAAAATATTAGGTTATCGTGTCACTATTATGTCGTTAACAGGCAAACGTGTCATTGTCGTGTCACTATCGTGTAAACATGTCATTATCGTGTTCGTGTCCTTATCGTGTGTACGCTGATACAACATGAACCAGGGGCGTAGCTAGAGGGGGCCACCACCAATTTTTTTGTCCCGTTTTTTCAGTGGAAAAAAAAATTATATATGTTTTTTTAAGGGGAAAAAATAGTTGAGCTAGGGGGAAAAAAATTTGGGCTAGGGGTAACCAGTCGAGCTACCTACGCCCTTGACACTAACACGACACGAAATTTTCGTGTCCATGATAAGACTAAATACTAACCCACTATTTTCGTATCGTTTTGGTGTCGTGTTATCGTGTCGTGTCAAGAATTCCCACCTCTATTTAGATACATAGCTTGTACAAGATCTATTGCAATCTATAGAACATTCATTACATTTACATATATAGTGTGTCAATAATCTACCCTATATACTAAAAGAAAAAATAAGTTGACACGTGTCATCACCTCATTAATTTTAGACATTTGTCAACTTTCATCCTCCCAATTTCACATGGTGGTATTACATTTATCTATGTGGCAATTCTATGTACAAAATTAAAATATAACCAATTAAAAAGATAACAAATTTAATCAAGATTCTAAAAAATGAAATCTAATTCAAAAAGTAAAATATTTGCTCACAATTAGTTTGGAAAAGACCAAATACATCCGAAGATAGTTTTACTAAGAAATATTCTATTAGTTCAGAGTATATATTTTTGAATTTAAAAGATAATATATTTAAGAGAGAAAAATAATTTAAAAATCAAGATTCCATCTACACTTTCTTTTAAATTTGTTATGTTTTTTAAATTTATGACACTAAAATTTTATCGTTGAACAAATTTCGTGTACCATACGGGTGTTATTCTAGTACTTTCATATATATAATTCCCGCATGAATAATGATTATTTACCATATGAAAGAGTTGAAATACCAATTTCTAACATATTTTTTTTATTACGAGAATCTTTCATTTAATATTTTTTTGGTCAAACGATAGTTTTTTATTAGAACAACTCAAAAAGGGAATTACAACTACAAACATAGTCAACTGGCTATGGGCCGACTTGACTAAAGATAAGACAAGCGGAAAATTGGAAAGACCAATTCAGATCCAATTCACAAACCAAAACTCCTCAACCAAAACTAATGTTAGAAGATTTCAGCACTTCTTAATGGAGACTGCAAAATACTAAACACCTAGGCATGAGCAACCGTCACGCACTGCAAGCCATACAAACAAATCCACCTACGAACTTTGCCCCTCATCCGACAACAAAAAAATAAAAAACAACAACAATCAAGAAAAAAGAAAGCATTAATAAACTAACTAGAAAAAATCAACTAAACAAAACTAAAAGGTAGCAAAATACAAGAAAATAAGCTAGAAAAAACAAAACCAAAAGGGATAACCTCTCCCTCTCCACCTGTTGCATCCCGTCTGCCCCAGTACCACCCACAACCCCCAAATAACGCCCAATCACCATTTCCTTCCGTGTTGTGGCTGCTCCTCAAGAAGAAGCAACATTGGTCTCCACATACAATGAAATAGGCCAAAAACAAAATGGACACACTTTACGAATGACTCACCATTTTGCACCGATTGGCGGGTGAATAGCAGCCATCGCCCGCCGAAAAAGAGAGAAAGAGGGTGCAAGGGTGGGGGAGAGAGAGAGACCTTTTTCAAAACTAGTTTTTAATTAAGCTAATTGCATTACCACTAAGTAATTATTACATTAATAAATACTTTTGATCAAGGATAAGTTAAATATAGGGGTGGCAAATCGTGTAACGGTCCTTATCATGTCGACGATAATGACACGAACATGATAAAGCCAAACTCGAATATGACACGATAAGGATCTGCTCTGATTCGAACACGAACACGAAAATTTCGTCTCTACACGATACAATTTGATACGATAAGTCGTAACAAAAAGAAATTGATTTACACATTAATACACGATAGTGAATTACACGATACGACACGAAATTACACAACAATATACCATACAACATACAAAATATCAGGTTATCGTGTTACTATTATGTCGCTAACAGGCAAACGTGTCATTATCGTATCACTATCGTGTAAACATGTCATTATCGTGTTCGCGTCCTTATCGTGTGTACGCTGATACAACACGAACACGACACGAAATTTTCGTGTCCATGATAAAACTAAATACTAACCCACTATTTTCGTATCGTTTTGGTGTCGTATTATCGTGTCGTGTCAAGAATTCCCACCTCTATTTAGATACATAGCTTGTACAAGATCTATTGCAATCTGTAGGACATTCATTACATTTACATATATAGTGTGTCAATAATCTACCCTATATACTAAAAGAAAAAATAAGTTGACACATGTCATCACCTCATTAATTTTAGACATTTGTCAACTTTCATCCTCCCAATTCCACATGGCGGCTTCACATTTATGTATGTGGCAATTCTATGTACAAAATTTAAATATAACAAATTAAAAAGATAACAAATTTAATCAAGATTCTAAAAAATGAAATCTAATTCCAAAAATAAAATATTTGCTCACAATTAGTTTGGAAAGATCAAATATATCCGAAGATACTTTTATTAAAAAATATTCTATTAGTTCAGAGTATATATTTTTGAATTTTAAAAGATAATAAATTTAAGAGATAAAAATAATTGAAAAATCAAGATTTCATCTACACTTTCTTTAAATTTGTTATGTTTTTAAATTTGTGACACTAAAATTCTATCTTTGAAAAACTTCCATGCACCACACGGGTGTTATCGGGCCACGATTGGGATGGCACCCTACGAGGCATTATATGGGCGAAAATGTAGATCCCCACTACACCGGGAGATTGACGACCAATGGACTCGAAAGAGAAACGAAAAAGTCGCCCTAGATTCCAAAGGTCGACTTAGTTCGGGAGGCCATGGAGAAGGTCAAGATGATCAAGGAGCGGATTCGCCTGACTCGGAGCCGCCAAAAGAGTTACGCGGACAAGAGAAGAAAGGATTCGAATTTGAAGTCGGAGATGAAGTATTTCTCGGACTCTCACCACGGAAAGGATTGATCAATCCAGAAGAAAGGAGGCAAGTTGAGTCCGAGATATGTTGGACCTTACAAGATTTTACAGGAGGATCGGGAAGTTAGCCTACCGACTCCGATTCACAAAGACACACCATATACGAGAATGCATGACGTATTCCACGTGTCGAGACCGAAGAAGTATCAACCGGATCCCGAGCATATCATTACTCGAGATACTCCTCCTCTAATGGAAAATCTATCTTACACCGAGAGGCCGATCCGGATCATTGATCGCCAGATCACGACGCCATGCGTAAGAGAGAAATTCGATGGTTAAAGTGGTGTGGCGAACCACAACCGAGACGAAGACGCAACGTGGGAGATGGAAGAAGACATGAGGAATCAATACCCCAACTATTCTCAAGAGAATTTGGGGACCAAATTCTTTTAAGGAAGGGGAGAATGTGAAACCCCAATTTTTCCGAGCTTATAATTGATTCTTGTTGTCGTCTATGTATTTAATCGACTATTTTACCGCGTCACTTTGACGGGTAAATATTAATAATATATATTTTGTATTTTATTTGATTTCATTTATTACTTGTGATCATGATCTTTATTAATTTATTTTGCATTTATGATCACTTGATTGATCATTATTACTATTTTTGTATTTATTAGTCACCTTAGAATTTTAAGAGACTATTTATTTTAGAGACTTTTACCTTATAGAATTAAGATTTTTATTTAGATGAAGTGATCATGAGACTTATAAGTGATCAAGGAAATCACTAATTATTTTGGAGATTGATATATTTCATCTATTATCATCAAATTTGGGACAAAAAAAAATGGAATTACCATAATGCCCTTAGTATGGACGGCCATGGTGATGATTTGGAGTAGAAATATCATCCAACTCTTGTACACTTACACCTTAAATTAGTCATCTTGTGTATAATTATACCATTAATTCAAACATTATACACATCATCTTATACATCAATTCTTTATTATTAATTTTGCCAACATGTTGGGAGTCTTCCAACATTCCATTCAAACCATCTCATGCCTATACCTTTGACCTCCAAAATGTCTCCCATGCAAGAGGCAAAATGCAAGACACAAATTAATCAAAATTTTCTCCCCACTCAAGCATGTGGACGGCCACATGAAGGAAAAATGAACAAATTTGTTCATTTTTCATCCAACACCTTCATCTCTCAAGCTAATTCTCCTCCTTCTCTCTAACCTCTCTCTAAACTTCATTCACATTTTCAAACATTCAAACAAAATTCATTCATATCTTCAAACCTTCAAACACCAACTCTTCACATCTTCAAATCTTCAACATAAGTTCTTCATATCTTCAAGTATCACTTCTTCATAGCTTCAAATATTCAAACACATGTCATTCCCATCTTCAAACCCATCTTCATAACTCCAAGAACATCTTCTTCCTAACATCAAACATACTTCCTTTCTTCAAACATCCAAATCAAAACAAACAATCTTACCACTTAAAACTCAAAAATTCAACACCATCTTTCTCAAGGTAAGAAATTTCACTCCTCAATTCAACTTAAATTCTTTCTACTCATCACCTTCTTCTTTTAACTTAAGTTTATATTTTGGATTTTTGAGGTACTTAGGAGACCACTTGGAGACATGCATGCATGGTGGTGAAACTTGAAGACTTGAAGAAGAACTAGTAGAGAATTTGGACTACAAGGTAAGAATTGGACACTAGAACCCTTCTTTCCTCTTCTTTCTATTTTTTTTCAAATTTTAACACCCCTTTTTCATTTTTGAGAAATAGGGGCTGACCTTAGGTGATTTTGGAGTTGAACAAAAAATTCCAAATTTAAAGCTTCAACTAGTCTCCAATCACCTACTACACAAGGTAAAGTGTAGTCTTTCTCATTTTCTTATCTCCTTCTTTTTCTCCTTAATTTTTCTCTCATTTTTCTAACTCCAAATTTTTGATATTTCTTAACTTAGGGGCTTACCTAAGAGGCCTCATCCAAAAATTGTGAAATTTATCCTTTTATTTCACAATTTCCAATTTTAAGGTGGGTGGAAAAATACTTTCCAACTTCTAGGTGTTTTTATTAAAATGCATGTAGAAATTTTGATCATGAGCCTTGAGATATATAATCTATGTATTGAATGTCAATTTTATGTATCAAATCATGAAAATTCTCAAGTGTTGCTCAAAATTGCTATTATTGAATTTTAGGTGCATGCATGTGCAATTTAATGTTCTATTTGATGAATTCTTGTATATATTGGATATGCATGTGTATGATCTTTAAAATCCATGTTTTGTATGACTTATAACCTGGACAAGTCGAGCATAATTAATTAAATTTCAATTTTGGACTTTAAAATATAAAAATAGAAAGTTGGTGGACTAAATTGCAAGAAAATGAAAGTTAAAGGACCCCTCTGCAAATTTCGAAATTTGGGACTGTACTCAGGTTCAAAAATGACTTTTGGAAATTTTAACAAAGTTTTAAGAGTTTTTAGATAAATAAAATCAACCTTTAAAAGCCCAAGGACTAGATTGTAAAATTTTGAAAGTTTAAGGGCTACATTGCAAATTTTAAAACTGTACCAGACCTTAACTTTAAATTTTGAAAATTTTATTCTTAAGGTACTGGAAATGACATATTTTAAATGTATTCCAAAAATCCAAGTGTTTAGGGCTTGGAAAGTAAGTTTTCTAAAATTGAGGGACTAATGTGTAAAATACTAAACTTGAGGACCCAAATGAAATTTCCAGGACTTATGCAGCCCATGCACCTGGAAATACTAACTTAACTATAACTTAATTATATTTTGGACCCAAGGTTCAAATTTCATAACAATTGGACCCCTAAAAGCCTTAAAGGCAATTATTTCAAAATGGGACAAAAATGATATTTTCAAAGGTTAAAGGACCTAAACTTATTTCTTTTAAAAACTGCTTTTGTCCCAATATCCTACTAACCTTAGTGGCATTTTCCAACTGGAATCACATTAAAAGCCCTTCCGTTTTGTGAGTTCCGATTATTTTAAACTTAAGGTCCGACTTGGCAATTTTTACAAATTTGGGGCCAATGTGAGAATTTTACAAAAACTCGACCTCAAAACTTTAAAAACCTGAATCTCTGGACAATTTGGAGAATTTAGGAACTTTAACCCCAAAAGTGTTAGTTTTTACAAAATGGGGCTAAATTGTAATTTTCTTTTATAAAGGACATAACTCAAATTATTTTCCTTTTACTAAAATAGCCCTGGACCCTCCGACTTGGAAATTTAATTAAATTATTTTATTTTCTCAAAAAACCCTTGACTTATCGGACCGATTCGATCAATTAATACCCGATCGGCGGGGCTTACTTCGCGGTTTTGAATCTATAACGGGACTTATGTTCCACCTAATCTTTCAAGATATCGAAGATTGTTTATCCTTCCGATAATCATCTTCATCCAAATAACTCCACCAACGCCATATTTCTACTCGTGAAATTTCAAAAATTTTCTGAATCGCTCCCTGAATCAATCATACTCATTTGCTGTACTTGTATTTACTTTCTGCCGAGTCGACTTGGTGTGTCGAGCTCACGATCGAATGGATACGTCGGGGATGGAACAAGGCACTGGCCGCTATGCCACTCTTCCTACCCCATCTTCCTAATCCCGCAATGAGTGACGGAGTTTGTCCAAGGGAAGCGGGTCGTCGTAGTACTTGAGGTATAATCATGATTATGACAATCCCAGGGCCTAGCTCTCTACTGTGGATTTGTCTTTGCCTTATGGAGCGATAAGGTGACAGTCTTGGACCATCTTGCTCGGGGAGTTACAAGGAAGAACGAAGGAATCGCTGTCGATCCACACGATTCCGGAGTTATCGGACCCGTTTGGTTGGCGCTACAAATCCGTGACGCAATCGCTACTTGTTTTGTATTGGTTGGCGCTACAAATCCGTCTTGACGCAACCATTATCCACTTGCATGGGATTGTCGTTACATTTTTAAATGCACGCAATTCTACTGTCTTGATCAATCACATAGTGCTTGTGTGACCATGAATCGTTTTCTTGAATCGTATAAGTATATTACTTAAATATATTTATCACGACGCTTGTGGATCGTGTGTGAATTCATGCATCATACTCACGCGTTTTTATATAACTCAAGTTTTCTCGCATTAACTATATATATCGCCACACTTGCACACAATCACCCCATCCACTGAGATTTCTATCTCATCCCCACCCGCTTTTCTAACATTAGATGAGGACTTCGTTGAAGATCTTGAACCACCACGGATTGAGCCCTTGTGCTCCGCTTGTTGGATTTACTATCATTTGTTGTTGAGGTCGCTTGGACTTGTTACTACTTGTTGTTGTTGTTGGACTCTTTTCTTGTGTTTGTCGTTGGACTCTTGCATTTCCTTTCATTCCGTTTGTAATCGGAAGGGTGTAGGACCCTTTGACTTTTAAGTTGTTATTTTTAGATCATATCGGGGGATGTAATTTGGATTATGGATATTGTGGATCGTGAGTTGTAATTTGTACTTGTTCTTTATTCCGCCGCTATTGACTCGTTTCATTGGGTTCTCGATGATATTCGCCTCTGCAGATCGCTTTTTGGTTATTTGTATTTAAGTTGTGGATCGTCGTCGCGTCCGTTTGGGCGTGATGATTAGAAATCGTGTCGAGCTCGGCTAGTAAGATGGAAACTTACACCGGGCTGACCGACCTGAATAGGACCCTCGATGCGTGTTTTGGGTAATCTGCACGCGACTTGACCAATTAAGTGTGAAATTGATTTCAAATTGGCATAGAACCGTCTTATTGATGTTTGAACTAAGTTAGAATGCATATTTTGAGATTCCGAGTCATACTTGTCTTGACTTAGTTGATTCTTGACGGTTTCCTTTATTCATTCTTTCCTTACTCTCTCCTTATCTTTCCTCTACCTTTGGTGATCCGCCTTAGTTTTTTGCTACTTTCCCTACGATATAACTTGCTTTACGCAAATAGTTATTGTATCATTTACTCGTGAATCGCAACTAACACTTCAAGATCTGTAAATGGCCGAACATCGAGGACGTGGGAGACCTCGCCGCGTTCCACGAGGGATGACGACGTACCCGGGGATCGGTACCCTCCCCGAATTACCACCGCCTCCTCCACCCTGCGGGGACAACTTGATCGCGGGCCTTACAACAAATACTAGTTTTCATGAGGCAACGGTAGAGCCTCAACCCCGTGCTCCCGAACCCGCCAGAGAGGCGAACGATCGCACGTTGGAGCGATTTATACGGTTCGACCCACCAGCCTTTCTTAGGAGAGCGGACGATTTGAAGCGAGAAGAATGGGTAGAGAAATTGGAGAATATCTTCAATGCTCTCCAATATTCGAGATGAGCGAAAAGTCACACTCGCCATATTTAAATGCGGAATCGGAATCGGCCCTGAGAGACTGGTGGATGGCGGTTGAAAGAAGATGGGAACAGGACCGGGTAGCCGAACATGGGAAACTTCTTGGCCGAGTTCAATGAACAAGATACATTCCACAAAGGTTGTGAAAGAGGCACGCCGAGATGAATTTCACATATTGAGGCAAGGGAAAATGACTGTAGCTCGATGCAGTCGAATTTCACCGATTGTCCAAGTATGCTCACTGGGACAATCGATCAAGAGATAAGCTTTACAAGATCACTCGAGGATTGAAATCGGAACTTGAAAACAATCGTTGATCATTGAATCCGACAACCTACTCGGTAGTGGTAAAAAAAAAGGCTCTCCGCATTGAGTCGGGATCAAACCGTATTGATGATTCAACGAGTAGGCCATCGAAACGATCTTAAGAGGGCAAATTGGGGACATCCATCTAAACAAATGACTGCTAAGTTTGAAGGGACCGATTAATAAGACATATAAAGAAAGGGACCAAGATCAAGGAAAGTCGGGTCAATTGTGTGCATATTGCCGTAAACCGGACATAGTGCCAATAACTATTGGCGTAAACAAGGAAGGTGTTTGCTTGGGTGGTAATAATCAGCACCAGTGAAAGATTGCCAAATTTGAGGACCAAACCAAACAAACGTAGCCGAAGCCGGGAAATGGCCAGGGTAATCGGGTAAGGATGCCCGCCGAGCATTTGCACTAGCCAGCCGGGGAGGCTCGGAGGCAATGGGGCGTGGTGGAAGGTGCGCTTCTAGTATCTAACCACTACGCTAAAATATTGTTCGACCCTGGATCAACGCATTCATTCGTTTGCACCGCATTTTGTACACAAACCGCATGCATGCATGGAACATATGCCTATATGTCTAGAAGTGTCAACTCCTATGGGTGCAAGTCGGATAACATATATTATCTATAATGCATGCGAAGTTAAGATTCTTTGAGATAAAGTTTCTGCCGATTTGATCTTATTACCTATATCCGAATACAACGTGATATTGGGAATGAATCAAGATCTCGCACACCATGCACAAATGGACTGCCATAACAAGTCCATTAAGCTATGTGAACCCTAAAGCCCGGTGGAAATTTCATGAAGGGCACGAGTTAAGATTGCCCCAATTATTTCAACAATGAAAGCGAGGAAGCGATCACTAGAGGGGCTCGAGGGTACTTGGCGTTTGTAATTAACAAACCCACGGTTGAGACACAAATTAACCAAGTACTTATAGTATCGACGTAATACAAGGATGTATTTCCAAAAGAACTCACCACTGTCCCTCCGGATAGGGAAGTCGAGTTCACCATCGGTGTTACCGGGACTCGCCTGGGTGCCGAACACCGTATAGAATAGCTCTCTTGAGTTACAAGAGTTGAAAACGCAATTACGTAAACCGATGGATGTGGGATTTATCCGACCGCCAGTACGTCTCCGTGGGGAGCACTGTCTTTGTTTGTCAAGAAGAAAGATGGCACATTAAGGCTCGTGTATAGATTATTGTGGTCTTAATAGCGTGACCATCAAGAACAAATATCCCCTCTCGAGGATAGGCGAACTATTTGATCAACTTCAAGGAGCGACGGTGTACTCAAGTTTGATTTACAACAAGGATATTACCAATCAAGATCCGCGAAGAAGACATTTCCAAAATCGCATTTCAAACCCGATATGGACACTACGAGTTTGTAGTGATGCCTTCGATCGGCCAGAATGCACCAAATCATTTATGGACCGATGCATCGAGTCTTTCAACCTTATTTGGATCAATTCGTAGTGATATTCATTGATGACATACTCGTATACTCTAAGTCTAGAGAAGAACACGAACGTCATCTCAAAAAATCGTTTTGGAGACACTACGAGCATAAGATGTATGCCAAATTCAAGCAAGTGTGAATTTTGGCTTAGTGAAGTCGCGTTCTTGGGACACATAGTATCCTACCGGGATTGCGGTAGATCCTTGAAGGTACAGGCGGTGGTTGAATGGAAACAACCCGAGTGCATAATGCAAAATCGAGGAGTTTCCTAGACTAGCTGGATATTATCGAAGATTTATCCAAGATTTCTTCAAGATAGCTTTTACCACTCACTCGACTAACCCGGAAGCAAGTCAAGTTTGAGTGGAATGACAAGTGCGGCGAGTTTCAAGAGTGAAGAAACGACTTACTACGACCCATCTTAGCCCTTCCAAAGGGAAATGAAAACTTTGTCGTCTACAAGTGATGCATCAAAAGAAGGACTAGGAGCGGTGCTCATGCGGGAAGGAAAAGTTATCGCTTACATCATCACGAAAGCTCAAGCCGTATGAAGCCAATTATCCAACACATGACTTGGAATTGACAAATGATAGTTTTCGCGTTAAAGAAATGGAGACACACTATCTCTACGAGCAACATTCACGGTTTTCACGGATCATAAGAGCTTGAAGTATCTATTCTCTCGAAAGACCTCAATGAGGCAACGGAGATGGATGAAGTTGATTGAGGACTATCATTTTGATATTCAATACCATCCCTAAAGCTAATGTCGAGCGACGCTCTAAGCAGAAGGCGAGCTTAGCTTAGGACTTATGATTCGAGAGTGGGAATCATTAGAAGAGTGAGCACTTGGAATCGACGAGAACCAATACTCGTTTCATGTGCTAACATTTCGGTTAAACCGTCTGATCCGAATGAGATCAAAGAAGCAAGGAGAGATGCACATCCTCAAAAACTCGAAGGAGAAGATACTTAAAGGAGAGAGATCAAAATTCTCGGTACACAAAGATGGGGTTATCGATTTTGGAATCAAGTTTGTGTCCGAGTGATAAGCGATTAGGAATAAAATCTGGCGAGGCACACCGTTCGAAATACACTATACATCCTGGAGGAAACAAGATGTATAAGGATTTGAAACGGAGTTATTGGTGGGTAAACATGAAGAACCAGGTAGCGGAATTCGTTGCGAGATGTTTGACTTGTCAATGAGTAAAAGCGAACACCAAATGACCATCCGGTTTACTACAACCATTGAGAATTCCCGAGTGGAAATGGGAACACATAACGATGGACTTCGTGATGGATCTACCAAGGACTAGAGGAGGCCATGATCTTATTTGGGTAGTCGTGAGACCGACTCACGAAAAAAAAACGATAGCTTGCGAAAACTTGCACTGGACTTATATCCAGAAATCATTCGATTTGCATGGAGTACCGATCGACATAGTATTCGGCAGATACCCGAGGTTTGTCTCCAGTTTTGGAAGTGCTTGCACGAGGAATGGGTACCTCGCTAAGTTTAAAGACATCAACATCCACAAACCGATGGACAAATCCGAGTGAACAATTCAAACCCTTGAAGATATGATGCGAGCACTGCACATTGGATTTTCAAGGAAGTTGGGATTCACACTTACCATTAGCCGAGTTCGCCTACAATAACAGCTTATCGTGCCACGATTGCGATGGCACCTACGAGGCATTATATGGGCAAAATGTAGATCCCCACTACACTGGGAGATTGAGGACCAATGGACTCCGAAGAGAAACAAAAGTTGCCCTCGATTCCAAAGGTCAACTTAGTTTAGGAGGCCATGGATAAGGTCAAGCTGATCAAGGAGCGATTCGCAAGATGCTCGAGATCCGCCAAAAGAGTTACGCGGACAAGAGAAGAAAGGATTTGGAATTTGAAGTCGGAGATGAAGTATTTCTCAAACTCTCACCACGGAAAGGATTGGTCAATCCGAAGAAAGGAGGCAAGTTGAGTCGAGATATGTTGAACCTTACAAGATTTTTCTGAGAGGATCGGGAAGTTAGCCTACCGACTCGAGTTACCGAGACCATATGCGGGAATGCATGATGTATTCCACGTGTCGAGACGAAGAAGTATCAACCGGATCCCGAGCATATCATCACTCGAGATACTCCTCCTCTAATGGAAAATCTATCCTACACCGAGAGGCCGATCCGGATCATTGATCGCAGATCTGACAGATTGCGTAAGAGAGAAATTTCGATGGTTAAAGTGGTGTGGCGAACCACAACCGAGACGAAGATGCAACATGGGAGATGGAAGAAGACATGAGGAATCAATACCTTAACTATTTCAAGAGAATTTGGGGACCAAATTCTTTTAAGGATGGGAGGATGTGAAGCCCCGATTTTTCCGAGCTTATAATTGATCTTGTTGTCCTCAATGTATTTAATCGACTATTTTACCGCGTCACTTTGAGGTAAATATTAATAATATATATTTTGTATTTTATTTCATTTCATTTATTACTTGTGATCATGATCTTTATTAATTCTATTTTGCATTTATGATCACTTGATTGATCATTATTACTATTTTTGTATTTATTAGTCACCTTAGAATTTTAAGAGACTATTTATTTTAGAGACTTTTACCTTATAGAATTAAGATTTTGATTTAGATTAAGTGATCATGAGACTTATAAGTGATCAAGGAAATCACTAATTGTTTTGGAGATTGATATATTTCATCTATTATCATCAAATTTGGGACAAAAAAATGGAATTACCATAATGCCCTTAGTATGATGATGGACGGCCATGGTGATGATTTGGAGTAGAAATATCATCCAACTCTTGTACACTTACACCTTAAATTAGTCATCTTGTGTATAATTATACCATTAATTCAAGCATTATACACATCATCTTATACATCAATTCTTTATTATTAATTTTGCCAACATGTTGGAAGTCTTCCAACATTCCATTCAAACCATCTCATGCCCATACCTTTGACCTCCAAAATGTCTCCCATGCAAGAGGCAAAATGCAAGACACAAATTAATCAAAATTTTCTCCCCCTCTCAAGCATGTGGAAGGCCACATGAAGGAAAAATGAACAAATTTGTTCATTTTTCATCCAACACCTTCATCGCTCAAGCTAATTCTCCTCTTTCTCTCTAACCTCTCTCTAAAATTCATTCACATCTTCAAACATTTAAACAAAATTCATTCATATCTTCAAACCTTCAAACACCAACTCTTCACATCTTCAAATCTTCAACATAAGTTCCTCATATCTTCAAGTACCACTTCTTCATATCTTCAAATATTCAAACACAAGTCCTTCACATCTTCAAACCCATCTTCATAACTCCAAGAACATCTTCTTCCTAACACACATACTTCCTTTCTTCAAACATCCAAACCAAAACAAACAATCTTACCACTTAAAACTCAAAAAATTCGAACACCCTCTTTCTCAAGGTAAGAAATTTCACTCTTCAATTCAACTTAAATTCTTTCTACTCATCACCTTCTTCTTTTTAACTTAAGTTTATATTTTGGATTTTTGAGGTACTTAGGAGACCACTTGGAGACATGCATGCATGGTGGTGAAACTTGAAGACTTGAAGAAGAACTAGTAGAGAATTTGGACTACAAGATAAAATTGGACACTAGAACCATTCTTTCCTCTTCTTTCTATTTTTTTTCAAATTTTAACACCCCTTTTTCATTTTTGAGAAATAGGGGCTGACCTTAGGTGATTTTGGAGTTGAACAAAAAATTCCAAATTTAAAGCACTAGTCTCCAATCACCTACTACACAAGGTAAAGTGTAGTCTTTCTCATTTTCTTATCTCCTTCTTTTTCTCCTTAATTTTTCTCTCATTTTTCTAACTCCAAATTTTTGGTATTTCTTAACTTAGGGGCTGACCTAAGAGGCCTCATCAAAAAATTGTGAAATTTATCCTTTTATTTCACAATTTCCAATTTTAAGGTGGGTGGAAAAATACTTTCCAACTTCTAGGTGTTTTTATTAAAATGCATGTAGAAATTTTGATCATGAGCCTTGAGATATATAATCTATGTATTTCATGTCAATTTTATGTATCAAATCATGAAAATTCTCAAGAGTTGCTCAAAATTGCTATTTATTGAATTTTAGGTGCATGCATGTGCAATTTAATGTTCTATTTGATGAATTCTTGTATGTATTGGATATGCATGTGTATGATCTTTAAAATCCATGTTTTGGATGAATTATAACCTGTACAAGTCGAGCATAATTGATTAAATTTCAATTTTGGACTTTAAAATGTAAAAATGGAAAGTTGGTGGACTAAATTGCAAGAAAATGAAAGTTAAAGGACCCCTCTGTAAATTTCGAAATTTGGGACTGTACTCAGGTTCAAAAATGGCTTTTGGACATTTTAATAAAGTTTTAAGAGTTTTTAGATAAATAAAATCAACCTTTAAAAGCCCAAGGACTAGATTGTAAAATTTTGAAAGTTTAAGGGCTACATTGCAAATTTTAAAACTGTACCAGACCTTAACTTTAAATTTTGAAAATTTTATTCTTAAGGTACTGGAAATGACATATTTTAAATGTATTCCAAAAATCCAAGTGTTTAGGGCTTGGAAAGTAAGTTTTCTAAAATTGAGGGACTAAAGAGTAAAATACTAAACTTGAGGACCCAAATGAAATTTCCAGGACATATGCAGCCCATGCACCTGGAAATACTAACTTAACTATAACTTAATTATATTTTGGACCCAAGGTTCAAATTTCATAACAATTGGACCACTAAAAGCCTTAAAGGCAATTATTTCAAAATGGGATAAAAATGATATTTTCAAAAGTTAAAGGACCTAAACTTATTTCTTTTAAAAACTGCTTTTGTCCCAATATCCTACTAACCTTAGTGGCATTTTCCAACTGGAATCACATTAAAAGCCCTTCCGATTTGTGAGTTCCGATTATTTTAAACTTAAGGTCCGAATTGGCAATTTTTACAAATTTGGGGCCAATGTGAGAATTTTACAAAAACTCGACCTCAAAACTTTAAAAACCTGAATCTCTGGACAATTTGGAGAATTTAGGAACTTTAACCCCAAAAGTGTTAGTTTTTACAAAATGGGGCTAAATTGTAATTTTCTTTTATAAAGGACATAACTCAAATTATTTTACTTTTACTAAAATAGCCCTGGACCCTCGACTAGGAGATTTAATTAAAGTATTTTATTTTCTCAAAAAACCCTTGACTTATCGGACCGATTCAACCGATTAATACCGATCGCGGGGCGACTTCCTCGTCTTGCGGTTTTGAATCTACAACGGGATTTATGTTCCACCTAATCTTTCAAGATATCGAAGATTGCTTATCCTTTCGATAATCATCTTCATCCAAATAACTCCACCAACGCATATTCCTACTCGTGAATTTTCAAAAATTTTCTGAATCGCTTCCACTGAATCAATCATACTCATTGCTGGTTGATCGCATGTACTTGTATTTACTTTCTGCTGAGTCGACTTGGTGTGTCGAGCTCACGTCGGAATGGATACATCGGGGGATGGAACCAGGCGACTCGGGCCGCTATTCCACTCTTCCGGCCACATCGTCCTAATCCCGCAACCGAGGGACGGAGTTTGTCCAAGGGAAGCGGGTCGTAGTACTTGAGGTATAATCATGATTATGACAATCCCGCCTAGCTAGCTCTACTATGGATTTGTCTTTGCCTATGGAGCGATAAGGTGACAGTCTTGGACCATCTTACTCGGGAGTTACAAGGAAGAACGAAAGAATCGCTTTGTCGATCCACACGATTCCGGAGTTATCGGACCCGTTTGGTTGGCGCTACAAATCCGTACGCAACCGCTTACTTGTTTTGCATTGGTTGGCGCTACAAATCCGTGACGCAACCATTATCTCGCTTGCATGGGATTGTCGTTACATTTCCGTATGCAATCTACTGTCTTGGATGAATCACATAGTGCTGTGTGACCATGAATTGTTTTTCTTGAATCGTATAAGTATATTACTTAAATATATTTATCACGACGCTTGGGATCATGTGTGAATTCATGCATCATACTCACGCGTTTTCATATAATCTGTTTTCTCGAATTAACTATATATATCGCCACACTTGCACACGATCACCCCATCCACCGAGATTTACGCCTCATCCCCACACCGTTTTCTAACCTTAGATGAGGACTTTGTTGAAGATCTTCGAACCGACCACGGATTGAGCCCTTGTACTCCGCTTGTTGGATTTACTATCATTTGTTGTTGAGGTCATTTGGACTTGTTACTACTTGTTGTTGTTGTTGGACTCTTTCCTTGTGTTTGTCGTTGGACTCTTGCATTTCCTTTCATTCCTGGTTTGTAAATCGAAGGGCGTAGGACCCTTTGACTTTTAAGTTGTTATTTTTAGATCGTATCGGATGTAATTTGGATTATGGATATTGTGGACTCCAGTTGTAATTTGTACTTGTTCTTTATTCCGCCGCTATTGACTCTGTTTCATTGGGTTCTCGATGATATTAAATTCAAAAGCTTGTTTGGTTATTTGTATTTAAGTTGTGGATCGTCGTCGTGTCCCATTTGGGGTCGCGGGCGACTTTCCTCGTCTTGCGGTTTTGAATCTATAATGGGACTTATGTTCCACCTAATCTTTCAAGATATCAAATATTACTTATCCTTCCGATAATCATCTTCATCCAAATAACTCCACCAACGCCATATTTCTACTCGTGAATTTTCAAAAATTTTCTGAATTGCTTCCCGAATCAATCATACTCATTTTGCACTGTTGTTGCTGTACTTGTATTTACTTTCTGCTGAGTCACTTGGTGTGTCGAGCTCACGATCGGAATGGATACATCGGGGATGGAACCGGGCACTCGGTCGCTATTCCACTCTTCCTACCTATCGCCCTAATCCCGCAACTAAGGGACGGAGTTTGTCCAAGGAAGCGGGTCGTAGTACTGAGGTATAATCATAATTATGACAATCCGAGCCTAGCTAGCTCTCTTTGTGGATTTGTCTTTGCATGGAGCGATAAGGTGATAGGTCTTGGACCATCTTTGCTCGGGAGTTACAAGGAAGAAGCGAAGGAAATCGTATTGTCGATCCACACGATCCGGAGTTATCGGACCCGTTTGGTTGGCGCTACAAATTAAATGACGCAACCGCTAGTTGTTTTGCATTGGTTGGCGCTACAAATCCGCACGCAACCATTATCTCGCTTGCATGGGATTGGCGTTACATTTCCGCATTTAATCCTACCGTGTTCGATCAATCACATAGTGCTGTGTGACCATGAATCTGTTTTCTTGAGCGTATAAGTATATTACTTAAATATATTTATCACGACGCTTGTGGATGTGTGTGAATTCATGCATCATACTCACGCGTTTTCATATAAGCTGTTTTCTCGAATTAACTATATATATCGCCACACTTGCACACGATCACCCCATCCACTGAGATTTTTGTCTCATCCCCACCTTTTCTAACCTTAGATGAGGACTTCGTTGAAGATATCTTGAACCCACCACGGATTGAGCCATTGTACTCCGCTTGTTGGATTTACTATCATTTGTTGTTGAGGTCATTTGGACTTGTTACTACTTGTTGTTGTTGTTGGACTCTTTCCTTGTGTTTGTCGTTGGACTCTTGCATTTCCTTTCATTCCGGTTTGTAAATCGGGGGCGTAGGACCCTTTGACTTTTAAGTTGTTATTTTTAGATCGTATCGGGATGTAATTTGGATTATGGATATTGTGGACTGTGAGTTGTAATTTGTACTTGTTCTTTATTCCGCCTATTATCGACTGTTTCATTGGGTTCTCGATGATATTCGTGTAGATCGTTTGGTTATTTGTATTTAAGTTGTGGATCGTCGTCGCGTCCGTTTGGGTCGCGGGCGGCGGCCTCGTCTTGCGGTTTTGAATCTATAATGGGACTTATGTTCCACCTAATCTTTCAAGATATCGAATATTGCTTATCCTTCCGATAATCATCTACATCCAAATAACTCCACCAACGCCATATTTCTACTCGTGAATTTTCAAAAATTTTCCTGAATTGCTTCCCTGAATCAATCATACTCATTGACCGTACTTGTATTTACTTTCTGCTGAGTCAACTTGGTGTGTCTAGCTCACGATCGGAATGGATACGTCGGGGATGGGCAAGGCTTCCGCTATTCCACTCTTCCGCCCTATCGTCCTAATCCCGCAACTAAGGGGACGGAGTTTGTCCAAGGGAAGCGGGTCGTAGTACTTGAGGTATAATCATAATTATGACAATCCGAGCCTAGCTAGCTCTCGTGGATTTGTCTTTGCCTATGGAGCGATAAGGTGATAGGTCTTGGACCATCTTGCTCGGGAGTTACAAGGAAGAACGAAGGAATCGCTTTGTCGATCCACACGATTCCGGAGTTATCGGTTCCGTTTGGTTGGCGCTACAAATTAAACGCAACCGCTACTTGTTTTGCATTGGTTGGCGCTACAAATCCGTGACGCAACCATTATCCGCCTTGCATGGGATTGGCGTTACATTTCCGCACGTAATCCTACTGTCTTGATCAATCACATAGTGCATGTGTGACCATGAAATCGTTTTCTTGAATCAGTATAAGTATATTACTTAAATATATTTATCACGACGCTTGTGGATCGTGTGTGAATTCATGCATCATACTCACGCGTTTTCATATAATGTTTTCTCGAATTAACTATATATATCGCCACACTTGCACACGATCACCCCATCCACCGAGATTTACTGTCTCATCCCCACCTGTTTTCTAACCTTAGATGAGGACTTCGTTGAAGATCTTGAACCGACCACGGATTGAGCCTTGTACTCCGCTTGTTGGATTTACTATCATTTGTTGTTGAGGTCATTGGACTTGTTACTACTTGTTGTTGTTGTTGGACTATTTCCTTGTGTTTGTCGTTGGACTCTTGCATTTCCTTTCATTCCGGTTTGTAAATCGAAGGGCGTAGGACCCTTTGACTTTTAAGTTGTTATTTTTAGATCGTATCGGGGATGTAATTTGGATTATGGATATTGTGGACTGTGAGTTGTAATTTGTACTTGTTCTTTATTCCTACGCTATTGACTCGTTTTTCATTGGGTTCTCGATGATATTCGTGTAGACAGTTTGGTTATTTGTATTTAAGTTGTGGATCATCGTCGCGTCCGTTTGGGGTCGCGCGGCGACTTCCTCGTCTTGCGGTTTTGAATCTATAATGGGACTTATGTTCCACCTAATCTTTCAAGATATCGAATATTGCTTATCCTTCCGATAATCATCTTCATCCAAATAACTCCACCAACGCCATATTTCTACTCGTGAATTTTCAAAATTTTCCCCAATTGCTTCCCCTGAATCAATCATACTCATTGCCAGTACTTGTATTTACTTTCTGCTGAGTCAACTTGGTGTGTCGAGCTCACGATCGGAATGGATACGTCGGGGATGGAACCGGCAGCTCGCCGCTATTCCACTCTTCCTACCCTATCGTCCCTAATCCCGCAACTAAAGGACGGAGTTTGTCCAAGGGAAGCGGGTCGTAGTACTTGAGGTATAATCATAATTATGACAATCCGAGCCTAGCTAGCTCTCTTTGTGGATTTGTCTTTGCCTATGGAGCGATAAGGTGATAGGTCTTGGACCATCTTGCTCGGGAGTTACAAGGAAGAAACGAAGGAATCATCATCGATCCACACGATTCCGGAGTTATCGGACCCGTTTGGTTGGCGCTACAAATTCGCACGCAACCGCTTACTTGTTTTGCATTGGTTGGCGCTACAAATCCGTGACGCAACCATTATCTCGCCTTGCATGGAATTGGCGTTACATTTCCGTACATAATCCTACTGTCTTGATGAATCACATAGTGCCTTTGTGACCATGAATCAAGTTTTCTTGAATCAGTATAAGTATATTACTTAAATATATTTATCACGACGCTTGTGGATGTGTGTGAATTCATGCATCATACTCACGCATTTTCATATAACTGTTTTCTCGAATTAACTATATATATCGCCACACTTACACACGATCACCCCATCCACCGAGATTTTACCTCATCCCCACCGTTTTTAACCTTAGATGAGGACTTCGTTGAAGATCTTCGAACCGACCACGGATTGAGCCCTTGTACTCCGCTTGTTGGATTTACTATCATTTGTTGTTGAGGTCATTTGGACTTGTTACTACTTGTTGTTGTTGTTGGACCCTTTTCTTGTGTTTGTCGTTGGACTCTTGCATTTCCTTTCATTCCGGTTTGTAATCGGGGCGTAGGACCCTTTGACTTTTAAGTTGTTATTTTTAGATCGTATCGGGGATGTAATTTGGATTATGGATATTGTGGATGAGTTGTAATTTGTACTTGATGGCTCAAAAGCTACTCTAGAAAACCGTAGGCAAGTGCACCTATCGTTTTGTAGTATAGATTATTGAGTCACCGAGTGTCATTCCCACGAGGATTGTAAGTACTAATAATTACCGTCTTTTTGTTATTTAATCTAGCAATTTTCAGAGTTTTGTTTGTTTAATGAAAATGAAAAATAGAGAATTTTAAAATAATTGCAACTTACAAAAGATCAAATAAAAATAGATTGTAGAATTAAGAAATCAAGAGCTAGAAATGTGTTTGAATGTAAATCCCTCTAGAATGTTTTTGTGATTTAACAAGATAAAAATACAACCATAATCCCTTAAGCAAAAACCAACCTCTTTTAGTAAAATCTCATGTTTCATGGACCGTAGAAATTCGATTTAAGTTAAACCCTCTATCAAGACGAATAACTTCTAATCTCAAGTTGATTAACTGAAATCTCTTTCTAGTTAAAACCCCCAAGACAGCATTATAACGATTTGTGAATTCCCATATTAGGTTTGACCCTAATCCAGAAGATTTATGTCGTCCTATATCTAGGATTGCATGCAACTCTTTTCACTTATATATGTTCTATTTCACCATGAATCTCTCGATTTCCCGGATGAAAAATAAACTTCAAATCAATATTGCGCATATACCAATTTGAATGAATAAAGCATAATATAAGTGAATCACACAAAACATGAAGATTTTATTAAAAACATACAAACCTTAATCACAAATTCATTCTAGAGTTCATTACATTCAAACACTAGAAATTTAGCTACACATGGCTTTGACAAAAGAGTATACTACACAAGAAGATATGAATAAAATGAACATGGTGTACTTAGCTCTTATTCAAGACCAATACAAGACTTATCCTTGGTTGATTGCAATGATGTTGAGCTCAAGATTTCTCCTCTATTGCTCTTCAACTTCCAACTCTACCTCTCTTTTATCCTCTCAATGTATTTTGCTTTGAAACTTAGAATATACAATGAATATACAATGAATCTCTCTATCAATGAATACTACATGAATTATGAATTTCCAACTCAAACTCTTGGCTTTTATAGGCACCATCTTTGTGAAAGAACACATCAATAATGCTAACAAATGCTCCACTTCCATGGTTGTTGGTTGAATCATTGTGTGCACATTCATGGTTGAGTTGGTTGAATCATTGTGTCCACATGACAATTGAGGGAATAATAGAGCTTGGTGCATCAAAATGAGGTGTAAAAGTTGCTCAAAGGTTGTCAAAAAGCAAAAAGGAAAGTCTCCATAATTTCCGCCAAAGAAAAACCATCCGACGAAAAGCACGCCCGTGCTTTAAAAGCACGGGCAGGCCGTGTTTTTTGGATTTTCCCGAACACGGCCGTGTTTGGTACGTCGGGGTCGAAAAATTGCTCGTTTTTGACTTCTAAAAAGCACGGCCGTGCTTAAAAACACACCCTGCCCGTGTTTGACTGAAAAGGCCCCGAAATGACGCGTTTAGCTTGGGATTTTGAGTGTTTTTGCATCCAGAAACCCCCGGGTATGTTTTGACATGAAACCATGGCCCAAAATTCACCAAAAACAGCTCCAAATCATCAATCTACACCAATAAAAGCACCTCGGAGTAATGTGAACTATGTACAATCAAAAATTTATGAAACTAACAATAAAATAACTCAAATCATACTTAAATATACACATAAAACATGCATAAAAAGACCCTTATCAAGATTTTGTTCTTTATTCCTTTGCTATTGACTCTGTTTCATTGGGTTCTCGATGATATTCGTGTAGACTTTGTTTGGTTATTTGTATTTAAGTTGTGGATCGTCGTCGCGTCCGTTTGGGGTCGCGGGCGACTTCCTCGCTTGCGGTTTTGAATCTATAATGGGACTTATGTTCCACCTAATCTTTCAAGATATCGAATATTGCTTATCCTTCCGATAATCATCTTCATCCAAATAACTCCACCAATGCCATATTTCTACTTTCGTGAATTTTCAAAAATTTCTGAATTGCTTCCCTGAATCAATCATACTCATTGCACAGTTGGTATGCATACTTGTATTTACTTTCTGCTGAGTCAACTTGGTGTGTCGAGCTCACGAATCGGAATGGATACGTCGGGGATGGAACCGGCTGGCTGCTATTCCACTCTTCCTACCCTATCGTCCCTAATCCCGCAACTAAGGGACGGAGTTTGTCCAAGGGAAGCGGGTCGTAGTACTTGAGGTATAATCATGATTACGACAATCCGAGCCTAGCTAGCTCTCTCGTGGATTTGTCTTTGCCTATGGAGCGATAAGGTGACAGGTTTTGGACCATCTTGCTCGGGGAGTTACAAGGAAGAACGAAGGAATCATTTGTCCGATCCACACGATTCCGAGTTATCGGACCCGTTTGGTTGGCGCTACAAATCCGTAAACCGCTACTTGTTTTGCATTGGTTGGCGCTACAAATCCATACGCAACCATTATCTGCCTTGCATGGGATTGGCATTACATTTCCGTGCGTAATCCTACCTGTCTTGGACCGAATAACATAGTGCTGTGTGACCATGAATTTTCTTGAATCGTATAAGCATATTACTTAAATATATTTATCACGACGCTTGTGGTGTGTGTGAATTCATGCATCATACTCACGCGTTTTCATATAACTGTTTTCTCGCATTAACTATATATATCGCCACACTTGCACACGATCACCCCATCCACCGAGATTTATGTCTCATCCCCACCGCTTTCTAACCTTCGATGAGGACTTTGTTGAAGATCTTTGAACCGACCACGGTTGAGCCCTTGTACTCCGCTTGTTGGATTTACTATCATTTGTTGTTGAGGTCGATGGACTTGTTACTACTCTTTTGTTGTTGTTGTTGGACTCTTTTCTTGTGTTTGTCGTTGGACACTTTCATTTCCTTTCATTCCGGTTTGTAAATCCAAGGGCGTAGGACCCTTTGACTTTTAAGTTGTTATTTTTGGATCATATCGGGATGTAATTTGGATTATGGATATTGTGGACTCGTGAGTTGTAATTTGTACTTGTTCTTTATTCCACTTTATTGACTCTCTTTTCATTGGGTTCTCGATGATATTCGTGTAGATTGTTTGGTTATTTGTATTTAAGTTGTGGATCGTCGTCGCGTCCGTTTGGGGCGTGATGATTAGAGTGGTATTAGAGCTCGGCTAGTAAGATGGAAACTTACACCGAGCCGACCCAGGATAGATAGGACCCCGATGCGTGTTTTGGGTAATCTGCGACTTGACCAATTAAGTGTGAAACCAATTAATCGACTTGACCAATTAAGTGAGTCACTACCTTAACCTACAACACAAAAAGTTGTTAAGAGTGCCAGGATGTTGACCCGACGAAGACTCAATGCTCATTCCAATTCCAAAGCAAGTAATTTTAAGTCGGTAAACTTGAAAATTAGTATTTGCTTAAAAATATTGCTTACCATTGGACAATGAAGGTGGAGGCAATGCAAGCCATAAAAAATATTGGGTGGGCCAATACATGAAAGTGGGATGAGCCGGATAAAAAACTAGAAAAACAAATCATAAAAATTTTAACTAAAATATTTTTTAAAAATTAATTTCTTAGAAAAATTAATTTTGTTTTTAAGGGTGGGAGTTTGCCCATGCCTTAATGGTTGAAGGTATTTTTTTCCTCAAAACGATATAAATATATTCATAACTCAAAATAATTTTACACTCACAACTGGCAAAAAGAGCTACCACCTTGAACCGGACACAAAATGTGTCGAGGAGAGAACTCCGCTCGAGAGGAAAACCAATCGCTTTTTAGGGAGCAAAACACGAGCTACATCACGCACCGCAAGACAAAAACTCTTGACCCACCTACGAGTTTTGCAAATCAACCGGGAAAAAGACACAAAAGAACATAACAAAAACAAAGACAAATCTAAAAGATCCCATCACGACCCATCATCGCCAACACCACCTACAAACTCCATCGCCGTTGCCGCCGCCTCACCCAACCTATTTGAATTTATTTTTCGTTAGTTCATTAGTCGGATACGTTCCTTGAACTTGGCATCTTGGGCATTTAGGCTCATCAAAGTGGAAGAGAAAAGAAAGAGATAGATCAAGTGAGAGTATAAAAAACGAGAAAATTTGAGAAGAAAGAAAAGAGAAGAAATCCATTCTCTAGAATAAAAGTAAAGTGGAAGGAAAAATTAATTTTTAATAAACTAAAAGAATGGAAAAAAGAAGAAGAAAAAGTAATGAAAGGAAAAAAACCAATCACAAGAAACAAAAAAAAATAATAAAAAATAAAAACGAAAAATGAAAATCGAATATTGCAACAAAAGACACTTCAATAAAATTAAGTTAATTAGTTATTACCGGAAAAAATATAATGTGGAACATGTCTTGAGTGGATCCACTAAGAGTTGAGTTATAAAATTAGAATACGTTACTCGTTCCAATACTCATCTAGCTATATAGATATGAATGTTGAACACAAAACTCAAATGAAATGAACTAATTACAACTTGAATTAAACCACTCGAGTCTCCTCTTAGTCGTGGTTGCTCATACATCTAACTTTTGTCCGCAGTTCGGTGATATTTTCGCTACGTTAATTTGTTCTAACGACTTCACGACACATGCTTGCACTACTCAAGAAAACATATTATTGTACTCGAAATACACACAATTGTGATTATTATATTTGTGTTGCATGTGAACCTTCAGGGGAAAAAAGGGTGCATGTGAACCTTTATGGAAAAAGAAAAAAAAATGATGATTAATTCAAGTCTGGCCGACCCGAGTCATCTTGGAGAAAACCATAGTACTACCAATTATAAGTAAATGAAAAAGTAATTTTTGTAGTATTTTATCTTCTTCAAGATGACTTGGTAGTCCGGACTTCAATTGTTTCAAGACAGACCATTTTGGCTATACATGAAACTGTTAAACAAGCAATATCAATTGCATTTGCTAAATTTGCCAAAACAGTTGTTTATATAGAGAAGTGAAAAATTGAGATCATTTCTTCACATTTTAATCAAGTCATCTCTAATTATGTTAGTTGCCGTCACTATATTCATGAATAACTTTGGCCGCCACTATATTCTATGTATAGCTCATCCAAACTCAAGTGCAAGATTAGATTAGATGTTCGTCTTTCAACTTTAATTTTAAAACAAAAAATAAAATAAAATAAAGTTTTAGTAATAGATTTATATTTTCTCCAGTAAACTAAGGACCGTAAATTAGTTATATACGAGATCGGCCAACATTTGCTGCAAGTTGGGATAATTCCGTTCGAAAAAAATGTGTGCAATGATTATGTAATTCAACTTTATATCGTAATAAAGTAATAGAGGGAGCATTTTCTTGGGTAGGAAATAGGAAAACAAAGAATATATAATATGGTGACAAGTTAATTATCAACAGTAAAAGTATACATATAAGAAGTAAATATCAGTAATTAATTAAGCGCACTTGCATATTGTTCCCACATATTTGGCTTCGTCGTAGGGCTTTTAATTTCCTTATTTAAGGGGACATCGTAGGTTAGTTAAGTAGTCTTTAATTAAGCTAATTGCATTACCACTAAGTAATTATTACATTAATAAATACATATGAAGGCTAAGTTAAATATAGGGGTGGCAAATCGTGTAATGTGTTCTTATCGTGTCGACGATAATGACACGAACACGATAAAGCCAATCACAAATATGACACGATAAGGATCTGCTCTGAGACGAACACGAACACGAAAATTTTCGTGCCGACACGACACGATAAGTCGAAACAAAAAGAAATCGATTCACACATTAATACATGATAGTGAATTACACAATATGACACGAAATTACACGACACTACACCATACAACATACAAAATATCGAGGTTATCGTGCCACTATTATTTTGCTAATAGGCAAACGTGTCATTGTTGTGTCATTATCGTGTAAACATGTCATTATCGTGTAACTATCGTGTTCGTGTCCTTATCGTGTGTGCTGATACAACACGAACACGACCTGAAAATTTTCGTGTCCATGATAAGACTAAATACTATCCCACTATTTTTGTATCATTTTGGTGTCGTGTTATCGTGTCGTGTCAAGAATTCCCACCTCTATTTAGATACATAGCTTGTACAAGATCTATTGCAATCTATAGAACATTCATTACATTTACATATATAGTGTGTCAATAATTAACATATATACTAAAAAAAAAAATAAGTTGACATGCGTAAATCATCACCTCATTAATTTTAGACATTTGTCAACTTTCATCCTCCCAATTTCACATGGCGGCATCACATTTATCTATGTGGCAATTCTATATTAAAAGATAACAAATTTAATCAAGATTCTAAAAAATGAAATCTAATTCCAAAAATAATATATTTGCTCACAATTAGTTTGGAAAAGACCAAATACATCCGAAGATAATTTTACTAAGAAATATTCTATTAGTTCAGAGTATATATTTTTGAATTTAAAAGATAATATATTTAAGAGAGAAAATAATTTAAAAATCAAGTTTCCATCTACACTTTCTTTTAAATTTGTTATGTTTTCTAAATTAAAACACTAAAATTTTATCGTTGAACAAATTCCGTGTACCATATGGGTGTTATTCTAGTACTTTCATATATATAATTTCCGCATCAATAATGATTACCTACCATATGAAAGAGCTCTTTTTTTTTTGAGGGGACTATGAAAGAGTTGAAATACCAATTTCTAACATATTTTTTTTATTACGAGAATCTTTCATTTAATATTTTTTTGGTCAAACGATAGTTTTTTATTAGAACAACTCAAAAACGAGAATTACAACTACAAACATAGTCAACTGGCTATGGGCCGACTTGACTAAAGATAAGACAAGCGGAAAATTGGCAAGACCAATTCAGATCCAATTCACAAACCAAAACTCCTCAACCAAAACTAATGTTAGAAGATTTCAGCACATTTCTTAATGGAGACTGCAAAATACTAAACACCCAGGCATGAGCAACCTTCACGCACTGCAAGCCATACAAACAAATCCACCTACAAACTCCGCCCCTCATCCGGCCACAAAAAAAACAACGATCCAGAAAAAAGAAAGCATTAATAAACTAACTAGAAAAAATCAATTAAACAAAACTAAAAAAGGTAGCAACATACAAGAAAATAAGCTAGAAAAAAACAAAACCAAAAGGGATAACCTCTCCCTCTCCACCTGTTGCACCCCGTCTGCCCCAGTACCAACCACAATCCCCAAATAACGCCCAATCACCATTTTCTTCCGTGTCGTGGATGTCCCTCAAGAAGAAGCAACATTGGTCTCCACATACAATGAAATAGGCCAAAAACAAAATGACCACACTTTACGAGTGATTCACCATTTTGCACCGATTGGCTGGTGAATGGCGGCCATCGCCCACCGTAAAAGAGAGGAAGAGAGTGCAAGGGTGGGGGGAGAGAGAGAGAGAGAGAGACCTTTTTCAAAACTAGTTTTTAATTAAGCTAATTGCATTACCACTAAGTAATTATTACATTAATAAATACTTTTGATCAAGGCTAAGTTAAATATAGGGGTGGCAAATCGTGTAACGGTCCTTATCGTGTCAACTATAATGACACGAACACGATAAAACCAAACACGAATATAACACGATAAGGATTTGCTTTGATTCGAACACGGACACAAAATTTTTGTCTCTACACGATATAATTTGACACGATAAGTCGTAACAAAAAGAAATTAATTTACACATTAATACATGATAGCGAATTACACGATATGACACTAAATTACACGACAATACACCATACAACATACAATATCAGGTTATCGTGTCACTATTATGTCGCTAATAGGCAAACGTGTCATTATCGTTTCACTATCGTGTAAACATGTCATTATCGTGTAGCTATCGTGTTCGCGTCCTTATCGTGTGTACGTTGATACAACACGAACACGACACAAAATTTTCGTGTCCATGATAAGACTAAATACTAACTCACTATTTTCGTATCGTTTTGGTGTCGTGTTATCGTGTCGTGTCAAGAATTCCCACCTCTATTTAGATACACTAGAAAAACACCCGTGTGTTACACGGGATTTGTCCAAAAGATAAAATTTTAGTTTCTCAAATTTGTTTGTGATAGTTAGATAAGAGACTAAAAATACTGATTACAAATAAATAAATTTGAAAGCTACGTACAAACTATATAAATATATCAAAAATATATTTTTTCAAAACTCATATATTAAATATATGATTTGATGATTAAATATTGACTGGATTAAATATTTTATTAGATTAAATATTGATTGGATTAAACTTGCCGGATATATCATATACATCCATACAGTTAATTGGATTAAATATTAATTTTGCCGCTTAATTTGCATGTGGTCAAAATTAATTCAATTTTTCGGTTGTCTTTTATGGTCTTTTAGGAAAAAATTTCAACTTATAATAATTAGAAAAAGAACTTGTTGGATATACATACATATTATATAAATATATTAAATATCTTTTTTCAAAACCCATATATAAAATATATGATTTGGCGATTAAATATTTGATTGGGTTAAATATTGATTGGATTAAACTTGTCGGATATACATACATATATTATATATATGATTGGATTAAAAATTAAATTTGACGATTAATTTGCATGCGATCAAAATTAATTCAATTTGCGTTGTCTTTTATGGTCTTTTAGGAAAGAAAATCAACTTCAATTTAGAAGCCAAAAATCAATTTATCCAAATCGATATTAAATCAATTTATCCAATGAATTGAGTCAATACTTATATATGGAAAATTAATTAATATGTTATACGGAAAATAAATTGAGTCAATTGTTATATACGACAATACGAAAATTAATTAACACATCGATATTTGATTGGATTAAATTTTGATAAAATCAATTGAGTTTATATATGAAAAAATAATTAATATGTTATAAGGAAAATTAATTGAGTCATAGTTATATACGGAAATACAAAAATTGAATTAATACGTTGATGATAATTGATAGTAAATCAATTTATAATTGGAAGAATAAGGTTGTGACATGGTTTGCCACGTGGCTATACATGAAGGTGACACATGGATTTGGAAGAATAAGGTGTTGACACGTGTATCAAATTGCGGAGGTAATGACATGTGGCGATTGTTTTTTCTTTTTAGTGTATAGGGTTGATAGCTTGTACAAGATCTATTGCAATCTATAGGACATTCATACATTTACATATATAGTATGTCAATAATCTACCCTATATACTAAAAGAAAAAATAAATTGACACATGTCATCGACATTTGTCAACTTTCATCCTTCCAATTCCACATGGCGGCTTCACATTTATGTATGTGGCAATTCTATGTACAAAATTTAAATATAACAAATTAAAAAGATAACAAATTTAATCAAGATTCTAAAAAATGAAATCTAATTCCAAAAATAAAATATTTGCTCACAATTAGTTTGGAATTAAAGATCAAATATATCCGAAGATACTTTTATTAAAAAATATTCTATTAGTTCAGAGTATATATTTTTGAATTTTAAAAGATAATAAATTTAAGAAATAAAAATAATTTAAAAATCAAGATTCCATCTACACTTTTTTTTAAATTAGTTATGTGTTTTAAATTTGTGACACTAAAGTTCTATCTTTTAAATTAGTTATGTGATTAGCTACCATATGAAAGAGTTGAACTACCAATTTCTAACATATTTTTTTATTACGCAAGTTTCTCTTTTAATTTTTTTTTGGTGAAACGGTAGTTTTTTATTAGAATAACTCAAAAATGGGAATTACAACTACAAATATAGTCAACTGGCTATGGATCGACATGACTAAAGATAAGCCAAGTGGGGAATTGACAAGACTAATTCAGATCAGATTCACAAACCAAAACTCCTCAACCAAAACTAATAACACTCTCATGCTAGGAGACTTCAGCACTCCTTAATGTAGACTGCAAAATACTAAACACCCAGGCATGAGCAACCATCACGCACTGCAAGCCATACAAACAAATCCACCTACGAACTTCGCCCCTCATCCGACAAAAAAAAAGAAACAACGATCTAGAAAAAAGAAAGCATTAATAAACTAACTAGAGAAAATCAACTAAACAAAACTAAAAAAAGTAGCAAATACAAGAAAATAAGCTAGAAAAAACAAAACCAAAAGGGATAACCTCTCCTTCTCACTCTGTTGCACCCCGTCTACCCCAGTACCAACCACAACCCCTAAATAACGCCCAATCACCACTTCCTTCCGTGTCGTGGCTGTCCCTCAAGAAGAAGCAACCTTGGTCTCCACACACAATGAAATAGCCCAAAAACCAAATGGCCACACTTTACGAATGACTCACCATTTTGCACCGATTGGCTGGTGATTGGCGGCCATCGATCACCCGAAAAGAGAGGAAGAGGATGCAAGGGTGGGGGGGAGAGAGAGAGAGAGAGAGAGAGAGAGAGAGAGAGAGAGAGAGAGAGAGAGAGAGAGAGAGAGAGAGAGAGAGAGAGAGAGACATTTTTCAATACTAGATCTGGTTTTAGAGAGATAAAAAATTAGAGAGAAGGGGAAGAAAAGGGGGGCCCACCCTCCCCCTTTGGCCCTCTCTAAATGTAACTGGTTGAATCTCTCTTTTACGTTGAAATGGAAGATTTTTGGAAATTTGGTTTTGAAAATATGGGTATTGACCCATATTTGACCAAATATTTAAGTGGTTTTCATATATTGAAAATGGAAATAAATTGGATAATCACTAGAACAATACTCGTATGTTACACGGGATTTATTAGAAGATAAAATTTTGGTGTCACAAATTTATTTACGATATTTATAAAAGATCCAAAATATTAATTATATATACTAAAGAAAGAATCAAATTTAAAAATGTATGATACAAATCCTTCTATTCAAATTCTGAAAATTTTCTTTGTATTGACAAATCGCCTATAGGCTATAATACATGGGTGCATGCCTTTCAAAAAACAGGAAAAATATATATTGAAAACAAATGATTTTTTTTAATGTTTTCTAAAGTATATATTATAAAATGGATTGATACGAAATAGAGTCTTTTCTCAATATATTTTCCAAAAAATATATAAAAGTCCTGTAAAAACTACTTAAAAATTAGTTGGATCTATAACTACTTGAAATAATCTTAGTTCTTATATATACTTTTTTACATGCATAATATATAAGAACTAAGATTTACTAGTAGTTATAGATCCAACTAATTTTCTAGTAGTTTTTACAGGACTTTTATATGAGGCTACAAAAAAACTATTTTGTATAGAAAAAATCTTTGATTTTTAGGATTATTTTTATCTTTTAGATAAGGTTGTCAATTAGTATAACATCTTTCACAAATCATTCTTGTTATATCTTCCCTTTTAGATAATGATGTCGAATTATATCCTATCTAAAATTAAAATATTTGATTTTTAGATTATTTATTACCTTTTAGATTATAATAAACTGTATAGATATAATATTTGATTTCCGAAAAAAAAATATCTTATAGATAGAATAATTGATTTTTGGATTATTTGTTAACTTTTAAATTATATACGGAAATTATGGAATATATATATATATACACACACACACACACACACACACACACACAGAGAGTCATCACATGGATAAGCGTGAAAACGCCACCACTTGGAATTGGGAGAATGATGAGTTGATACATGTCCTAGAACAATGAGGTGATGACACATATCATATTTGTTTTTCGTTTACTATATAGGGTTGATTATCTACAAAGTAAGTTAGATTAGCATGTTATATTTGTCAAAAACAATTTCAGCTTAATGAGAAATTAATGCACCAAGTTGTCCACTTAAAGGGTGTTTGACTAAGTTTATAAGCTCTTTAAAACATCTTATAAGATGTTTGAGAACTTATAAGTTGTTTAAATTTGTTTGGTAATTTTTTTTTCAAAAATACTTCACACTTATTAAGGATTTAAACATGACTAAAATGGAATGGCGATGAAGTTGCGCCTTAAGCGTGTTTATGAAAAATCAGCCTTCAATGATCAAACATAAATACATAGTCTTGAGTGTATTTTTCATTACTATGAGGTATGATATTTTCTCTTTTTTGACTTCACCAATCACAAATATTAAATTGTATTTTTTCGCCTATTGTTTAATTATATTTTAAAATTGTTACAATAGAGGGAGAAAGAATTCAAAAACTATTAAGAAAATACACATATCACAGTACCAAATAGAAAACTCACAAATATACATCACGTGCATATATTGCACGAGTGTCTCATCTAGTTATATATTTATAACACTTCGTTCGCCCCCCACTCCCAAGTCCCGACCGCATCCCCTAGTGCTACCGTAGATAGTTTACCAAGTTTTTAGGATTTTGTTGATAAAAATGTCACATCGTAACAATAAAAAGAAAATGTAATCTTTCCGCACAATTTTGTGGATACACAGCCTAAAACACAAGTTAACTTTCAAAACACTACATTTTCAAATGCCTATTATTACTTTTTAGTAAAAATTATGTTCACTTTTATATGTTACATTAAAGGATTGGTGTATATAGTGAATGAGCATATGCAACAATTCAAAAATAAGCAACATTTATGAATATAGGGAAAAATGGCCAAAAATGTTAAAAAAGTGATGTTTTACATAATTAGAAAAAAAAATTATATCCAACATTCTCGCTAAATAGATAACTTTGTGGCCATCGGCCTCCTTTATGACTATACAATTATGGGAATTAGAAAGTGATAAATATTTTGTTATTGTTACAAAATGTGTTATCACTATATATATATATATATATATAGGATCAAATGTGGCAGAGATCTTACCATGTGGCAGTGTGGACTAATCTAAGCCATTAATCTGACAAATCCTAAGGCCCAGTTTTTTTCGATTTTTTTTTGTTTTATATTTAATTTTGCCCAATTAAGGGCACAATGGTTATTTTACAAATAAAAGAAATCGGTTGTTATGGTAACCTCCTTTTTTTTGGGATTTCAATTAATCAATCCCTACTTTCTCTCCAAACTCTGTTTCAGAAAAATCAAAACTCTATTCCCTTGTTTCTCTCTCTCTCTCTCTCTCTCTCTCTCTCTCTCTCTCTCTCTCTCTCGTTCTTTCTCTCCGACGACCGCCTTCTCTCTTTTTTTAGCCAGTTTCGATTCACCTAGTAGTTTCGACAATAACATACTCGCCGTTCAAATAGTTGGTAAAGGTAAGTGTTTGTTTTCATTTTATTTCAGTTTTGGTTGGAGATTTTGGTAGTAAGGGTTTTAACCTTAAATGTTTTTTCATTTTTTGTTGAACCATGCTACTGTCCATTTTTTATTTTTGAGGTAATCCGTAGTAAGAAGAGTAGGCATTTTTGTTTGTTTATTTTTTTTAATTTTGAATTATCTAGGGTTTTGATTTTCGATTTGTACAGGCGATTGCATTGTTTTTTTTTTTTTGTCTGGAGATATTTTTGTGTGAAATAGTACAGATTTGGTGGAGATTTTTTGGTATAAAAATTGAAAAAAACGATGTATATTTAGTTAATGTATTGTGAAATTTTTATGTTATTGATATGGAATTGTGTAAGTTGAGCTATAGAGTGGAAGTTACGAGTGTAACGTGCGTGTATGTGGTTTTTTTTGCAGATTTATTGATTCTTGTATGTTTTATGAAACTGGGTTTTGGTGAAATGTGTCTGTATAACTTGCTCTTTTTTGGTGACTCATTCGTTGTGTCTTTGGTGTACCTTTTACTTAAGAATGATGTAATTTTTGTTACTTTTGGTGTATAATTAAATCTATTGTGGTGTTTGGTTTAACCCATTAAAAAAAATAAAAGAGCCATGGATATATGTATTGGTGTATAGTTAACATTGTTATTGCGTCATTAATATGTGTTTTGATGCATTGATAAGTTTGGTCATGTGTATATATTGTCCATGAAATGCACAATCACAAATGGTGTTTAAATAATATTAGTTTAGTATGCAATTAAGGTTCATACAATGCACAATTAGTTTTGTTTGTGTATATTTTTTTATACTTGGTGCCTGAGTTATGCCTTTGATTTGGAATTTATGGACCCAACAACGGTTAATTTGCAGGCTATTGAAATGGTATAAGTTTTTAGAAGCTTATGAGTTTTTTTTTTATTTTTCTGTTTTATTAATGATTGTATATATGTGGATTGCTTTTCAGTTCTTCTTCCCTGTTTTAAAGAGCGAGCATATTTTCGTGATATGCATCAACATAAAGAAGAAGCATTGTCACGATTTGGACAACTCTTGATTGGTGGTATAAGTTAAACAAAATGCGAACAAAGTGCCGAGAAACGGTAATTTGTAGCTTTATTGTTTTTGCTCGATTATTATTTATTTACTCGTGGATATGAAATGATGCAAACTTAGCTATAGGTTGGTATACAATTAGACAATAAGCTCGGTATACGATTAGTTATTATGTAATGCACAAATGATTTTGTTGCACCTTTTTTTTTTTTTGGTTTGACCGTGGTTTGATGTTAACATTGTTTGTTTGGCACTTTTGTTTTATGTGTTTCGATTGGATGTGTTCTCTCGATATTTGCAAGCACGTGGGTGTTATCAAGCAACGCGTAATATTGAAAAATATTCCCAATAAGACTTTCCATGTCGTGGAGGGATGTACAAAATAAAATCGATTGTGGGGTCTATGTCATGTGTCATATGGAGACCTACATGGGGAGCATTTGTTCGCCTTATTTTTAGCTTCACCGCAAGTGTACGGTGAAGTTTAGAGAATATGGTAAGCAAGGTCGTATCCACGAAGACTAATAAATTAATGTGCTAAGTATCGAACTAAGATAACTTTATTTTTATTTAGACGATCAAACTTGGATGATTGTTGTGAGATTAAGACAAACTAGACTACAAAAACACAAGATAAAGATAATGATGAAAATGGAAGTATCAAGAGAATAAAATGGATTCCCGGATTAAGGTTTCGATTAATATCTCTCTTGTTGTCCGATTTAATCAAAGCCGAAATTATTATCAATATTCCTATAAGACGATCACAATGGTATATTATCCTCCCTCTCGAGATGTAAATAAAATGTAGATTGTATATCTATGTTAGCATTTCTACTCAACACAAGATACACATCTCCCAAAAGTTCAAAAGATCAAATGTCCTCACAAATATCTACAAACCTCTCGATTCATGCAAATATTTGTGTCAAGTACTCAAGATCTAATATTGAATCTCATCTCTCGAATTATGAATCAATATATCAAACATGCTAAATCATTGGCCAAGTGATAAAACAAGAATAAGCTCAAAGTACTCAAATAAGCTTCAAAACAATAACTTTAACTAAGATTAAAACATTCAACAAGAGTTCATTAATCTACTTCCAAAACCCGAAAATCTCAAGAAGTTTAGCTACACATGATGTTCAAACAACTCAAAGACAAATTGTTCAAACCCATACTAAGCTCAAATGAAAGATTAAAAATACAAGAGAAGCAAGAAAAACTTAGGAAAGTCGATAATCTCTCGATATATCTTCGTTCCTCAAGCTCCGATGCAACCCGATTGTCTCCTTGACGCCTCTTAGTAGTTTTGTGTTTTGTCTTGTGTTCTAAGTCCAAAATGTCAGAATATCCCCTTGGTGTGCGCCCCCAAAAGCCTTTTATACCTTTTAGAAAGTCTAGGGCAAAGTGCTGTCATAATGCATCATTCCAGCAGAGACGCACGGGTCGTGCGTATACACACGGGTTACCCATGCGTCATGCCGTAGGCCAAGCCCTGCTTTTCACCAACCAGCGCACGGGTGGTGCGTCCACGCATGGGTTACCCGTGCGCATTGTCGTAGGCAACTTCAAAATCTTCAGTGGCGCATGGGTGGTGCGTTTACGCACGGGTTACCCATGCGCCTTGTTGTGGTCACAATTCTTCTTTCCCAGGGACGCATGGGTTGCGCCCAAGCGCGCGCTCTACCCGTGTGTTCTCTATTTTGGCCTTATTTGTCCAACTTCTTCTCATTTTGGCTTCTAATCTCTTACGTTCACTCGATTCTTGGTGTTTCTACTTCGTGATGCTCGTATTTGTCTCCAAATTGCTTCAAATGTCATTAAATTCCTACAAAACGAGCAAAGCGTAATATTTTTCCCACAAAGAGTGAATACAAACCATTTCATATGAGTTTATGCATGTCTAATCATCATTTTAGTCATATTTACTCAAAATACATGCAAAACTCACACCTATCAAAACCCCCCAAACTTAAATTGTTGACCATCCCGATCAACGATTTTGAAAACGAGATAAAGCACAACAGGGAGCAATGAAAGATGGCGCACACAAAAAACTCCAAAAGAAAATCCATATTGTTCATCATGGGTATCGAGCAACAAATCAACCAAGCCTCAAATATCTAACATGGAGCACATATCAAATAAAATATGGTAAATGCTCTGAATCACATCTCTCAAGATCAAGTGTATGCTCTCATCTCACATGAATATAGGACGTGTTTACGCTCCATTCAATTCAATGTTGTAGAATTACCATAAGCTTGCAAATTGTCTCATATCTCTGCCACTAGAGTGTATGCAATTTGTGAATCAAAAAGGAATTTTTCTTTTGGTTATAATGAAGGCTCTTTGGTTAGGGTAGGAAAATATGGATAAAGTGACTCAAACTCGAGCGTATAGACCGATGAGCATATAAATCATCTACATTAAAGCTCAATATGCTCTTAAATTCTTCTCTCATTTTCATCAATTCTTCCTATCTCCATCCCCTTTCTTTTGTAAACATTACCACCTCACATTACAATTCTTAGCCTCCAAGTACATTCAATGAAAACTCACATCATAAAGTCAATTTTTTCCGACTCTTTTATGAATTTTCACATTTCTTTTCTTCATTTTTTGTTCCCATCAACCATTTTTTTGTACAATTATCCAACTTTTTTATTCCCACCCATTCAACCTCATTCAATCCCTTTACTCATAGTGTAGGGTAACATATATATCAAGTTAAGGCTTGAATTGTGGCTATCAAAAAGTAGGCAATAGGCTCAAGTTGGCTAACTAGGAATTTCAACATCGTTAGGTAAGCAAAAGGCTTGAAAGGTTAACAAGGATGTCCTTTAATCATATTCACAATTCGCATACACATGTGGTCTTGATAGAGATACCAGAGCAAGTTTTAGAATTCTAACAACATGAATGATACACTCAAATTACAGACAAGACTGCATAAAATAGAAGCAGTAAAGGCTCAAAAGCTCACATGCTTGTAAATATGTATTTCAAAGCACATAACCATGTTATCAATAGCCACATGCTCAGTGTCATCTATTCATGGCTCATTCAACTCATACTCAACATCCAATCCCAACAATACAAATTTTCAGCAACAAACAAGCATCAATTTGCATCATGCCCGGTCAAATCACTCTCTAACATCTATGAAAGCAATAAACGTGCTAAAGTCGTAAACATGCTTCTAATGCAATGCATCCTAAAATGCTCTACATGCAACTATATGAATGTTGGGAAATTTATTGTTTAGATTTTGATGAATGTCATGTAAAACTTAGTTTAGAAAATTGGCAAGCCATTTTCCTTGTAATTTGCATTGTAATAAATAGGGCTGTATAAGCTGAGTGAAGTCAGCTATCGCTGAATATACAAGAAGTCAACTGAAGACTAGAATGAAGAGTTCGCTGTGAAGCAGCTGAGTATGGCAAGGATGAGAAGTCAAGAACTCGTGAAGGAGTATCACCGGGATACGATTGTGTGAAGAGTCAATCAAGTCAACTCGAAGCCAAGTATCAAGTTGAGCGACGGATGAGTCATCCATTGATTGGAAGCTAACTCAAGTCACCTGGGAAGTTAAAGAACGCAATCAAGTCAAGACAATCGAAAAGAATCCGTTGCCGTAAGTCAAGAAGTTTACTTAAATAAGTAATACTTCCATGCTGCCATGCCTTAAAGTGCTCAGTCTCAGAAGCGTGCAAAAGGAATAAACCAATGGGAAGCACTGCACCTCGTGTCAGATTCTGAAAAGCTGGACATTCATTTAATACGAGGAAACGTCAATATCAAGGACTGCAATACGACAAGCCAACGAACATAAGTGACTTTTGAAAATTAGCCTATCTCTTCAACGGGCAGATTTTTAAAAGATCACTATAAAAGGCTGGGGAATCACTTTGAGAAAAGGTAACCTGAACCACGAACATTCAAGCAATTATTCAAACTGTAACCTGCCAGATATTCTCAAGTTATTCAAGAAAAGTCCTCAAGCCTAAATCTCGAAGGAAATCGATCCAACACTAAACTGTGAAGGAAAGACAACTTCAAACTGTTGAAGAGGAAACTTTTGAAGAATCAAAAGGGGTCTACTTTCCAAGGAGGATTGTAGGAAGGTTCAAGGTCGAACCAGTCTCAAGTTATTGGAGGGCTTAGTGATCAAATCCAAGAAGCTTGAGCAAGTGAGCTGAAGTAGCAAGGCAGCCGCCCTGTGAAGTAGCTGAGTCGGACGAGAAGCTAGTTGTGTGATCAAGGCATCTCCGACCGAGTCCCAAAAGAGCAAGTCACTTTGTGTGATCAAGACTTGTATCGGGTCACAACCACTTTGTACTCGATCAATACTTAGTGGATTCCTCTAGGAGTTGGAGAAGAGAGGATTAGAAGAATTACCCCATCTTCGAACCTCTATAAAAATTATTGTGTCATTTACATTTCAGCATTTTATTTCTGCATATAATTTATATCTGCTGATAATTTGCTATACAACTGATAATTAACAAAGTGCTAAAACCAAGTGTTAAAACATAGCTAAACCATATTTAAGGGTGTTAAGTCTTCCGCTGAAAATCTCATCACAGCCAAGTTAAGTATTAGACTAAACAACTGAGTTATTCTATTAACAGCTCAATCGAGTCTGTTGAGTGGCTAACTCTGCTGGTTAACTAACTTAGATGTCCCTCAAGGACATAGCTGTGAAATTAACTCTGTATTATTTTAAAAGGACTAAAATCGAAAAGTTGGTAAGGTTTATTCAACCCCTCTTCTAAACCTTACTCACACTCCTTGGGACCTACAATGAAAAACACACAAAATGCAAGATATATATATATATATATATATTTATCTACACTTTTCATATATCAAAATATTACATCTCCCCCAAAATTGAATGAAATTATATTGTCTGGAAGGGGAAAGATAGAATTTCAATAATGAAAAGTGGAGATATACCTGAGTCACTGTGGAGGTGGCGGCAGGAAGTGGCCCTGTGAAATGTGTCACATTTGTATCTGTTGCATCATTTACCACATCTCCAATTCCCTTTGCTCCTCCGATCGTAGTCCGCCCGGAATGCACGGAAATTGTCTCGATGTTGCTGCAATTCTTCCCTTTGCTGCCGCAAGTCCTCCCCAAATGCATGGAGCATGTCATGAAACTCATGCCCGCGTTGGGACTCGCCGCCATAAGAAGTTCCAGGATGATCCTCGCTATGTGAGGGTCCGGGGTGATCTCCTCCCTGTGAGGGCCCAGGGATGTCATACCCTATTTGAGGGTGATGAGTTTCCATTCCCCTTTCTTTCCTGTTTAGCTCTTCCTCTTCAGCCACCACATCTTCCATGTCCGGGAAACCCGCAACTCATCGTCGTTTCCTTGCATTGATAGCCTCAGTAATATGTGCTTCAGAGTTAAGAAGGAAATTGGTTGTATCCTCAAGGGTGTCTACGGTAGTGTATCTCGGGTTAGGCAATGGAAATGCATCACCTCACTTCTGTTGAAGAAATAACACGCCATCTTCATTTGCAATAAATTTCATATGGTGAAAAGATGCTATGTTGACCTGAGTGCGCCCGGTATAGGCTCCAAGCCTCGAAAATCAATGTTGAAGTGTCGGGCAATAGGGGTAATCAGACCCCTATATAAATAGCACCACCACCCCGCTTGGCTAAATGATTCACTTGTTCAATGGTACACGGCCGTATTGTAGGGTGTACTCGTCAACATACACCATAATAAATATAATTCTCTGACCGTCATTCCCCCAATATTTTCTCTCGCAAAAACTGAGGCTGAAGTGACTCGCTGTATATACCGGAAAACTAGATTCCGGATCCAAGAATTTTTTTTTACGTTACGGGCCTCGTATAGCATGGGAGCCGTTTCTGGCGTTTGGACTGGTAGGCGCCAAAAGTCATATTTGTTATATCAGTATGATGGTCGGAAGGGCGCATCGGCGGGAACCTCACATATGGCATTCAATTCTTCGGTGGATAATTGCCGCTGTGCATTTCCCAACTGAAATTGCATTCCAATGACGTCGTTACTTATATCTTTGATCATTTTCATAGTGCTCAAGAATTTGAGCGTGAATTTCTTGTAACTAGGCCACTTTGTCCCGTAAAATTAGTCCAACCGACCTTTGCGAATAACCGCCACACGTCGTCATGTATCCCAAGAAGTTGGGTACAATCGTCGTTGGCATACTTTGAGGGAGCCATCGTTCGGATGACTAGTCTATTCCATCGCTCGAGGGCATCCGCATCTGTCAATACAACTCCGTAGGCCGCAGGGCTATCGGGTTGTACTTCTTGTGGTGGTGTCGCCCTGGGACGTCGTCTCCTTCCTTGAGGGTTCCATCAATCTGCCATTACTTGTGAATTGGTACCTGGAATAACATGTATTAGCAACCCAAACAAGACCAAGTATAAGCACAATTATGATGAATGTAAGCCACAAGTCAAATGGGGCGTAATGATTCTCCTACATCAATTTAACCAATCAATTAAGCTTCAACCTATCAACTAGTACGGCAAATGTAGAGAATCATTATCTTAAAGCCCTAACAATTATAGCTCATGCAAAATTCATCATCTATTCATCCAATTATGTCTCAATTTTCACATGCTCACAAGGTGTTTGATAAATCGCCTTAAAGAAGAAATCATCCAAAGCATGGCAAAAGTATCAAAACAAGCACCCAATATGATCCCCACTACATAATTCACAAGAAGTTCAAATGAAAACACGAAGTTCTTACCGGAATTCTCGAAATTTATCAAAAGGGGTGAACTTTGAACCCTAGGTGTCTTTCAACCAATTCTTCAATCCAAACTCGAAATTGATGCAAAGTGTTAGTGTAATATGATGAGAGTATGGATTATGTGATAGAATATAAAAGAAAATCGGGACTTTGGAGCAATGTGTGGGGGAGAGCGATTTTTTTTTCGTGTATGTGGGATGTTTAAAACTGAGAAACAGAGTCTGCCAGACTCTATATGTCGCTCAGCGAGAACACACATGGGCCGTGCGTGGGCGCACGGGTTACCCGTGCGCCATGCTGTAGGGGCAAAAGTTGTTTCTCCAGGTACGCACGGGTGGTGCGCTTCAGCATGGGCTACCAGTGCATAATGCCGTAGCATCAAAATTCTTCCTCTAGGCACGCACGTGTTGTGCATCTAAGCACGGGCGACCCATGCGTACATGTACAACAATTCTCAGGTTTTTTGATTTTTTTTTTAAAAACGAAACACACACACAAAAAATGAAGTTCACACCAAAACCATTGGATTGCCTCCCAACAAGCGCTATATTTAACGTCTTTAGCTTGACGCATGTTTTCGTTCCGTCATGGGTCTCGCAAGGTGATGGATGTCACCTCCTCTTGGTTACCTCGATGGAAGTAATTCTTAATCCTCTGGCAATTTACCATGAACGTCTCACCGTCTTTGGTTGACAATTCCACGACTCCTGGAGGATTCAATACCTTCTTTATCACAAATGGCCCCGACCACCTAGATTTGAGTTTTCCAGGGAAAAGTTTAAGACGTGAATTGTATAAGAGGACTAGTTCCCCTGGTAAAAACTCTCGTTTCTTGATCATTTTGTCGTGCCATCTTTTGGTTCTTTCTTTGTAAATTCGAATTTTCATAAGCTTCATCCGAAACTCTTCCATCTCATTTAAATGGAGCAACCTCTCTTCACCGGCCTTTTTAAAGTCCAAATTTAGTTTCTTGACCGCCCAAAATGCCCTGTGCTCCAACTCTACAGGCAAGTGGCACGATTTCCCAAAAACGAGTTGATACGGGGATGTGCCTAATGGTGTCTTATATGCTGTCCGGTATGCCCATAGAGCATCATCCAATTTCAATGACCAATCCTTTCGGCTGATGTTCACCGTCTTCTCCAGAATATGTTAGATCTCACGGTTGGCCACTTCAGCTTGCCCATTGGCTTGCGATGATATGCCAATGCAACTTTATGCTTCACCCCATATTTTGCCAATAAGTTGCTCATCAATTTATTTACAAAATGCGACCCTCCATCACTAATTAAAGCTCTTGGAGTTTCGAATTGAGTAATATATTTTTCTTGAGGAACCACATCACAACTTGGGCGTCATTTGTTTGTGAATGAATCGCTTCTACCCAACGGGACACATACTCCACCGCAAGTAGAATATATTGATAGCCCGAAGATGATGGAAATGGGCCCATAAAATCGATCCCCCACACATCGAACAATTCGACTTCAATTACATTTGTCATCGACATCTCGTGTCGCCTAGAAATGTTTCCCATCCGCTGACACCTGTCACATTGTTGCACATACAAATTACAATCGTTAAATAAAGTAGGCCAGTTTTACCCACTTTTCAATACATTCGCCACCATGCGAGTTGGACCAAAATGTCCTCCAGAGGGTGAGGAATGACATTGTTGTAGAACTCCCTCCCAATCTTCTTGAGGCACGCATCTTCTGATGATTTTGTCCGCGCACCTCTTAAAGAGTAGGGGGTCGTCCCACATATAGAACTTGACATCGTGGAAGAACTCCTTTTTCTGATATGACGATAAATTTGGAGGCAAAACTCCCGCAGCCAAATAGTTGACAAAATCCGCATACCACGGTAATTTTGCCTCTACCATGAGTAACCGTTCATCTGAAAATTCCTCCTTTATCAATTACGTACCTCTTTTCGCCTCCTCTTGATTTTCAATTCTAGACAAGTGGTCTTCCACCACATTCTCACATCCCTTTCGGTCCCTGATTTCCACGTCGAACTCTTGCAATAAGAGAATCCACCTAATCAACCTTGGTTTCGCATCCTTCTTATCAAAAATATATTTGATAGCCGCATGGTCGGTGTGAACTATTGTTTTTGTTCCAATCAAGTATGATCGAAATTTATCAAACGCGAAAATAATTGCCAACATCTCCTTCTCGGTGGTGGTATAATTCTATTGACATTATCCAATGTTCTACTAGCATAGTAGATGGATCTAAACAACTTTTCTTTTTTCTGACCGAGAACAGCCCCTACCGCAAAATCGCTAGCATCACACATCAATTCAAACGGTTGGCTCCAATCTGGGGCTACAAGAATAGGTGCGGTCACCAACGCCTTCTTCAAGATTTCAAATGCCTACAAACAATCATCGGAAAAATTGAAAGCAGTATCTTTTTCTAACAACCAACTCAAAGGCTTAGTGATTTTTGAAAAGTCACGGATAAACCTTCTATAGAATCCGACATGGCCCAAGAAACTCTGAATGGCTTTTTCATTTGTAGGAGGTGGTAACTTATTGATAGCTACAATCTTTGCTCGATCAACTTCTAAACCTGCAGAAGAAACTCGGTGACCAAGTACAATACCATCGCGTACCATAAAATGACACTTTTCCCAATTGAGTACAAGATTGGTCTCTTCGCATCTCTGTAAGACTAAGGAAAGATTGTGAAGACAATTATCAAAAGAGTCACCAAACACAGAGAAATCATCCATAAACACCTCCATAACTTTCTCAATAAGATCATGAAAAATAGCCATCATACAACGTTGGAAAGTTGCGGGTGCATTACATAATCCAAATGACATTCGGTGAAATGCAAATGTGTCATAAGGACATGTAAATGTCATTTTTTCCTGGTCTTCCGGTGCAATCATGATTTGGTTGTACCCGGAATAACCATCCAAAAAGCAATAATAATCATAACCCGCTAAACGATCTAACATCATATCGATAAAGGGGAGGGGAAAGTGATCTTTTCGAGTGGCATCATTAAGCTTTCTATAGTCAATATAAATACGCCACCAGGTAACAATCCTAGTAGCAATCAATTCTTCATTCTCATTTTTCACGACTGTTACCCCCTTTCTTCGGCACCACTTGTACCGGACTTACCCAAGAGCTATTAGATATAGTATATATAATCCCAGCATCTAACCATTTCAACACTTCTTTCCTAACAACTTCTTGCATAACAGGGTTTAGTCGTCTTTGGTTTTGCACTGAAGGTTTATAAACATCTTCCATCCGAATTTTATGCATGACAATTGATGGGCTTATGCCTTTTAAATCAGTTATGGACCATCCTAGTGTCGACTTATGTTTTCGTAATACCCTTAACAATTTATCAAGTTGAGTAGGAGTGAGAAGAGATGATACGATTACCATATTTGCATTATTCGCCCCAAGGAATGCATATTTGAGGTGCTTGGGTAGTGGCTTGAGTTCTGAAGTTGGGTTTTGTCGCCTCAGGGTCACGCACGGGCTGCCCGTGCTCAGGCGCACGGGCCGTGCGTGATCCCCTATCTTCAGAGTCCCCTTCGGCATCAAGCACGAGTTGCCCGTGCTCTAGCACATGACCCGTGTGCTCTTCAAGCATTTCAACATTCGCTTCGGCACCACGCACGGGTTGCCATGCGTTTTTCGCCTCTCGCGCCCCTTGGTAGTTCATGCATATTATCTAAGACACAAAACATAGTCGTACAGATCTTGGTTATTGAAATCAAGTACAACACTCGACGTCGAACACGAGTGGGTTAGACCAAACTCTAAATCATCTCTCGACAATGTATGATCAACATAATCCTCAATGCATGAACTAACTATGTCTAAGAAATTACAATTCTCCACCGTATCATGAAATTGCATTGCCTTATATATAGAAAATAAAACATGCTCATCATTAACCCGTAAAGTGAGCTCTCCTTTTTGTACGTCTATTAAGGCTTTCCCGCTAGCAAGGAATGGACGTCCAAGTATCAGTGGGACATCACGATCTTCTTCCATATCTAGAACCACGAAATCCACAGGGAATATAAATTTGTCAACTTTTACAAGCACGTCTTCTATAATTCCCTTAGGATATGTAAGTGACCTATCTGCAAGTTGTAATGTTACCGTAGTTGGCTTCACTTCGCCTAGTCCAAGCTTCCTGAAAATGGACAAAGGCATCAAGTTAATACTTGCCCCTAGATCACACAACACTTTATTAAAGAAATTACCACCAATTGCACAAGGGATAGTGAAACTCCCCGGATCTTTTAGTTTTTGTGGTAGCTTCCTTTGGATTATCGTGCTACATTCTTCCATCAAATTCATCGTTTCAAAGCTTGTCATCTTCCTCTTCTTTGACATGACATCCTTAAGAAATTTTGCATAATTTGCCATTTGTTCTAGTGCGTCTGCAAAATGAATGTTAATGTGCAATTTCTTAAATATATCAAGGAATTTTGCAAATTGATCATCAAGCTTTTTCTTTTGAAATCTTTGAGGGAAAGGAAGAGATATAGGCAATTTAGATATATTAGAGTTAGAAGAAGATTTAAGCTTCTCAACCCCTGTTTGTTCCTCCTTTTGCCTCTCTTTTTCCCCATCGACTTCGACATCATCGTTCATCACCGATTCAACATCTCCCGACTTGGATGCTTCATCCGAAATTTTCATATTCATATTCCATACCACTCCTTAGACGAATAACTTTGCATTGCTCCTTCGGATTAACTTCTATTACTAAGAAATTGACCCTTTTGATGTTGCCCACCAACAATTGTAGCTAATTGGCCCACTTGAGTCTCAAGATTTTTTATCGAACTGGCCATTTGTGTTACTTGTAGTTCCATCTTGTCCATCCTTGAGTCTTGCCTTGTGAAGCGGCTCCTCGTTTCACTCATGAATGAACTCAATTGATTTATGAACGAGGTGAGGGCATCTTCTAAGGATGATTTACCTTCCACATTAGTACCCCCATTTGACGCATTGAATCCCGGTGGTGGTTGCAACACATTCTTTGTATTGTCATAGGAAAAATTTTCATGGTTTCTCAAGCCCGGATGGTAGTGTGTTGGGGTTAAATTGTTCCGGAAATTGTTGAAATTCCGGTTATTCACATAATTGACCTCCTCCATCGGATATAGAGGAACTTCATTACTCGTGCTTGTGTTGGCTTCGGCCCCCTTCGTAAGAACACTTAAATGATTTGTCAATGCCGCCATTTGTGCTGTCAACGCCTTAATTGGGTCAGAATCTGAAATTTCCGCTACCCGTTGTACATTGGACCTCTCGGATGGCCATTGATAACTGTTCATAGCCATTTCTTCAAGAATATTAAAGGCGTCTTGTGGAAACCTTGCCAATAATGCTCCTCCCACTGCGACATCAACAAAGGACCGCGTTTGCCCCATCAAACCATTGTAAAAGAAACACAACTATTGATCTTCTGGAAAACCGTGTTGTGGACATCTTCTTAGCAAATCCCGAAATCATTCCCAAGCCTCGTACAAAGGCTCAGAGTCAAACTGTCGGAATTGTGTAATTTCGCTTTTGAGCTGCAAAGTTTTGCATGGTGGAAAGAATTTAAACAAAAACGTTTGGCTCAAATCGTCCCATGTACTCACGTTTCCTTGCGTCAAAGTACCCAACCAATTCCTTGCCTTATCCCTCAAAGAGAAAGGGAATAGGCGCAATCTTATGGCGTCATCCGAGACTCCATTCATTTTTATCGTGTTGTATATTTGGATAAAATGCGCAAGATGAGAATTATGATCTTCTGTTGCGAAACCCCCAAATTGGTTTTGTTGTACCATATTTATCAGTGCCGGTTTAAGCTCAAAATTATGGGTATTTATCGGAATACGAGCAATACCACTGTAATTATGATTCGTTTGTGGTCAAAAATAATCACGGATGGCTTGCTGTGGAACCGGTATTGGTAACTCATTGATCCCGTTGATCCCATTGTTAACCCTGTTTTCTTCTTCCACATCCCCCATAATCGGATTTTGTTGTCTTTCAGTCCGTCTAGTAGTTGCACTGATTCTCCTTGCGAAAGCCTCAACTTCCGGTATGAGCGGTATTAACTCCCCATAATTCTATCTATCACAATATTAGCACCAAAAATTGTATTAGTCCTCGGCAACGGCGCAAAAACCTTGTTCGCCTTATTTTTAGCTTCACCGCAAGTGTACGGTGTATGGTAAGCAAGGTCGTATCCACAGAGACTAATAAATTAATGTGCTAAGTATCGAACTAAGATAGCCTTATTTTTATTTAGACGATCAAACTTGGATTATTGTTGTGAGATTAAGACAAACTAGACTACAAAAACACAAGATAAAGATAATGATGAAAATGGAAGTATCAAGAGAATAAAATGGATTCCCGGATTAAGGTTTCGATTAATATCTCTCTTGTTGTCCGATTTAATCAAAGCCGAAATTATTATCAATATTCCTATAAAACGATCACAATGGTATATTATCCTCCCTCTCGAGATGTATATAAAATGTAGATTGTAATATCTATGTTAGCATCTCTACTCAACATAAGATACACAACTCCCAAAAGTTCAAAAGATCAATGTCCTCACAAATATCTACAAACCTCTCGATTTATGCAAATATTTGTGTCAAGTACTCAAGATCTAATATTGAATCTCATCTCTCGAATTATGAATCAATATATCAAACATGCTAAATCATTGGCCAAGTGATAAAACAAGAATAAGCTCAAAGTACTCAAATAAGCTTCAAAACAATAACTTTAACTAAGATTAAAACATTCAACAAGAGTTCATTAATCTACTTCCAAAACCCGAAAATCTCAAGAAGTTTAGCTACACATGATGTTCAAACAACTCAAAGACAAATTGTTCAAACCCATACTAAGCTCAAATGAAAGATTAAAAATACAAGAGAAGCAAGAAAAACTTAGGAAAGTCGACAATCTCTCGATATATCTTCGTTCCTCAAGCTCCGATGCAACCCGATTGTCTCCTTGATGCCTCCTTGGTAGTTTTGTGTTTTGTCTTGTGTTCTAAGTCCAAAATATCAGAATATCCCCTTGGTGTGCACCCCCAAAAGCCTTTTATACCTTTTAGAAAATCTAGGGAAAAGTGTTGTCATAATGCATCATTCCAGTAGAGACGCACGGGTCGTGCGTACACGCACGGGTTACCCGTGCGTCATGCCATAGGCCAAGTCCTACTTTTCACCAACCAGCGCACGGGTGGTGCGTCCACGCACTGGTTACTCGTGCGCATTGCCGTAGACAACTTCAAAATCTTCAGTGGCGCACGAATGGTGCGTTTACGCACGGGTTACCCGTGCGCCTTGCCGTAGTCACAATTCTTCTTTCCCAGGGATGCACAGGACGCGCCCAAGCGCGCGCCCTACCCGTGCGTTCTCTATTTTGGCCTTATTTGTCCAACTTCTTCTCATTTTGGCTTCTAATCTCTTACGTTCACTCAATTCTTGGTGTTTCTACTTCGCGATGCTCGTATTTGTCTCCAAATTGCTTCAAATATCATTAAATTCCTACAAAACGAGCAAAACGTAATATATTTCCCACAAAGAGCGAATACAAACCATTTCATATGAGTTTATGCATGTGTAATCATCATTTTGGTCATATTTATACCTCAAAATACATGCAAAACTCACACCTATCAGGAGCATTGAAGAAATGGGATTGTGGATTTGACAAGGCTGATGCCGCGGAATTTGCACGATTGTGCACGTTATATTGTCATGCAATTCAATGCATGATTAAACCAAGAGAAATGGAGGGTTCTTGGGTTGGCTAAAAAATTTGTCAGTGACAAGTAGATTTTATATGGATATTTTGGTTTGTTTTGTTAGATGGGGTGTTTAAGTACGTTTTTAGCGTAGAATATTAGACTAGACTATGGTATTTCAGTGCTAATTTGACAACATGTTGTTGACTTATTGCAAATGAACTGATGCAAATATAGTTTCTATGTTTTAAGATGTGACTTTTCTTTTATTTTGTATATTAGTGAATACATAATGCATAGTTAAAAGCATTGTGGTACATGTTTATTACCTTTTGGTATATACATGTTAGAATGAAGCCTTTTGTATTATTTTACGGGTGTAAATGATTTCTTTAGTGCATATTTTATAAGCACTATGTGCATTGTTAATACAACATTATGCTTGTCTTTAGATTTCAATGAAACCGTTTAAAAAATTGAAATTCAATTTATTTTGAACGTACAATTAATGATGTAATGGTAAATTTAGTAGTAATTTGGCACACATATAGTGTTGATGGTATAGAAATACCAAAAAACTGACGACAAGACAAGTTGGCGCATAATTAGTGATGAAATTGTGTATACTTAATAATAACTAGGCACACATATAACAATTATTTTCTCGAAGCATTTATGGTTTGGGGCCAGTTATTTTTTATTTAGTTATACATACATAAAAATGATGCACATTTAGCATGAAAATTACATACAATTAGACAATAAATGGCATATAATTAAAAAAAGACAAATGTTTGATCTGAGTATTGCAAAGTATAATATTGAAAATGCATGAAAATGATTTTCTCATTTTGTAGGTTGTTCGGGACATGTACGGTTGTTGTGTGATGCAATTTTGCCACACGTGCCATATTTTCTCTTTAATTTGTTACTTGCACGGATTGCCTTTTCCTTTAGGTGCTTATTCATATGTCGAAGCCGTATCGTTTGTCGTATTCCCTATAAAATTCCACAATTTTCTCCAAAGTGGCAAATTGCATGCCTATTCGCGGTATTTTATTTTGTTCTATTTCAGGTACCCAATACTTGATAGAGCCGAGGATATTACTAGGCGCTCTCGCACTTCAACACGTTAAATACTTTCATCATTAAAATCTGCATAATTTGTATACCTTTTTCAGACAACATTCTAAATATTTGTACACCAAAGTATTCACATGTATACACCAAAATAGTCTTAAAGTGTACAATGTTGTCAATATTTGTATACTAAAAAAGCATCAAGCCTTTCCATCTCAATTATTGTGGATAGGATGGATTTTGTGTTTTTGATGCAGAGATATTTTTCTCTTCTTGTTGTCTCGTGTAAATGAAGAATGAAGATGATGAAAGCCGTTTTTAGGCTTATGATTTGGCGTGTCTATTGTGGGAAGGTGATATTGATGATATCCCTTGATTTTAGGTAATTAAATATGGTATTATAGTTACACCATTTTGAGAGTTATCAATTTGCCCTTTTTACAAATAAAATAATTGAAAATTGGTGTATTTTTAAGAGTAATCTGAACCATTGATTGAAGGGGATGGATGGATTGGATCCATCTACATCGCCATTACATGGTAAGAGGGTCGCCACATGAGATCTCATCCCTATATATATATATATATATATATATATGGAGAGGGTTATATGAGACCACCTCATAGGGTAAGTCCATAGGGACCAATCCTAGCCACATATCTAGATTTTTCAATGGTTGTGATTTTAGAGCTAAAAATTCAGATTAAATGTTGATAATTAGAGAAAGGGTAAATTAGTCATCCTACAAAATTACCCAATATTCATGAGATTATGTTCACATTATTATCACACAATCTATGCAAATCTCACATCAAATTAACGTGAACAAATCTCATCTTTCGTCTTCTTCAACGCACTATTGTGAGAAATCATTCATCATTCTTCTTCAACGCACTATTGTGTGAAAAATGTTGCGACAAATTTGCCATAGTTGCTAGAGCTTGACTTGATTCGAAGTTTGCTTATGAAGATGTAATTTGTTGCTTGTGTAGATGTGGCATGGTGCTTTTATATACCATTAACTACATAAGCAAGTCATAAGCAACAAATTCATACTATATAAGCAACAATCCGATGCTACATAAGCAACAAATATACACTACGTATGCACCACAAATACATTAACTACATAAGCAAGTCACAAAGAACAAACCCATACTACATAAGCAACAAGTCTATGCTACGTAAGAATTCGAATATACACTATGTATGCACCACGATACATTAACTACATAAGCAAGTCATAAGCAACAAACTCATACTACATAAGCAACAAATCTATATCACATAAGCAACGAATATACACTATGTATGCACCACTTAATACATTAATTACATAAGCAAGTCGTAAGCAACAAACACATACTACATAAGCGATAAACCTATACTACATAAGCAATGAATATACACTACACATGCATCACGTATACATTAACTATATAAGCAAGCCATAAGCAACAACTCTATACTACATAAGCAACATAGAATTTTTTTGAAACCAAACGCTGGAGAGAGAGTGTGCGTGAGAGTGGGTGAAATCGCGTGAAAGAGGGAATGAAATCTTAGTAACTGATTCTAAAGTGCCAAATTACCACCCTACCCTTTTTAATTGTCAAACAAAAAAATAAACATAAAAAAGCCCTAAAAATCGGACCACCCAAAATTGTTGATCTATGGTTAGGATGTGTCCCCACGACTCACCCCAAGTAGGAGGACCTATTTGATCCATATCCTATATATATATATATATATATATATATATACTTGAAAGAAAAATAAAGTTGACGCATGTCATCACTTCATTAATCTTGGACATTTGTCAACTTTCCATCATCTCAATTCCACATGGCGGCTTCATATTTATTCAAGTGGCAATTCTATGTACAAATAACATTTTTTTTGAAAGAAAAGATAACAAATTTAATCAAGATTCTAAAAGATAAAATATAATCCAAAAAACAAAGGATTTGCTCAAATTAGTTGTACATATAACTTTTTTTTTTTGAAAGAAAACATAACAAATTTAATCAAGATTCTAAAAGATAAAATATAATCCCAAAAATAAAAGATTTGCTCAAAATTAGTTGTCAATGCTAATCAAATCTATCCGAAGATATTTTTATTGAAAAATACTTTATTAGTTCACACAATAAATATTTTTGAATTTAAAAGATAACGCATTTAAGAGATAACAAATAATCCAAAAATCAAGAATTCTATCTTCACTATATTTTAAATTATTGACACTTAAAATTTTATCTTTTGACAAATCTCGTGTAACACACTGGTGTTATTATAGTACATATATATATATATACTCTAGAATAACACTCGTGTGTTATATGAGATTTGTTCAAATATAAAATTTTAGTGTCACAAATTTAAAAGATAGTGCATATAAATTCTTGATTTTTAGATTATTTGTTACCTTATAGATTTGTTATCTTTTAAATTTAAAAATACGTAGTCTGAACTAGTAGAATATTTCTGAATAAAAATATCTTTGGATAAATTTGATCTTTTTCAAACTATTTTTGAGCAAATCCTTTATTTTTGAGATTATATTTTATCTTTTAGAATCCTGATTAAATTTGTTATTGATGTAGTGGTAACACTATATTCTTCAAAATCCTGAGCTGGAAGTCTACAAGTAAATTGGGTTACTACCTGCAACACAACAAGTCGTTAGGGCGCCGGGATTTTTCCCGGCGATAACCCTCTGACGCTCAAGTCAGAATAGAGAGCCAAAGAATAACTAGAATTCACCAGACTAGATATTGTAAAAATGAATTTCATACCTTGGAAATGAAATTGGAGGTGATACTTACAGTATGTAAGAGCCTGAGTTATTATCTGGTGGTATATGGTGCATGGACCATGTGGGCCCATTGAACCCATAAGTAAAATTCTTGTTGGACTTCATTGGTCTTGTTTGTTTATATTTCTAAAAGTGTTTTTCCACTTTCCAACTATTCCGGAAAATAGATTTATGTTTGTTTTAGAAAATTTTCACTAGAAATAAAGTTATTTCCAGTTTTCATTTTTATATGGAAATATTCTTTTGAAATTACAACCAAACAAATTTTCATCCCAAACACGCAAATCTAGGTGAAAATACACTACAATCATGCAAACATATGTCAAAAAGACATTTAAAAAACTATAACCAAACATATTCTCATTTTCAAATGGAAATTCAGACAACAAACCAAACATATTCTCATTTTCAAATGGAAATTCAGACAACAAACCAAACATATTCCCAATTCTCACACGAAAATCAATAAAGTTTGAAAATTCATTTTCCAACATTAGAAACTGGAAATTGGACTTGGAAATACATCCATACATCCCCATTATATTTGGACATTTGGGCCTTTTTAATATATATGCTCATAATAAAAATTATGTTGAGCCCATCAGTTATATTTTAAATTTGAACATATGATTGCCAGATAGATAAATGTGAAGTCGCTACGTGTAATTGTGAGGACGAAAAGTTGACAAATGTCCAATGAGTGATGAAATATATCAACTTTGTTTTTTCTTGTAGTATATATAGGGTAGATATCCAGTAATGAATAAAATTCCTTGAAATATTGAAATTAGGGAATTCAATAGAAAAAACCACTAGGGTTAGTCCAGTAGCCACGACCCATGGGTATTACTCGTTCGAGTACCTGCAATGCCAAAGCCAAACTTTGATCTTAAAAATAAAAAAGACAAAAACTTGTATAGGACCGTCTTACGGATCCTATTCCGTAAGACGGATCCTCACTGTCCGACTGCACCCTACGACCCGCCCGTATAAAAAAAAAAAAAAAAAGAAAATCGCACCTAATACAAGTTGCACGTTGGACACAATAGACCCAGCCCAAGTTGGCGCGCCCCCCGTCCCAAGACGCCTGGATGGGCCAGGATGGCTGGATCCGCTTAATCAAAAAATTAACAAATTTGCACTAGCTGGGAATTGAACCCGAGTCTGTACCAAGGCAGGGTGCTATTCTACCACTAGACCACTGGTGCTTGTTGTGCATATTTAGTATAACCATGAATATAAAGCTTCATTATCATCCGCTCAATTTAAAAATTTAAATTCTCCGAATAGGAAATGATACTTTATCCGAAAATGGTGATACTTTTGAGTAATAAATATGATACTTTTAAGATGAACATTGATACTTTAATTTTTACATATTCAAAAAATAAGATTTTTTGATATACTCATTCTAGTCTCATAGCTAATATTTTTTATATTGAAAAACGGATACTTGTGCATGAAATAGTGATACATTTGATATTAAATATGATACTTTTATGATGGATAATGACATTTTAAAATTTTAAATTCTCTGAATAAAAAGTAATACTTTATCCGAAAATAGTGATACTTTTGAGTAAGAAATATGATACTTTTAAGGTGAACATTATTCAAAAAATAATTTTTTTTGATGTACTCATTCTAGTCTCATAACTAATATTTTTTACCATTGAAAAGCTAATACTTGTGCTGGAAATAGTGATACTTTTGATGTTAAATATGATACATTTGTGATACTTCAATCTAATGATTTTCTAATATGCGATCAGTAGTAAAAAAAAAACATGATACTTTATTTCAAAAAATGGATATTTTTACTCATAAAAGTGGTACTTTTAACTCTCACATATTTATTTTTCTTTTTCACTCAGATTGAATTCATACTTCGTGATTTATTTACAAAAACATGATACTTTATCTCAAAAAATGGATACTTTTACTCATAAAAGTGTTACTTTAGCTCTGTCTTATTTATTTTTCCTTTGTGATTTAAAGTATCACGTTTTTTAATATAGTCACAAATTAGAAATGAAGGAAAGAAGAAAAAATAAAAATAAATATGATATAGTTAAAGTAACACTTTTATAAGTAAAAGTATCCGCTTGTTGAGATAAAGTATCGATTTCTTAATACGCTTACAAACTAGGAACAAAAAAGAGGAAAAATAAAAAATAAATATTATGTAGTTAAAGTAACACTTTTATAAGATCCATTTGTTGAGATAATGTATCATGTTTTTCTAATAGACTTGGGTTCGATTCTTAGCCTATATATAGGCGTTTTTAATTTTTTTAATTACCAGGCGTGTATTTATGAATGAGTTTATATAAATTATTATACTAACATTGCACAATAAGTATTTAGTGGTATAGTGATAGAACACCACCTTAAGTCTATTAAGGTCGTGAGTTCAATTCCGCTGTGGAGCAGGTTTTTTTTTTAAATAAGAGGTGCGGGCTGGTGAGCTGGGCTAGGCGTGGGCGGGGCGGGCGTGCGTTGTCTTTGGCTGGGCCATGGGCGGAATAGATCCGTAAGACGGCCCTACTGCACCTACTCAAAAAAAAAAAGGGAATTCAATGGAAAAGAGTAACCAGCTCCACGTGAGCACCTATCACGCAGGGATAAGGTTTGGGCCATTTGGGCCTGCATCCAGTATGAGGCCCTGTTTGAAACGGATCTGATTCCGTTTTGGTCCAGGTCCATTTGAAACCCGAGGCGTTTTGCTCAAGAAAAGCATCTTCCACGAGTCTCCATTATTTTAAAAAAATATAATCCATCAATTGTTGTGTTGTTGGTAGTCGGTGAGACCACAGAACTGTTTTTATTTGTTTGCTCGCAGAGAAATTTTTCATCAAAAACCTTCGATTCTCTCTAAAACTTCGTATATTTGAGTAGTAACCATGGCGCAGATGAAGGTTCTCGGTGGTCTCCTCTTCGCGTTGTGTCTGCTAGTACCTTTAATTTCTGCCAAGTCCACCGATGTTCGCTATTGCAGTATGTTTCCTTGCCCCCCCGGATTTCAATTTCGCCGCTCTCCTTAGTAATTTTGATCACCTGATTTTCGTTTTTCTTCTTTTTTCTGTTCATTTATCTGTTTCCTTTTTTTTGTATGCTATTATTTTGGGTTTTCGGATTTTCTTGTAAATTAGAGTAGTTGATATTTGACCTTTTGTGACTTGTTGTAGATATTAAACACTGCATCGCATGCCTATCGATCCAGTTATTTCATGTTTGTATGCGCTACAGTCAACTTCTTGAATTGAAAATTAACGTTTAAGCGGTGGTATTTAATGATTAATTTATGCCTAAATAATTACTTTTTCTGAAGTGTACTTATCCATTGTGCGCATCTGCACTTAGTTAAACTTTATGAGACTATTAGTCAGTTATTTGATCCTTCAAAAAAAAAAAAAAAAAAAAAGGAATTGCCCACTCGTACAATGCTTGCCTTTATGATTTAAAATGAGACATGCACAATTTCATATAGTTGAAGGCTAATGTGTTTGCCTATTTTGTCATGTATCCTTGCTTCATATTTGTACTTAGTAATTTGCGCATCCTCGATGTGGCATATTATACTTCCCTAAGAATTTGGCTGTTTCTGTCCATTGTTCTGTCTGCATTGTTGCTGCTTAACCATGTTTGTTAGTTAGGAAATCAAAGCAAGCTTTTTCATTGTAGAAGTTTTTACCATTTGACAAAATCTTTTTGTGAAAGTAAATTCTTCAATTGTGCTTGTTGTTTGTGTTGTACATTTGTCAGCCTTTGTCGCTTGAATAAATTGCAGATAAGAAGGACTATGCTGTCAAGGTCAGTGGGCTCGAGATAAACCCTTATCCAATTTCCAGAGGCAAACTTACCACGTTTGAAATTGCTGCATCAACAAGTAAGTGCACTGCTCATATTCTTTTACTATATCATGATGCTGTATATCTTGTGATTCACATTGTTAGTTACTTCTGGTGCTGAACTTTTTGCTAGCATTGACTTTTTGCTGTTATTTAAGTGCTTGTGCATCAAACTACATTACCATTAGCTTCTCAACATCTTCTTATTTTATTTTCTCCCTCCACTAGCTAATCTGTGGTGTTCAAATGGATGTATTACACCTATGCAAGGTGGATAGCCTACTCTAATTCAACTTCCTGAAGGTGGTTCTGTTGATTGCTGGATATTTTAAGTTCCTGAGGCAATAATTTGTATTGGTTGTCCTTGTCATCTCTCCACACACAAAACCCTTCCCCCCACACCCATTTTTTTTTTCTTTTTGCAGTTGTTGGGCTTGGTTTAAGTGTACCCCAACTTAGGAGAAAACTAGATTTATGGATGCATTTCTGTGTGGATGAAAGTCGAGAATAGCTTAACATCTATTTAATGATGTTCAATATCTGGATAGTTGAGGATCAGCTTGGTTTCTAAGTTTACTAGTAAGAGGTAAGCTGGAAGAACTAGAAGCCTTGTTGGCCATTCAATTCATATCTATTACTTGCGCATGTTATTTTCACTTAAATTTCTGTTTCTTTTTGCCAAGTCTTTCAAATTAAAGACACCATGTAGTTACATTGAGTTCAAATTTTGAAATGCTCACATTGAATGATGCTTTGATTTCTTATTGCAGAGACCATTACTCTGTAATTTGCATGTATGAAAATTGCAGGAGTATGTTATAGCTTTATGGAATTGCAATGCTTGAAGCTACTTCTCAGTATTGACTTGAAATTTTAAAAACACATAAATAATACTTGTCTGGTAGTTATGATTTGCAATGGAAGAAGCTTAAAAATGGTTGTTGGTATTGGCTTTTGTGCAGCATCTGGAAGTTTATACTCGAGAACTTTCTGTGTTCTGAATTAAATGTGTATTGGTGAAACCTTGATGGGTTTCATGGAATCCCACCATCCTTGTAAAATAGAGTCTTCTCGATATGAAAACAAAAATAAAATTGACTCAACTTGATAGGAGTCTGATACACTAATCATTATCAATATCAAGTTCTGTTGTAAAAATGCCTGGTTTCTATGAGCCTCACCCCTTGTATTTGATGCAGATGAAGCAATATCTGGTGGGAAACTTGTAATTGATGTTTCATACTTTGGCTTTCACATCCACAGTGAGGATCATGATCTTTGTTCAGAGACTTCATGTCCTGTTTCTGTTGGTGATTTTGTGGTCTCTCACTCCCAAGAGTTACCTGGAATTACACCACCTGTGAGTCATGTACTATCGTTTTGTTTAAGTATTGTGTCAAGTCTCTAATTTTCTATCAAGCACCGGTATGCCCACAATTATAAGGTGTTAAGTGAAAAAAATCGCTGGGTATATGTTGAATACTTGAATCTTTTGATCGTGGGAGATTGCGTAAAATTCTCTAGATATCCAATTTGTGGAGTACCTTATACCTAGATTAGATCCATAACATCATCCAGTTGACATTTACATGGAGTTTGATTTTGATATGTGCAGGGTTCATACACGCTGAAAATGACGATGGTGGATGCAAACAAGAAGCAATTAACATGCATTACTTTTGACTTCAGCATTGGTTTTTTCGCAGAAGAAAACTTGGCTGATATTTAAATGTCGAAGGATCTGTACCTTTTCCCTTGTATATTGTATAAAGACTTACCGGCTTACTGCTCGGTATGAGCTGCACCTCATGGATGTTTTCTCCTGTGTTCTCTATGTATGATGACTATGATGAAGACTTAAACCACTTTTTAGACCTAATCCTGTGTTGTGATTGTTTGCGTTACTTAATCCTTCATATGCAGTAGAAATATTTGCGATGTAGCCTTTGGATTATATTGGAAGGGTTATATTGCTGTCAAGTTGATTATGCTATGATATTAAGAAGTTTCTCCAATAAGCTTTAAAAAGCACAAGTAATTGTTTATTTGAAACTGAAGGCTTAAGGGTCTTGAAATGGCAATTCAATTCTTTGATCGAGATCAATGCCCTCTTTTTTGAGAGATTGGTTTGTAAAACATTTTTTCCCCTCCCAATCACAATGAAGTTTTTTTTATTGCTCTCTTTTTGGAGAGATTGGTTTTTAAAACATTTTTTCTGCTCTTCATTCAATTATCGAAGAACACTGCACGTCAATCTTGAAAAAAGAAAAAACAACAGTTGCAAACCCGATCGACCTTAGTCATCTTGGAGAAGAGTAAAATGTTGACAACCATCAATAAGCGAACGAGTAACCTTTGGTGGTATTTTTCTTCTTCAAGATGACTAAGTTGGCCAGACTTGCCCTCTGTACAACAAACCATTGTAGATGAAGAGAGACAGCAGCAACAACAAAACGAAGATGGTCCTCTACATTTTCATTCCACAAATTTTGCGTAAATTTTGGAGAGATAAAGACACGGATAATTCTGTATCTTTGTCTCCGAAAATTACATAAATTCACGGGATGGAAATGTAGAGGATCCATTTCCGAAAATCCATGGTATGTGTTGTGTATCCTATTACTAAGCTATTAGAAGAGATGTATCATCGGCTAACTTGCGAGTGGTGTGCTTATATAGAGATGTGAGATTAGGAGCGGATGCATACAATCAATAAAAAAGTTTACTTTCGTAACTGTTCAATTAAGTCATCTTGAATTAAGTAAATCACAGGACAATTAGGCAATCACTATGCTAATACATAACTACTCTACAATAGATAGATTTACAGGGTCAAGTAAAAGGACAAATGCTCGTCTTGCTTAGTTTAACGGGTTAGTCTCCTGTGAGACCGTCTAACGGATCTAATTTGTTAGACCGATCCAAATATCCGGCCCGTAGTTAAGCCGCCTATTGACCCGCACAACCACTAACACAACAATAACAACATCTGTTGGACGCTGCTAATACTTTTTAGAATGGATGCTGATGCTTTTTGAAAGACTACTAATACTTTTTTAGGAGAAATACTAAAATACCTTTAATCGAAAAATCTAATACTTTTCAATAAGATTATTAATATGTTTTTAGGGAAATACTAATACTTTTGAGGGAAAAAACTAATATTTTCCATGAGGATTACTAAAAAAACTGCTCAAGAGGTTACTAATACTTTTCCTGTGGAATACTAATACTTTTCCAATTGATTGTTAATACTTTTCAAGGGAAAGACGAATACTTTTGACGGTTGCCTAATATTACGCCACTGCCTAATCTTTTTCAAGGGGACAGTTAATACATTTTAGGTGGATTAGTAATAGTTTAGAGGCAAAAAATCAATACTATTCATGAGGGTTACTAAAAATATTGTTCAAGGGATTACTAATACTTTTCAAATGTACTACTAATACTTTTCAAGGGAAAAACTAATACTTTTAAAGGCCCCCAATATTACAAAAATGCCACCGCTCCAGAGATCATATGGCACCACCCCAGAATATTACAAAAGTACCACCGGTACATGAAAGTACAAAAAAATCCGGACGGATTGGATCCGTCTAATAGAAAAGACCCGTTAGATAGTCTAACCAAAGTCTTTGTCTAGTTTAACATACAAAATATCGGATTGAATACTAAAAAGAAACTAAGATTTTAAGTAATAGTTGTATTTAGATTTCAAATTTTTTCTAACATAACTAAGGGCACATGCATACAATTTCAAATAGGAAAGCGCTATTAACACCCTCAAAACATATTAATACACTCCTCTTAATACAATCCCACCGTATTTTTAAAACAACTTATTTGCTTAATACATCCCCCAACAATTCTCCAATTTACCGTTCCCCCAATTAAACTCCACAATTAAACCCTAATTCTTTCCCCCAAAACAGACAGGTTTGAAGAGAATTAAGTTTGACAAGCTTCGTCAAAATTATAAAATGTCGACATATTTTCTAGAGGAAATTACACTAATCCTCCTGTGCTATTAGCGTTTTTTACACTTAACCATATGAACTATTTTTCGTTACACTTTACTATATGAACTATGTAAATCTTTGAACTTTGCCCTATATGGACATTTTTACACCTAATTTTTTTCCTTAAAATAATAAAATAGTTCATTACGATCATATTCAACCCATCATGCTTCCACATAAAAAATCAATAATCTCTAAAATCCATACATTGTTTGACTAGAATGTAGAGCTGTCAAAATGCCCGGGCCAGGCCATCCCGACCTAGTCCGTCGAGCCAATAGTAGAAATTGGGTCGGGCTGAACCAAACAGTCATCGGACCGCTAATTTTGGAGCCCAATCCACAAAATTACACTATAAAATTTGGGCCAACCGGACCAATTTTTAAGGCCTAATGGGCCGGTCCACATAGGCCCGGTGTTTTTTGGGGCCTAAAAAATTGTAGCCCAATAAAAATATCGGGCTGATCGAGTCGGCCCGTCGGACCAGAATTGACAGCTCTACTAGAATGTAGTTGAATAATTCTGGTTAGTGACAAATTTTTTTGTCGCTAATTGACTCAAATTATATTGTTTATTTTTCAGGCCTGAAAAATATCAGGCCTATTTGGCCCGACCAATTAGGCCCGAAAAATTAGCCCGCTTGGCCCGAATATTATAATGTAATTTTGTGGGTTGGGCTCCAAAATTAGCAGCCCTACCCAATTTTTACTATTGGTCCGACGGCCCCGATATTTTGATAGCTCTACATTCTAGTCAAATAATATATGAATTTAAGAGATTATTGATTTTTTATACGGAAGCATGATGTGTTGGATATGATCGTAATAAACTATTTTTATTATTTTAAGAAAAAATAAATTTTAGGGATAAAAATGTCCATATAGAGCAAAGTGCAAATATTTACATAGTTCATATGATAAAGTGTAACAAAAAATAGTTCATATGGTAAAGTGTGAAAACGCGCATAATTCAGGGGATTTAATATATTTTTTTCTATTTTGTACCATAATCAGAACAATTTGTCAGAATTATATTTCGTTAGTAATATAGTTCGGGTTCATCACGGGTCATTTTCTAAGTTAAAACAAAACAACAAGGCAAGGGTTAAAAAAAGATGAGAGGAAAGGAAAATATTGACGTGTGTCTTGGATTAACAGGCAAACTATGTAAATAACGTGACGTCGAAATTAAACAACACTTAAGAAATATTCGAGAAAGGGCTAATTATGCCTTTTTATATTAAAAGCCGAGCATAATATTTCTGGTCGGTTCAAGTTGTACAGTTGGGATCTTACAAACATTTCTCCGGATTATCTTTCTTGTCTTTTTACTAATAAATAAGACCTATTTATACCCATACAATTAGTGGGTTTTAATCATCATTACACCTAGTGTAATAGAGTGATTACAAGGGGACACGTGTCCTTCTCTTAACATGCATGTTGGCCATGTATTTGGCATTTATTGACTCATCTTGCTAGCTTGTTGACAAGTGGCACATTGACTTGCTAAGTAAGGTATTGATCTTACCTAACAGGATGGTTATCTTCGGATCACCTGCCATTAGAGCGCCAACAGCCAATCGAGCCCATTCTGTGCCATGTCATCGGCTCGGTCCATGTCATCCTAGTAGTCCCACATTATTGTTAGTTGAATGGCCACGTGGACTACTTTTCTTCCAGCTCAGCTCGGGTATCATCAATGCCCTCCTAGTTTAATTCCGAGGAGATAACTTTTTGTGTCGGATTTAAACTTAAATGCTAATCATGGATCTTAAATGGGGACGAAAAACCTTAAAAGTCCGCAGTCACTGACAGTTGTCCTTCGTCAATTAATGTCTGAAACGGCGCATTAATTGGGTGTTATGCTGGCAGACATGTGGCGCCTTCCTGTTGGACCAAACTGCGTTGGAAACGAAGAGATGTGATGGTTTCTGCAGTGAAACGTGGGGATGTGACGTTTTCTGCATCTTTTTTGAATTTGAAAATATGAGTCTCTTGGGTTGATGCGTTACTTCCAAGGGAGGTTAACCTATAAATACCCCCTTCTTCTTCCATTTCATACTTTCGCATCCATTATCTTCTGAGCAACATCAATAGAGACCGAACACGAATTTCATGCCAGCCTAAAGTACAGAAGCCTCAAGAACACTTAGGTATTTTCCAAAATTTTCATTTCTTCCATCTTTTCTTTTCCTTTTTTTACTCAAAGAACATGTCTGGTTCTGAGGATAGTCAAACTCGAAACCCTAGTGTTGAGGTTGAAATAAAGACCCTCCATCTGATCCTTCTGTACCTTCTTCACCAGAGAGAGAAGTACCACCTTCCAGTCCAAACATCATTGAGCTTTCGAGTTCGAAACGCAGTCCCGAGGTCGAAGTTCAGTTAGAGGAGACGTACGTCATCTTTGATCCAATGCCCGTAACTGTCTTTCGAGAAGGCATTGTGTATAAGCCAGGTTTGTCACTGGAGGAGCCAACTGAAGCGGCTGAGAGTCCGAGTCACCGAGAAGATATCCCGGAGGAGCCAATAGAGCCTGAGAATCGTGAGCATGAGGAAGTTAGAGCACCAGAGGGTAGGGGTGATCACGGTGCGATTTTGCGGTTTTTTTTAAAAAATTCAAACCGAATTGCCATATGCGGTTTTTATAAAAAATAATTTAAAATTGCGGTTTTATGTAGTAAAATCAACGGTGCAGTTTTAGGCGGTTGCGGGCGGTTTGACGATTTTAATAAATAAATATATTATAATATTAATAAATTAATATATATATCTTTCATCAACAAAAAAATCCATGAGAAATCATAATACCAATAAGCAGGAAAAAGGAAATCATAGTTCCAATCATCTATGTCCTTAAATTTAAGGTTAAGTTTCAGTTTTGCAATCTATTTGCACTAGCATCGTCTTTGTCCTTAAGTTTATTTAGCTCTGCTTGAAAATGAGAGGGATGATTAATAAGGAAAATGAACAAAACATGTAAGATTTAATTTGTTTTTAAACAATATGATTTTGCAAATAGAATGCACCTATTATCTTTCAAGTCACGTACATTTAAAACATAATGCATTTTAATGGTATGTTACTTAGAATATAAAACAAAATGCATATCTGTAACAACAAATAAATAATTTAAAATGCATTTTATTTGGGAAATGTAATCATAAATTTATTATTCACAAAATTAGTTTTTATTCAACTAAAGATGGTAGAAAAATATTTTATTTTACCCCTAACGTTATATAAGGGCGGTGCGGTTTTGTTTCAAAACCACAACCGAACCAACAAAGTGGTGCGGTTTTGATTCACCATTCTAAATAGCTGTTTTAATCGAAACATCCCTATAAATGGTGCGGTTCGGTTCGGGCGGTTTTTGAAAACTTATGATCACCCCTACCAGAGGGTGCAGGTGTCGGGGCTGTCGGGCCCGCAGGGGGTAATCAAGGTGGCCTAGGGCTGGCCGGGCACAGGGATGGGGACCCTAGGCCAGGCGGCGGGCCCCCTTTGCGCATAGTCGGGAGGTGGACTGACTCCGATCAGAACGACCAGGCCAGCATGATTATGCAGCAGGAGCTGGACGAATTGCACGAAAGGCACATCATCCCAGAGTCCGTGAACTTTTGGTTGCCGGACCATGCCGAGGTCCCAGAGCATCCTCTGGAGTGGTGCATGGCCGTGTACGCCCATGACCTCATGTACGGGCTATGATTTCTCCTTCCGAGACTGATCACAAAATGGTTTCGGAAGTGGGGCCTTCCAATATCCCAGGTGCATCCACTCACCTGGGGTTGAATCATCGGGCTATTGATTCTTTTCTTCTCGTAGGTCCCAAGGGGTGTAAGTGTAAGGTTTAGAAGGGGTTGAATAAACCTTACCAAATTTTCGATTTAGTCCTTTTAAATCTACAGAGTTGATTCTACACAAAATTGTGTCCTTGATGGACATCGAATTAGTCACTCAAGAGAGTTAATCTCTCAACAGACTCAATGAGCTTGATGGAGAACTCACCAAGTTGGCTATAATTTGACTCAACTGTGGTTTTATTTTCAGCGGAAGACTTAACACCCTTAAGTTTGATTAAGCAAGATTTTAGAGCTTGATTTAGTACTTATAAATTATCAAATGGATAGCAAATTTATCACAGATATAAGCGATTAAAAGTGCGAGAATTTAAATGCTTTGAAATGTAAATGACACAAAAGTTTTTATAGAGGTTCAAGATGGGGTAATTCTTCTACTCCTCTCTTCTCCAACTCCTGGAGGAATCCACTAAGTAATGATCGGTTTACAAAGTGGTAAAGTCCCGGATACAAGTCTTGATCACAACAGCCGACTTGATCCTTAGGGACTCGATCCTGAGACGCTTGATCACTCACCGGCTTCTCGACGACTCGCCTTCTTCACAGGCGCCCGCCTTTGTTACTACAACTCACTTGCTCAAGCTCTTTGGATTTGATCACGAAGCCCTCCAAAAGCTTAAGACTTGGTTCAACCTTGAACCTTTCTACAATCCTTCCTGGAATGTAGACCCCTTGTTTTCAAAAGTTTCCTCTTCAACTGATAGAAGTTCTCTTTCCTTCACAGTGAGTGTTGGATTGATGTACTTCGTATTGTAGGCTTGAGGATTGAGAATGTTTCGATTTTTTCCGATGTGCTTGTATATCTCGCGTGTGTGTCATCCTTTTTCTCAAACAAACTCCTCAGCCTTTTATAGTGAACTTTCAAAAATTTGCCCGTTGAAGAGATAGGCTTATTTTTGAAAGTCACTTTGCGATCGTTGGCTTGCGTTCTTGGAATTGCCGTTTCCTCGTATGAATTGTTCTTTCACCTTTTCGAGTTCGACACGGTGTAGTGCTTCCCATTGGTTCATTCCTTTTGCACGCTTCTGGGGATCGAGCACTCCAAGAAAGGTGGTATGGAGATATTACTTGTTTAAGTAAATCTCTTGATTTACGTGCAACGGTTCTTTTACAATTATCTCGACTTGACCGCATTTCCTTGCTTTCCCCAGGTGACTTAGAGTCGACTTCCAATCATTGGATGACTCTTCCATCACTTCAACTTGAGACTTGGCTTTTCTTGAGTTGACTTGACTAATGCTCCACTCACCGCATCTCACCGCTTCTTCATAGAGTTCCTGTCTACTCTTCTTTGCCATACTCACTGCCTCGAAGGTTTTCCTTCCAGTCTTCGATTGTCTTCTTGAATGTTAGGGCGTAGGTGACTTAACTCGCCTTGGCCACTCTATTCATTACAATGCATTTTACAACAAGAATTGGGGTGCCAACTTTCTATTCTAAGTTTTACATGGCATTCATCAAAATCTAAACAATAAAATTCCTAACAATTTCCCCTTTTGATGATGCCAAAACTTAAACCATACAAAGATGCAAATAACAAAGATACATACGATAGTGTATTGACATAGAATGTATGCGCAGAATCAATATTTTTATTGATCATATCATTCTTGTACTTAACACAATTTTACAAGGTGTATCGTAGTATATACTTGTCTTCACAAAAAAATAAAGAATTTATAGCTTTATTACGTAAGACTTACATTGTATGTATTTACATAATAAAATACACGAAGGGTTGGACAAAGAACACTTCATCTCCTTTGTTTGTCTCCTTCTTTCATCTTGTTCAAGATCTTCTTTCTCTTCTTCTCTTCTTCTCGTCATCACCGTCTTCTTTTTCTTTTCATATGCCTTCCTGGCAGACTTCATCTTTTCTTAATCTTTCCTGTCTCTCCCGCCATAGCCGAGTTTGTCTCTTGTTTTCTTCTTCTAATCTCTTTGCATACTCGGCGTTAGATTTAGCCACTTTTAAATTTGCCACTTGGTCAAGCCAAGTCACCAAGAGATCCCTCCTTTCTTTCCCCGGATCTACGTATTCAATATTCTTGGGCGGAGGCCTAGGTCTCAAGCTTCTTCCTCCACTAATCGCTTCTTCCTCTACCTCTGCGGGCGTATCTTTGTCAGACGGGGTCTTCTTCTTCCCACTGAGCGACTAGCGGAGTGACCCAGAGCGATCATCGCCAAGTCTGCGCCTGTCGCCTTCTTCACATAACGCGAGACCCTTTTCCCAAGATAAGTCCCAAGCTTGAGCCATAGACATATTTGCAAAATATCCCCGATTCGAGCGTTTTAAATTCATCGACCGATCGCGCTCTGTCCCGCTCTCAACCGGAATGCCTCCATGTTCTTTCAAGATGTTCATCACCCTGGCATCCATTCTTCCTTCCACTTCCTTCATCCCCGCTTCAATTGCTTTTCTCTTCTCGGCCATAGATACAAAGTGTTGGAGTGGCGAGTCACGGGGAGTTTGTCGCTTATAATGTCACCTATGACAGACCTTGTTGGGGGTTTGTGCAATCATTAATGTCACATCTCACGATCCTTCCCCCTCAACAAGCTTTCCTTTCTTCTTCTCGTTTTCAAGACTTCCTCAACATTTTCCTTCTCACCGCTCCTTTCTTTTTCAGCTTGATTTTGTTTGCTTTAAGGTATTCCTCTTCCCCTTTTTGGCATCATCAAAGGATAGAGGAACCCCAGGGAACATCTTTGGCAAGCATGAAATCGAGCTGCGGATAGTCGAAGTTCTGCTTCAAGTCTGCTGCGTTGTAAGCGACGAATTGGATCGAGTAGCGTTGGACTCTCAAATGAAATCGGCTTCATCTCACCATGAGAAGGCTGAATTTTCTAGTCATGTGTTCTTCCAAACGCCGTATATCATTTGTATTTTGCTCACGCAGCAGCCTTGATTTCGGCAGCAGTGAGCTTCATGCATATGCTCAATGTGTTCTCTCGGCCTTCGTTTTTGCATCGGATTTTCGACTCTCCACACCAATGCTTATTATCAACAAGGTTCTCAAGTATCTCACCTGTTCCACACGCATTGATTGATTCTTCTTTGTTGCCACCATTCCCTTATCCCGACCGTGATGCCTCTCAAGTCACCGTGTAAGGTTGGCATCTCATGTCCGGTCGCATGTCCAAAGAGGCCTCGATGCCTCTCCATCCGTTCAACCTCAAAGAAAGAGTGCTTTGAACACTTCTCGAACTTGATTGATTACATTCTTCATGTGATGGCCATACATCGTCAAAATCAAAATCGGCCGAACAATGGTGCTTGAGTGAAAAACAGGAGGTGGTCTGTGATAGCGTGCTTGTTCGTTTTCGACTCTTCGTGGAGTTCCTATTTCCAAAGTGAAAAAGGAAAAGACTCTACGAAGGATTCATCACCGCCAATCGGAATCGTTTGATGATGAGTGGTGCGCGGGCGGTTCTTTTGGGAATCGATCTGCTGCGGCTTGAGGAGCTCGCGCATGGTCTCTTGTTGAGTGGGTCTTGTTGTGAAGTGGACCCGCTTCTTTGCCGAGCCTCGGTGTCTTAACAAACCGTTGGTCTCACCGATTTTTCCATTTCATGGATCGGTCCTCGACCTTGTCCGAGCGTCATCGGACGATGATGAGATTTCCGTGGTGGCTCATCATCAAAGTTAAAAGTTTGACGAGTAGTCTTGGGATCGACTTTACTGTGCTTGGAACACCCGCAAACTGGTGAGTTTTGGATTTGTCATGGGGATGACTCGGCCTCTCTTTCTTCGCCTTCCATCCCGGAAAAGTGACATCGGGGTTGTCCCGGGAATCATGAAGTGCGCCGATCTCCTTCTCGGATGGGTCGATGATAGCGGGAGGGATGTTCTCTACTTGACTTCTTTACCCCGGAAGTCTCAACCTCCCGTGGGCCTTCATTACCTCCGGCGGTCTCTCTTCTTTGCGAGGCCTTGGTCCTCCCTTTCGACGGTGTCGGCTGTCTTAGGGTCTTCTACGATGGCATCCATAGGAGTCTCAACCCCATGGATTGCACTTTCATCGCCAGTGTTAACTCCCGGTACATTCCTTCCCGTGCCTCGACCGCATCGCAGCCGTCATTAGCCTTCGAGCGGTTGGCACCTCACCGAGACAGTCTCAATCGTCCTCCGAGCTTCGTTGATGGCAACTTGTCAGTTCTTCTTGTGTTTGTAGTTTCTCTACTTCGCCTCCTTGATTCGTTGTGGAGTCATCTGCAGATCCTCCGACCTTGCTGCAGTGGAGGGAGTTTCCCCCTCACCGGGCGCACCGGTGAGTGACTTGAATGGGGTCACTCGTCTCCAAACTCCCGGCTATTTCGATTGATTGTTCAGTTGGGGCGGTGGTAGCACACCTTCAATAGGGGTTGGCTCGACTGGGGTCCCCACTAGCCCAGTTCATCGCCTCCTCCTTGATGCCTTCTTCCCGAGTGAGTCAAAGTGGTAGCAACAACAACATTGGCGATTTCTTCAACCACTCCCATTGGATCAATTTCCACCGTGTTCGGATGACTCTCCTGGTCCTCCATTAGTCTTTGCTCGTGAAGGATTCTTGACTCGTGCAATGCTTGTCGCATTTGCAACTCTTCCGTGGCGGACATTCTTCTCCAGTTCCTCGTCACTTTGTCGGAAGACATCAAGGAGAGGATGTGTGTGTTACGGGTGCCGGGAGATAGGGCGATGCTTGCCTTCTCACGTGCTTCGTCTTCTTCAACTTGCTTTTCTCTCTCCCTGTCTTGTAAATCTGCGGGATGTCACGTGCGATTGTCCTCATCAAGTCTTTGGGAGCACAATAGTTAGTCCAAGGAAATTTAGCGAGTTCCTCTTCTTCTTCTATGAACTCAGGCCGTTGGAATTGTTCCCTTGACTTGCTCAACTTCCATTTCTCCACTCACGCAGACGATTTTGGATGTCCGGGTAAGGTGGAGATAGGAACATTACATCACTATCTCGCTTCTGCGCGTTCTTCTTGTGTTTCAAATTGTGTGAGCTACACTGTGTCTTGAGTTGCCTCTGTGACGCCTTCTTCACAGACTTGGGTTTTCATCAATTACATCCGAGACTCTACTTCTCCAAGAATCTCGTTATTTGTGCTAGGCGAGTAACGACTCACCGGTTTCTCGATTGGGGCTTGACGATTCATCTTCATCTCCTGGTTTGTACCAGGGGAATTTACAGTTTAGAGATGTTGTCCTCTCGAGTCTTGGGCGGGGCCCGGCTCTTGGTGTCTTTTTCGAGGAGCGGGCCGTCATGGCTTCTCGCTTCTCCTCTTCTTGACGATCGGAGAAGGTATTTGTGAGTCCTTCTCGACCGCCGCACGCAGGGGGGAGCATGTTTGGTTTTCTTTCTTTGTCAGAGGGGCAATTGATCTTCTTAGTAGGCTTTGGGCGCTCTCTTCTTGGGTGGAGAGAAACAATCAGTATCTTCGGGTCACCGATTCCTCATGGTGTCGCTCTCTTGGCGTAAGCTCGCTTCGAGCGCCGCAGAGGTTAGCTCAACATCCTCTTGTTAACATGGAATGCCTTCCCATGTCTAAGAGGGACTCCTTTCACCTCCAATAGCCGGCCAATCACCAGGCCATATCCTAGGGATCCTCCAAATGAACCATCTTCTTTGAAGGACTTGTTCCCCACGTTCGCAGAGTCTGCGTGAGACAAACTCGGCCCGGTTTATCTTCTTTTCTTCGATGATTGCAGCCATTACAATCAGCTTTGCCTTTGACATTGGTCAAAGTCGCCAAATTTGATGTCGATACATTTGGCAACTATGTCCAACAACTTGTGATAGTCCTCCTTCAAATCTCTTGTTTGTCAGTGTATATTATTTTATCAAAAGAAAGTCGGACTTGGCTATTTCTTTCCATGCGTCGGCCAAGTTTACATCGCCTTTTTTAATCTCGGATGCTCCTTCTGCATTGGTAGTGAGCAATGTTCACCAAATCCTCGCGAGATAGTCGACTACTTTCCGTGAATGATGACTTGATTCCTTCATCGTGAATCTCGGCATTCACGTAGAATTGTGCGACCTCCTCCACATAGGTCATCCGGTTATTCTAATGTTAGAAACGGTTTTAGTCCGGATGTTTCCAACTTCTCAATGATTTTCTTCACCAGGGTGTCGTCGGACCCCTGCTTCACCACCATTCCGTCAAAATCCACCGTCGAGCAACAAAGATTTGCTTTCCTAACTTGCTAAAGTCATAAGTTGGTGCCATTTCTCGTGATTATATCAAGGAAAAACTCGAGAAATTGATTTGAAGATTGATAGGGTTTCGAGAGTATTCTCGCTTTGCTTTTGAGAGAAAGAGATGAACAGGTTTTAGAAGTGTGAGAGAGTAACTGATTTAAAATGGTTTAAATATGGTTTATGAAAGGGCGTGCGGCGGTTTTTGAATTGTGATCGAAATCAACGGCTTGGATTTCGCACGCCTATTGAGCATTTCACGCCTCGTATTTAATGCGGCAAGATTTATATCCAATCATAAGCTTGGTGTGCGGCTTTGTGTCTGTACACATCATCATTATCTTTGACGTGTTCCTTAAAAACATTCCCGCTTAAGTCAAACGATCGCGTTTTTGTCACTTTGCTCATAAGTTATTCACTTATCTCTTAGGGCCGATTTAACTCTACTCCTCACAGTTCTCTTAGCGACTTAGCTATCACTTCGACTGTAGTCATTTTCCGACATCTGGTGATTCGAAATTTACATTTTTACTCTTTTTCCCTTTTCTCCCATTTCTCTTCTTTAATTGCCTGAGTGTCACCACTCAATTAATCCCAACTCATGTTTGAGTTCTTCAAATCTTGACTCACATAATGGTTTTGTGAAGATGTCGGCTAGTTGTTTATCGGTTGAGATATATTCCAAGATAATGTCCTTCTTTTCAACATGATCTCTTATGAAGTGATATCGACATCAATATGTTTTGTTCTTGAGTGCAAAGACAGATTTTGAGTGATTGCAATGGCACTTGTGTTATCACACATGATTGGAATTTCTTTTTCTTCAATTTCATAGTCTCTCATTCTTTGTCTCATCCATAGGACTTGGGCACAACACCGCCGCAGACTATGTATTCTCGCTCACCAGTAGAGGTGGCTATTGAGTTTTGCTTCTTGCTAAACCAGAAATCACTTTGTTCCTAGCATTTGACATGTGCCTCAAGTGCTCTTCTGTCAACTCGCATCCAAAGATAGTCGAATCCGAGTAGCCAATTAGCTTGAATCCACCTTCCTTTGGATACCATAGGCCTCTTCTTGGCTTCCTTTCAAGTATCTCAATATTCTCTTAGTTTGTCATGTGGCTCTCTTTTGGAGCAGATTGAAATCTTGCACATACACCTACAAACAAAGGTGATGTCCGGCTCAAGCCGTGAGATAGAGCAATGATCCAATAAGTGCTCAGATCTTGTTTGATCTACAACTTGCCATCCGCATCCATGTCCATTTTGACTGATGTGTTCATTGGTATTTTTACGAGAAGACTTCTCCTCCATACCAAACTTCTTCATTAAGTCTCCGGTGTATTTTGTTTGACTTATGAAGGTTCCATCCTTCACTGTTTCACTTGGAGTCCAAGGAAGAATGTCGGCTCTCCCATCATGCTCATTTCAAACTTACTTTGCATGAGGTTTGAAAATTTTTCACACACTCTTTGTTAGTGGATCCAAAAATGATGTCATCCACATATATTTGAACAAGCAAGATACTCTTCTTGTCTTGAATTAAAAAGTGTTCTATCTACTTTTCCTTTTGTGAATCCATTTTCGATTAGGAATTGTGACAGGTGTCATACCATGCTCGGGTGCTGTTTCAATCCATACAGGGGCTTTCTTGAGTTTGTATACCTTGTCTCCAAGAGTCTTTTGCTCAAATCCTGGAGGTTGTTCAACATACACTTCTTCTTCCAATAAACCATTTAGGAATGCACTTTTTACATCCATCGATATACAATGAAATTCTTGTGAGTCGCATAGGCAAGAAACATCCTTATAGCTTCCAATCTTGCTACAGGAGCAAATGTTTCATCAAAATCTATCCCTTCTTCTTGGCAATATCCTTTGGCTACTAGTCTTGCTTTGTTTCTTACCACGAACCTTCCTCGTTCATCTTGTTTGAATACCCATTTGGTTCCAATAACATTTTGATGTATGGGTCTTTGCACTAATTCCCATACTTTATTTCTTTCAAACTGATTCACTCTTCTTGCATAGCTTGAATCCAATGTGTGTCGTCCAATGCTTGTGACACATCTTTGGGCTCTATTTGCGAGATGAAGCATGTGAACATGGCTTCTTGCTGAGTTCGATCTTGTTTTGACACCTTCTCTTATATCTCCAATGACAAGTTACGTGGATGGTCTCTCGGCCATCTTACATCGAGGTTGGAGTTAAGTTAGCTGGATTCAATCGACTTGCACCTGTGTTGGTGTGATCGGCTCTCTCGTTATCACTTAGCCGCAAATTTTCCAAATTGTTTTTGAGATTCACTATCTCATCTTCTTCTCAATTGATGATTCCACTTGACAAAGATAGGGACTCTTCGTATGGTTGGATGATTTAGCTTATCACCGACTCTTCAATGTCTTCTCCATTTACATTAGGCTCATCGAATACTACATGAATGGATTCCTCCAGTAACCATAGTTCTTTTGTTGAGTATTCTCAGTAGGCTTTGCTTTCACCGAGTATCCTAAGAAGATACCTTCATCGACTTTAGCATCAAAAGCCTTTAGGTTGTCTTTGCCATTGTTGTGGATGAAGCATTTACATCCAAATATTCTCAAATATGCAACACTTGGTTTTCTTCCACCCGTGATCTCATAGGAGTCTTTGTCACCGTCTATTTATCATACATCTGTTTTGGGTGTAGCAAGTTGTGTTGATTGCTTGACCCAAAATCTTTTTTGGTAACCCTGTTTGACTAACATGGTCTTCTTGCCGCTTCTTTGAGGGTTCTGTTCATTCTTTCTCGCAACTCCATTCTCACGGGAGTCCTTTAGCTGCTGATAGTTCATGACCAATACCATTCTCAATACAATACGAGTTATTATTCCATTGACAAACTCGATTCCTCTATCCGATCTTATTTTGATAATGGTTTGACTCTTCTCATTTTGAATCCTCTTCATCACCGTGGTAGTTTTTGTAGAGTTTCTTTCTTCTTGCACATGAAAATTGTCCATGTATATCTTGAGTAGTCATCTACTACCACCAAGGTGTATTTCTTTCCACTTATGCTTTGGTGGTTCCACTTTGGGCCAAATAGATCCATATCAAAGCAGATGCAATATTCTTGTTGAGGATGGGCATGTCTTTTCTTTGAATGACGACTTGATTTGTTTTCCCTTCGACATGCATCACATATACTCTCCTTCTTGTATCTTTGAGTCCGAAGTCCTTCTACAAGATGACTTCTTGCCCTTGTTAATTGTTTTGAAATTCGGGTGACTCGGCTTTTTTGTGCCACAACCAACTTGATTCAAATTGTACTCTTTGCTAGTAGACATGTGTTGGGTGTTGCGGTTGACCAATCCACTACATACATATTTTTCTGCGCATCCTTGCAAAGACCACTTCATTTGATTCAATTTCTTTGATTTGGCATATACCCATGTTGAATCCAACATTGTAGCCCTTGTCACGGTGGCCGATCGATACTCGATAAGTTGAAGTTGAGTCCTTCAACATATGCAACATCTGTGATTTCTAATCCATTCCTCTTGATGGATCCAATGCCTCTTATTTCACCAGAGCTTCATTTCCCCCAAATATGACTTTTGCTCCTTTGACTTCCTTGAATTTTGACAGATTTCTCTTATTTCTGTCATGTGTGCCGGAATGACCACTATCCATGTACCAGGTTCCTTGGCACTTTGTTCACTTGAAACTCCGCAATCAAGGAAATTAAGTTTTAGGTACACATGCTTGTCTCGGGTCCCCGAGGGGTTAGAATTGTAAGATGATCCAACCAATCTATAGCCAAATGATTTGACTCTAAGAGGTTGCCATCTATCGCTGCCATAATCATAATTAATCCTGGCAAATTGCTTGGGGATTCTAGGTTCATACAACTGTCTCTTTTGTCTCCGTAAGTTTGCATATGTGTTTTAGCAATTGCCTTCCTTGGGTAATTGTGGTGTCTTTGAGTGTAGTGCCTAGGTGCATATGTGTCTTTGATGAAAGCTCTTATACTTTTGGAATGGCCTTTCTTTGAGTTCTGGCCTTTGCCATTTGGGCTTATATTCCATAAGTCTATGCTTTGATAGTTCACATTATTCCAATCGGCTTGGCTTGGATATTTTCTACCATTCCCATCATATGTATTTCTTTTATGGGTTTTCTTCGATTTTTGGTAGCTCTGCTTCTTCTTTACTGAGTATTTTCTCGTTTGGAGTTTTTGCGAGGACTCGGCCAATCTCTTCTCACTGTCCTTTCAAAGACACTCAATCAATCAATTTTCCTTTTCCTTTGTAACCAAGGCCAGCTTTGCTTGTTATTGTGCTTTGGAGTGAATGTGTGTGCAACATTTAGAGTTTTGGATTTTTCGGACTCTTCATTACTTGAAGATCCTTTTTCCAAAATTACTCTTGAGGTTTGACATGGCACAGAGGAATTAAATCTAAGCTGTCTTGTCTCCACATTCTCTTTGACTCATAATAAGATCATCCAATGATTTAGATGCCTTAGTGAATGAGGCAATAACATTCTTGAGGTCATTCTCCCTCTTTTCTATAGCAGCAATTTCTACTACTAATTTAGCATTTTCAAATTTTTAAACTTTCATTTTCAACACTATTTGACTTAGAGTTCTCAACTCCTTAGTCACTTTGAGTTTTGACTTTTGAGTAGGCTGTTTTCCTCATTCAATAGTGTGTGTGAGGATTTAATGTGTTCAAAATCTTTCATCATTTTGCTTAGTGAATCATAAAGATCAAGTAGGTGATGAAGTGTGTGTGTGTCACCACTTTGTCACTAGTGTCGAGTTTGTTGAGTTAGATTGTACCTCATCTTCTTGATCTTGTTCTTTGGCCATCAAGCGGATCGGGCTTCTTCTTCTTCGAGTCACTTGAGTAGTCAAACTTAATCGCTCTTCTCTGAATCAATCATTGTCTCTCTTGACTTAGTCAAGTTTCAAAGATCTCTGCGACCATCATTGCCTTTTTCCTTTCTTGTCTTCTTTCTCTCAAGATCTTTCTTTCATCTTCATCTCTCGTACTTGTTGACTACGGGATATGAACAATCAATGGCATAGTGACCTGGTTGTCTACAATTCCAACATAGATATTCACTTTTGATCGGCTCTTTCTATTCTTGAGTTGTCACCCTTTGATACTCAACTTTTTGATGATCTGTTCTCTTGGTTGGCTTTGTCTTCCCTTGATTTGGAGGAGCCGAGTGTCTTTTGGAAGATTCACCCTTTCCTCTCTTGTAGTTCTTGTTAAAGAACTTGTTAAATCTTTTAACCATCGTGGCTATTTCTTCCGGGTCAATTGCCTCTTTGACCTCGGCTCTCTTCCCATCTTTGACAATTAGAGCAATTTGTTTTGGGTACAAATTGTCTCTTCCTCGGTCTTTCCTTCTCGGCTCAAACTCGTAGGCTTTGAGGTCCGAGAATAACTCATGATTGGATGTCTTTGATAGGTCCATGGAGTGTCTCGATGCCATGACCTTCATTTCCCATTCACCGAAGACTTTTTAGGATCTTCATACACATTTCCTTCTCGTGTATATTCCTTTCCAAGTGTAGAACACTCATTTGTGATTTAGAAACCGAGCGTCTAGTTGATCCAGGTTCTCTCCTGAGATCATTTTGAAGTTTTCAAATTTTTGTACCGCCACCGATAATTTGTTTTCTTTGATTTGCTCGAGCCTTCACAAATTAATGTCAACTTGTCCCCGCATTTCTTTAGCCGTTTTGCATGATTTGACTTTGTTGAACATGGCTTTGTCCAAGGTTTTGTAAAGGATGTCCTTGGCTACATTATCCAGGTTGTATCTTTTTTCATCATTTGTCCACTCGGTTCTTGGTTTTTCAATCATGGTCCGGGAGCAAAGATCTTCTTCTCCTTTAGCCGCAACTCTTCGCATGTACCGTGTTCACCTTTAATATTTGTAGAGGCCCATCTTCTATCACTATCCACATCTCATCATGTAATGCTTTGATAGATGAGCTCGCATACGAATTTTCCAATCATCAAATTCTTCGATAGTGAACATAGGGATGCGTGTCAAATTTGCTTCCATGATAATGACTTTTAAAAAAGAGTTTTGAAGGTTTAAGTACTAAAGCGGACTTTGAAAAGTTTGGAGATCTAGTTGATCAAGAACCGGTGCGGAGGGTTCAATGAACCAACCGCTCCGATACCACTTGTAGGTCCCAAGGGGTGTAAGTGTAAGGTTTAGAAGGGGGTTGAATAAACCTTACCAAATTTTCGATTTAGTCCTTTTAAATCTACGAGTTGATTCTACACAATTGTGTCCTTGATGGACAATCGAATTAGTCACTCAAGAGTTAATCTCTCCAATGACTCAAATTTAGCCGTTGATGGAGTAACTCAAATGTTGGCTATAATTTGACTCAACTGTGGTTTTATTTTCATTGAAGACTTAACACCCTTAAGTTTGATTAAGCAAGATTTTAGAGCTTGATTTAGTACTTATAAATTATCAAATGGATAGCAAATTTATCAAAGATATAAGCGATTAAAAGTGTAGGGATTTAAATGCTTTGAAATGTAAATGACATGAAAAGTTTTTATAGAGGTTCAAGATGGGGTAATTCTTCTACTCCTCTCTTCTCCAACTCCCGGAGGAATCCACTAAGTAATGATCGAGTTTACAAAGTGGTAATCCAGATACAAGTCTTGATCACAACAAACTTGATCCTTAGGGACTCGATGAGACGCCTTGATCACTCACTCGGTGGCTTCTCGTGCGACTCGGCTTCTTCACAGGGGCAGTTTGCCTTGTTACTCTGACTCAATACTTGTTCAAGCTCTTTGGATTTGATCACGAAGCCCTCCAAAAGCTTAAGACTTGTTCAACCTTGAACCTTTCTACAATCCTTCCTGGAATGTAGACCCCTTGTTTTCAAAAGTTTCCTCTTCAACCGATAGAAGTTCTCTTTCCTTCACAGGTGAGTGTTGGATTGATGTACTTCGTATTGTAGGCTTGAGGATTGAGAATGTTTCGATTTTTACGATGTGCTTGTATATCTCGCGTGTGTCATCATCTTTTTCTCAAACAAACTCCTCGGCCTTTTATAGTGAACTTTCAAAATTTGCCCGTTGAAGAGATAGGCTTATTTTTGAAAGTCACTTTGCGTCGTTGGCTTGCGCTTCTTGGAATTGCCGTTTCCTCGTATGAATTGTTCTTTCACCTTTTCGAGTTCGACACGGTGTAGTGCTTCCCATTGGTTCATTCCTTTTGCACGCTTCCTGGGATGAGCACTCCAAGAAAGGTGGTATGGAGATATTACTTGTTTAAGTAAATCTCTTGATTTACGTGCAACGGTTCTTTTGTATTATCTCGACTGACCGCATTTCCTTGCTTTCCCCAGGTGACTTAGAGTCAGCTTCCAATCATTGGATGACTCTTCTCTCATCACTTCAACTTGAGACTTGGCTTTTCTTGAGTTGACTTGACTAATGCTCCACTCACCGCATCTCACCGCTTCTTGATAGAGTTCTGTCTCTACTTTCTTTGCCATACTCACTTGTCTCAAGCGAGTTTTCCTTCCAGATCTTGATTGTCTTCTTGAATGTTAGGGCGTAGTGACTTAACTCAACTTGGCCAGCTCTATTCATTACAATGCATTTTACAACAAGAATTGGGGTGCCAACTTTCTATTCTAAGTTTTACATGGCATTCAAGAAAATCTAAACAATAAAATTCCTAACATCTTCTAGAAAGGATATGAGCGGCCCCACTTTGAGGAGCTGAACGAGCTCTTTATTTGGAAAGCAACTCTGGCAACCCCAGGCCAAAGGCGGCCGTCGGGGTGGTACTACGTTCAAACCCGCCCGGGGTATCCGGACGGGTTGGTCCTTGGCCTTCTACAATCTCTGAAGAAGTGGAATGAGAAGTGGTTTTGAGTTGGCGGCGAGTGGCAAGCTCGTCAGGGGGAGGAGAGATCGATCCTCCTCCCTCCGAATGAATTCCGATACGACTTTCATAAGTGGCTCCATCTCTTTCCTGAATTTTTCTTCTTCTTTCTTTTTCTCCTCTTTTTTTTTGAAACTAATATTTCCACTTTCTTTTATATAGGGAATCGTCCCTCTTCGAGCCGTATCTCCAATACTTTTGTTAATCGGCTGGAGAACGTTCAAGCCTTGGCCAGATCTGATAGGAAAATTCAGATTCTGGCCACTGAGGCGGGGTTTTCGCGAGCCGTTTTGCGACCAAGGTTGTCGACCGAGTCGACAGCCAAGGTGGAAGGGGTCGAGGAGGAGGAAGCAGAGAAAGAAGAGGCTGAAGAGAAAGAAGCCCAGAGAGAGATGGTCGGAGGAAGTCCGCTTAGGACCGAGCGGGGAGGACCCCACGCCAGAACAATAACTGGCTTGGACAGAGCAGTCTGGTCTGACACCAACAGGGCCCAATCCTCTTAGGCCTTCGATAGCTGGACGGGCCGCACCAACTAAGCAACCTGGGAAAACTGCGCGCCCGTGGGATTGGGGCGAACGTCGACCGGACCACCGAGGAGGAGGCGGAGAGGCGAGCCGAAATTCAACGTGTGAAGCGCCCGATAGAGGGTGATGAAGAGGAGCAGCCTCCACTGCAGAGAAAGAGAAGGGGAAGCGACGTCTAGATAAATGAGCCCAGTCGGACTGAGAGGACCAGGCCGACTCCGCGGGTATCCCTAATAGAGATCCACTCGGGGGAAACCTTAGATGAAGCCCGCCAACGGGTATTTTCTGATGATTTGGGATGGGAGACCCATTTTATTCCTCCCAATTTGGGCCGGGAAGAGGCCTGTGAAGAAATGGCCGGTCGGCAGCCGAGGTGGTTTGTTGAGTTCACCAAATCTTCGACGCCGAAACGAAGAACAAATGAAGAAACTGCCCGAGGCTGGTCAGGCAGCGCGAGACGTGCCGGTCTGAGCCTAGACAACCGGAATTGAAGATTTTTGTACAAAGATCGGTTGGGAGAAGAAGGCCCAATATGCCATGGGGCTGTCCGGTAGGATTATCGGCACTCTATGGCATATGATCGGGCAAGTTCACGACCTGGAGACACGTCATGAGAATCTGCGAGAAGCTCATGATAGCATGCAGAGAGATCAGGCGTCCCTGGAGGCCCAGACCAAAGCGGCCGTGGTTGCAATACTGAAAGAAGGACTGCTGAAGAAACCATGGCCAATCGGGATCGGGCTCAGAAGGTTGAAGAGGAGCTCCAGGTGGAGGTCGAGCAGTTGAGGCATACGATAGCCGCACATCCAAGGGAAATGGAGAGGCGGGAGGCCGAAATCCGGAGGCAGATGGAGGAGACCTTCCAGAAGCAGTTGGAGGATGCTCGGACGGAGGCCGTTTGGGCTTATAAGTAGTCCGAGGAATATGCCTACATGCTGACCTGTGAGCATGTGACCAGCATGGAAGAGATCCTTGGGGATCTTAGGAAGGGAAAGACTGTTGCCGCCCTTGAAAGAGAGCTAGATGAGCTCAATGCCGAGTTGGTTGTTCTCCGCCCCCGGTTCCCCGATGCTACTTCTGAACAGGGTGCCCCTCCAAATGATGGAGAAGAGGTGGCTTCCAGTGGTCCGACCCCAGCTCCTGCCCATGATGGAACCCAGCCTCCGGCTGCTTAGGGTGGATTTTGTACTGGTTCTCTTTTTGTCTATTGTTTTTTTTAAGTGGCCTCGAGCCTTCTGATGTATTTGGCCACCGACCTCCATGTAAATGTTTTCTATTAATGAATGGAATTTCCTTTTATTTGTTTCTTTACTCTGTTATGCTTTTGTTCTTTGAAACTTTTGCCAAGTATTGGGCTCGGCTCCCTTTGAATAGATGTATGGTTTAGGTTGAAACAATAGGCTAAATGCCTAAATATACTTTTGCCAAGTGTTGTGCTCGGAACTAGGCCGAGTCTTTGCTTGAGGTAAGCTCGATGCTAGGTCGAGTTTCCCTTTTGTTAATGTGCTCGGAACTAGGCCGAGACGAAGTTCGTGCTCAAGACTTGGCCGAGGCGGATAAAACTACGCTCGGGACTTGGTCGAGGCGAATAGAAAATGATCTTTAGGGAGAGCTCACAGAATATCAGATGAAAGAATAACTTCATTTCAGTTGCCTATGGTTCACGGGAACCATACCGAGCCTGTTATTAACACTTAAGAACATCTCCACTGTGTTGGAGTAACATCTAGGAAGATGGATCAGGTAAAATGTCCAGAAATCCCAGGCTTTATTGATAATATTTCTTCAAGTAGGATACATTCCACAGATGATTAAATTTCTCCCCGCTCAAATATTCAAGCTCGTATGCTCCATTTGACAAGATTCTGCTCACTCTTTATGGACCCTCCCAGGTCAGCTTTAGTGGGTTAGGTTCGGTCCCGGTGACCCTTTTCAAGACCAGGTCGCCGACCCGAAATTTTCTCTCCTTTATTTTTGAATTGTAGTACCTTTCACTTCTTTGTTTTTATACCGCGTTCCTCATCTCGGCAGTACATCTTTTTTCTTCCAACAAATCTAGCTCAACTCGGAGGGCGTCCTCATTCTTTTCTTCAGCAAAATTTGCAACTATGAATGTTGGGGCTCCAATTTCCACATGAATAATAGCTTCGGCCCCGTAGGCTAGTGAGAAGGGTGTTTCCCCCGTGGCAGCTCGGTGCACTGTTCGGTAGGACCACAATACACCGGGCAGCTCTTCAGGCCAATTTCCCTTGGATTCTTCCAATTTTGCCTTTAACGTATACTTATGTAGGTCCCAAGGGGGGTGTGAGTGTAAGGTTTAGAAGGGGGTTGAATAAACCTTACCAAATTTTTGATTTAGTCCTTTTAAAAGTTCGAGTTGATACTACACACCAGTGTCCTTGGTGACAGACCAATTTAGTTAATCAAGAGAGTTAGTCACTCAACGTACTGATCGAGCCGTTGATAGAATAACTCGATTGTTAAGACCGAATTAGCTCAACCGTGGTTTGTTTTATTGAGGAAGACTTAACACCCTTAATTATGGTTAAGCGAGATATAAAGCTTGATTTAGTACTTTGAAATTATCATTGGATAGCAAATATGTCGTTAATTAAACAAATAAGATGCGAGAATTAAAGTCTTTGAAATGTAAAAGACACGATAAGTTTTTATAGAGGTTCAAGATGGGGTAATTCTTCTACTCCTCTTTTCTCCAACTCCCGGAGGAATCCACTAGGTATTGATCGGTATACAAAGTGGTAAGTCCCGGATACAAGTCTTGATCACACAAACCGACTTGATCCTTTGGGACTCGATCCTGAGACGCCTTGATCACTCAATCAAGCCGCGACTCAGCTTCTTCACAGGCAGTTTTGCCATTGCTACTACTGACCACTTGCTCAAGCTCTTTGGATTTGATCACGAAGCCCTCCAATGACTCAAGACTTAGTTCAACCTTGAACCTTCCTACAATCCTTCGTGGAATGTAGACCCCTTGATTCTTCATGAATTTCCTCTTCAACCGATTGAAGTTATATTTCCTTCACGGTGAGTGTTGGATTGATGTTCTTCGTAGTGTAGGCTTGAGGATTGAGCGTTTAATAACTTGAGAATATTTCAGTTACAAAATGTTTCTTTCTTGCTTGTATGGTCAAGGTAATCTTCGTAACCTACGTAACCTATTCTCGAGTTATTCCTCGCCTTTTTATAGTGATCTTTCAAAAATCTGCCCGTTGAAGAGATAAGCTTATTTTTGAAAGTCACTTGTGGTCGTTGGCTTGTCTTGTTGCAATCCTTGGAATTGCCATTTCCTCATATGAATTGTTCTTGACTTTTCGAGTTCGACACGGTGTAGTGCTTCCCATTGGTTTATTCCTTTTGCACGCTTCTGGGATCGAGCACTTTGAGAAAGGTAGCATGGAGATATTACTTGTTTAAGTAATTCTCTTGATTTACGGCAACGGATCTTTTTCGATTATCTCGACTTGATCGCATTTTCTTGCTTTCCCCGTGGTGACTTAGAGTCGCCTTTCCAATCATTGGATGACTCTTCATCACTTCAACTTGAGACTTCGCTTATCTTGAGTTGACTTGACCGATACTCCTCTCACCGCATCTTAGTCGCTCCTTTAGTCGAGTTCCCGTCTTCTCTTCTTTGCCATACTCACTTTGTCTTGCAATGAGTCTTCCTTCTAGTCTCCGATTGTCTTCTTGCATGTTTGGGCATAGGCGACTTAACTCGGCTTGACCCGCCCTAATTATTACAATGCGCTTTTTACAAAGAAAAATTTGGGGTGCCAACTTCCTATTCTAAGTTTTACATGGCATTCATCAAAATCTAAACAATAAATTTCCCAACAATTTCCCCCTTTTTGATGATGCCAAAACTTAAAACATTCAAAATGTAAATAGCAAAGATACATACGAGATAGTGCATTCACATAGAATGTATGCGTAGAATCAATCCTTTTATTGATCATAACATTCTTGTTCTTTTACACTCTCTTTTTTAGGTGTATCGAGCAAACATTTGTCTACACAAAAAAAATAAAGAATTTACACTTTATTGCGTAAGACTTACATAGTATGTATTTACATAGTAAAATACATGAAGGGTGACAAAGAAACACTTCATCTCCTTCACGCCTCCTTCTTTCATCTTCCTCGATTCTGTCATCTTCTCGGTCTTCTTTTTTTTCTCATCTCCAGTAGCTTCTTCTTCTTTTCATATGCTTTCCGCAACTTCATCTCTTCTTAATCTCTCTTGTCTTTCCTCCCATAGCTGAGTTTGTCTCTTATTTTCTTCTTCTATTCTTTTCGCATACTCAAGATTGCTTTTAGCCACTTGCAAATTGGCTACTTGGTCAAGACCACCCGGTAGATCCCTCCTTTCTTGCCTGGATCTACATACTCAATGTTTTTGGGCGCAGGCCTGGGTCAAACCTCTTCCTCCACCACACGCTTCTTCCTCTACCTCTGGGCGTGTATTGTACTGGGTCTTTTTCTTTCCAAATGAGTGACCGGCGGAGTGACCAGCAGAGTGACTGCCGGTAGTCTGCCGCTCGTCGCTTCTTCACATAACGTGAGACCCTTTTCCCAAGTCAAGTCCCAAGCTTGAGCCATAGACATGTTTGCAAAGTATCCTTCGGATGCGGCGTTTTAAATTCATCAACTCGATCGTGGCTCGGTCCCGACATCCGAGATGGCATAAGTGTCTCTGCTCTTGGAATGCCTCCATGTTGTTTCAAGATGTTCATAACTCGGGCATCCATTCTTCCTTCCACTTCCTCCATCCCCGCTTCAATTGTCTTTCTCTTTTCGGCCATAGATATAGCAGAGTGTTGGAGTGGCGAAGTCACTGGAGTTTCTTCACGATAATATCACCGTGTGACAAGACCTTGTTGGGGGTTTGTGCAATCATTAAGGTCACATCTTTCGATCCTTCCCCTCAACAGACTTTCCTTTCTTTTGTTTTGACACTTCTCAATCTTTTTCCCTTCACAAATGCGCTTCATCCTCTTGAGATCTCTTTAGCGCTTTAAAGTATTCCTCTTCCCCTTTTTGGCATCATCAAAGGAGAGAGGGACCCCGAAACATCTTTGGCAAGTAGGAAGTCGAGCCTGATGATAGCCGAGGGTTACGCCTCGAGTCCCGGCTGCGGTGTATGCGACACGAAATTCGGAGCGAGTAGCGTTGGACTCACAAAATTAGCTTCATCTCACCATGAGAAGGCTGAATTTTCTATCCATGTTTTCTTCCATACGGGAGATCACTCTTATTTTGCTCACGCAGCTTTATCTCGGCAGTGTGAGCTTCATGCATGTGCTCAATGTGTTCTCTCAATTTCATTTTTGCATCGGCATTCTCGGCTCTCCATACCAAGACTTGTTGAACAATGTTCTCAAATATCTAGCTTGTTCCACACGCATTGTTTCTTCTTTGTTGCCACCATTCCCCGATTCTCGATTAAGTTATGCCTCTCAAGTCAAGCAGAAGGTTGGCATCTCTCATTATCCGATCTCATGTCCATAGAGGCACAGTGCCTCTCCATCCGTTCAATTTCAGCAAATAATAATGCTTTGAACACCTCCCGAACTTTAGTTGTTTCTTCCGTTGAAGCGACGCCATGCGGCGTCAAAGTCATAGTCACCGAACGATGGTGTCGGATGGGAGAACGAGGATCTCGTATGTGGAAGCGCGCAAGATCGTTCTTTGACTCGTCGGGAGGTCGGGTACCTCTAGAGAGAAAATGAATGATTCTACAAAGGAATCATCACGCCAACGGGATTTGTTCAATGATGAGAGGTGCGCGTGAAGTTCCTTTTGGAGTCGAACCTCTTGCAACTTGGGAGCTGCGCAGTGGACTCTGTTTCACTGGGTCTTTTGTGAAGTGGACCCGACTTGCTTGAGCCTCACTGTCTCAACAGCTTTCGTTGGTCTCAACTGGTTTCTCCAATTGAGTGGACTGGTCCTCGGCCTTATCGTAAGCGTCATCGGACGATGATGAGATTTCCATTGGTGGCTCACCATCAAAATTGAAGGTTTGACGAGTAGTATTGAGATCGAGTTTGCTCGTCTTTGCCGGAACATCCTCGGTGAGTCTTTTGGATCTGTCACGGGGATGACTCGAACTTTCTTCGTCGCCTTCCGATCCCGGAAAGGTTACATCGATTATCCGAAAATCATGAAGCGCGCTTATCTCCTTTTCGGATGGATCAATGATAGCGGGAGGGATGTTCTCTACTTGACTTCTTTACCCCGGGAAGTCTCAACCTCCCGTTGGCCTTCATTACCTCCTACGAGTCTCGGTGCGGGCGAGGCCTTGACCTCCCTTTCGACAGTGTCACTGTCTTAGGGTCTTTCGTGGTGGCATCCATTGGAGTCTCAACCCCATGGATTGCACTTTCATCGCCAGTGTTAACTCCCGGGTTGTTCCTTCCTCGTGTGCCTCGATCGCATCGCATCGGCGGCGTCATTAGCCTTCAGAGCGGCACCTCACAGATGAGGCAGTCTCAATCGTCGAGCTTCGTTGATGGCAACTTCTTTGTTTATTTTGTGTTTGTACTTTCTCCACTTCGCCTCCTAGATTCATTGTGGAGTCATCTGCAATCCTCCGACCTTGCCGCAGCGGTGGAGGGAGTTTCCCCCTCGGTGGTGCATTAGCCGAGTGAATTGGAATGGGGTCACTCGTCTCCAAGCTCCTGGTGTTTTCTCGAGTGTTCAACCGTTGGGGCGGTGGTAAGACACCTTCATTAGGGGTTGGCTCGATGGGTCCCCACTAACCCGGTTCATCGCCAATTCCTTAATTCCTTCTTCCGAGTGAGTCAGAAGTGGTGGCGGAAACAACGGTGGCGATTTGCTGCACTACTCCCATTGGATCGATTTCAGTGTGTTTTGGAGGACTCTCCTGGTCCCTCCATCATGCTTTTCTCATGAAGAATTCGGGATTCATGCATTGCTTGCTGCATTTGCAACTCTTCGTAGCGGCGCGGGATCCCTCATCCTCATCACTTTCTCGATAGAATGTCGAGGTGAGGATGTGTATGTTCTGTGGTGCCGAGTGAGAGATGCGGGATCTTGGCCTTTTCTCGTGCCTCGGCTTCCTCGCCGATCTCTCCTTCTCCTTGTCCTTGAAGATCTGCAAGATATCATGCGATTTTCTTCATCCAATCTTTGAGATCACAGAGGTCGACCAAGGAAGTTCAGCAGCCTCTTTCTCTTCTATAAATTCAGGCCGTTGAACTGGTCCTTGATCGACTCAATTTCCACTTCCTCCACTCTCTCGGTTTTGGATGTCCGGGTAAGGTGGGGATAGGATCATCACATCACTATCATCTCTATCGACTTCTTCTTGTGTCTCAAATGCGAACTACAAATTTGTGTCTTGATTTGCCTCTGTGACGCCTTGGCAAAGCAGACTTAGTTTCATCAATTATATCCGGGGACTCTACTTCTTGAAAGAGTTTTTACGGTATTTGCTCGGTGAATGGTGACTCGGCCCGGTTTCTCAAGCTCGAATCGCTTGATGATTCTTCGTCGTCTCTTAGTTCGTACTGCAGGGACCTGCGGTTCAAAGAGAGTTTCTTCCGAGTCGTGGGCGGCGGGGGCGTCTTGGTGTTTACTTACGAGGAGCGAGCCGTCTTGGCTTTTCGATTCTCCTCTTTTTGATGATCGAGAGAAGGTAGTTGAGAGTCCTTCTCGACCGCTATCGCTGTTGAGGCGGGAGACACGGCTGCGGGGCGGTGACTGACTGCGGGCGGAGCGAGTTTGTTTTTCTTTCTTTGAGGGAAGCGATCTTCTTAGTAGTCAGGGGGCAGCTTTCTTCTTTGGTGGAGAGGAAACAGATTGTATCTTCGAGGTCACCGATTCCCCTCACTCGTCTCGACTCTCTTGGCGTAGGCTCTCTTCGTGCGCCAGAGGGTTTGATCTCGAACATCCTCTTGTTTACATGGAACGCCTTTCCATGTCTAAGAGGAACTCCTTTCACCTCCATCACCGGCCAATCACTGGCCATATCCTAGGGATCCTCCAAATGCACCATCTTCCTTGAAGGATTTGTTCCCTACATTCTCGCGGAGTCTCATCGTAGACAAACTCAGCCAGTTTATTTTCCTTTCTTCAATGATCGAAGCCATTACGATCAACTTTGCTTTTGATAGTTGGTCAAAGTGCCAAGTTTGATGTCTATGCATTTGGCAACTATGTCCAACAAAACTTGTGGTAATCCTCCTTCAAAGAAGACCTCTTGTTTGATGTGTAAACTATTTTATAATCATAGTCGGGCTTGGCTACTTCCTTCCAAGCAAGAACGGCCAGGTTTACATCGGCCGTTGATTTACGATGCTCCTTCCGTCGGTAGTGAGCGGTGTTGATCAAATCCTTGGAAGAGATGGTGAACTTCTTTCCATGAACAGATGATTTTATCCCTTCATCGTGAATCTCGGCGTTCACGTAGCACTCGTGCGACCTCTTCCACATAGGTCATCGAGAACTCCATCGTCCGAAATGGTTTCGGCCGGACGTTTGAGCTTTTTAGCGATATGTGAGAGAAAACAGACGAAAATGGGGTAAGTATGGTTTTACGAAAGGGCGTGCGGGTGGTTTTTGAAATGTGATCGAAATCAACGACTTAGATTTTGCACGCCGATTAGCATTTAATGTTTCGAATTTAATGCGGCAAAGATTTATATCCAATCATAAGCTTGGTATGCAGCTTTTTGTCCAGTACACATCATCATTATGCTTGACATCATTCTTAAAAACATTCCCGCTTAGTAAAAACGATCGTGTGTTTTTGTCACTTTGCTCATAAATGACTCGAACTTATCCCTTAGCCGATTTAACTCTTCTTGGTCACGCTTCTCTTAAGTGACTCACCATCGACTAATTCGGTATAGCTGTCTTTCCGACATGGCTGATTTATTTAGCTGATTTTGAGAATTCAATCCTTTTTCTCTTTTTGTGTTTCATTTCTTTTCTTTGAGTCTTCTGAGTGTTAACTCAGCTCAATTAACCCTAACTCATGCTTGAGTTCTTCATATCTTGACTCACATAATGGTTTTGTGAATATGTCAGCTAACTGTTTATCAGTTGAGATATATTCCAATATGATGTCCTTCTTTTCAACATGATCTCTTATGAAGTGATATCTGACATCGATATGCTTTGTTCTTGAGTGCAACACAGGATTCTGAGTGATTGCAATTGCACTTGTGTTATCACACATGATTGGAATTTCCTTTTCTTCAACTTCATAGTCTCTCACCGCCTCATCCATAGGATTTGGGCACAAAGAAATGCCCGCAGACTATGTATTCTGGCTTCACCAGTAGAGGTGGCTATTGAATTTTGCTTCTTGCTAAACCAGAAATCACTGTTTCAAGCATTTGACATGTGCCTCGAGGTGCTTTTCTGTCAACTCGCATCCAAAGATAGTCGTCTCGAATAGCCAATTAGCTTGAATCCACCTTCCTTTGGATACCATAAGACAACTTCTTGGCTTCCTTTCAAGTATCTCAAGATTCTCTTAGTCTTTGTCATATGACTCTCTTTTGGAGCAGATTGAAATCTTGCACATACACTACAAAGAAAGGTGATGTCCGCACTTCTTTGTGAGATAGAGCAATGATCCAATAAGTGCTCTATATCTTGTTTGATCTACAGGCTTGCCATCCGCATCCATGTCCATTTTGATGATGTATTCATTGGTATTTTCACGAAGACTTCTCCTCCATACCAAATTTCTTCATTAAATCTTTGGTGTATTTTGTTTGACTTATGAAGGTTCCATCCTTCGTTGTTTCACTTGGAGTCCAAGGAAGAATGTCGCTCTCCCATCATGCTCATTTCAAATTTGCTTTGCATGAGGTTTGAAAATTTTTCACATAGCTCTTTTTTTGTGGATCCAAAAATGATGTCATCCACATATATTTGAACAAGCAAGATGCTCTTCTTGTCTTGAATTACGAAAAGTGTTCTATCTACTTTTCCTTTTGTGAATCCATTCTCGATTAGGAATTGTGACAAAGTATCATACCATGCTCTGGGTGCCTGTTTCAATCCATACGAGCTTTCTTGAGTTTGTATACCTTATCTCCAAGAGTCTTCTGCTCAAATCCTGGAGGTTGTTCAACATACACTTCTTCTTCCAATAAACCATTTAGGAATGCACTTTTTACATCCATCTCGATATACAATAAAATTCTTGTGAGTCGCATAGGCAAGAAACATCCTTATAGCTTCCAATCTCGCTACGAGAGCAAATGTTTCATCAAAATCTATTCCTTCTTCTTGGCAATATCCTTTGGCTACTAGTCTTGCTTTGTTTCTTACCACGTAACCCTCCTCGTTCCTCTTGTTTACAACACCCATTTAGTACCAATAACATTTTGATGGGTGGGTCTTTGAACTAATTCCCATACTTTATTTCTTTCAAACTGATTGACTTTTCTTGCATAGCTTGAATCCAATGTGTGTCATCCATTGCTTGTAACACATCTTTAGGCTCTATTTGTGAGATAAAGCATGTGAACATAGCTTCTTGTTGAGTTCGATCTTGTTTTGACACCTTCTCTTATATCTCCAATGACAAGTTAAGTGGATGGTCTTTCACCATCTTACATCAAAGTTGAAGTAAGTTAGTGGATTCGATCGTCTAGCACCGTGTGTTGCTTTGATCGGCTCTCTCGTAATCACTTAGCCGCAAATTTTCCACTTTTTTTTGAGATTCGGCTATCTCATCTTCTTCTTGAGTTTACAATTCGATTTCGGCTTGACAAGATATGGACTTTTCGTATGTTTGGATGATTGACTTATCACCGACTCTTCAATATCTTTTCCATTTACATTTGGCTCATCGAATACCACATGAATGGATTCTTCGCAACCATAGTCCTTTTGTTGAGTACTCAGGCTTTGCTTTCACCGAGTATCCCAAGAAGATACCTTCATCGGCTTTAGCATCGAAAGCCTTTAGATTGTCGTTGCCATTGTTATGGATGAAGCATTTACATCCAAATATTCTAAAATATGCAACATTTGGTTTTCTCCCTATCCAAATCTCATAGGGCGTCTTCGTCACCGCCTTTTTATCATACATCCTGTTTTGAGTGTAGCAAGATGTGTTGATTGCTTGACCAAAAATCTTTTTGGTAACCCCGCTTCACTAACATGGTCCTTCTTTCGCTTCTTTGAGAGTTCTATTCCTTCTTTCTCGCAACTCCATTCTCATTGTGGTGTCCTTTGCTGCCGCAGATAATTCATGACCAATGCCATTTTCAATACAATATCGAGTTATTATCCCATTGACAAACTCGGTTCCTCAATCGATCTTATTTTGATAATGGTTTGGCTCTTTTTCATTTTGAATTTTCTTCATCACCGTGTGGCGCTTTACGTAGAGTTTCTTTCTTTTTACACATGAATATAGTCCATGTATATCTTGAGTAGTCATCTACTACCACCAAGGTGTATTTCTTTCCACTTATGCTAGCCGGTTCCACCGGGCCAAATAGATCCATATGTAGCGAGATGTAATATTCGTGTTGAAGATAGGCGGGTTTTTCTTTGAATGATGATTTGATCTGTTTTCCTTCGACATGCGTCACATATACTCTCCTTCTTGTATAATCGAGTCCTGGAAGTCCTTCCACAAGATTACTTCGCAAGCTTGTTAATCGTTTTAAATTTAGGTGACTCGACTTTTTTGTGCCACAACTTGATTGATTGCTCTTTTTGCCAATAGACAAGTCTTTGGGTGTAGCGGTTGACCAATCTACTACATACATGTTCTTTTGTCGCATCCTTGCAACACAACTTCATTCGATTCAAGATCCTTGATTTGGCATATACCCATGTTAAATCCAACATTATAGCCCTTGTCACGAGTTGATCGATGCTTAGCAAGTTGAAGTTGAGTCCTTCAACATATGCAACATCTCGTGATTTCTAATTCGTTCCTCTTGATGGATCCAATGCCTCTTATTTCACCTGGAGCTTCATTTCCTCCAAATATGACTTTTGCTCCTTTAAATTCCTTGAATTTTGACAGATTTTTCTTGTTTCTGTCATATGTTTGGAATGACCACTATCCATGTACCAGGTTCCTTGGCACTCGGTTGTTCCTTGAACCTGCAATCAAGGAAATTAAGTTTTAGGTACCCATATTTGTGCAGGTCTGAGGGGTTAGAATTGTAAGATGATCCAACCAACTTATAGCCAAATGATTTGACTTCTAAGGGGTTGCCATCTATCGATGCCATAATCATAATTAATCTTGGCAAATTGCTTGGGGATTTTAGGTTCATATAGTCATTTCTCTTTTGTCTCGTATGCTGTGTATGTGTTTTAGCAATCGCCTTCTTTGGGTAATTGTGGTGTCTCGAGTGTAGTGTCTAGGTGCATATGTGTCTTTGATGAAAGCTTTTATACCTTTGGAATGGCCTTTCTTTGAGTTCTAGGTGTTTGCCATTTGGGCTTATATTCCATAAGTCTATCTTTAGTTCACATCATTCCAATCGGCTTGGCTTGGATATTTTCTACCATTCCCATCATATGTATTTCTTTTATAGATTTTAAGGGGTTTTTAGTAGCTCTGTTTCTTCTTTACATAGTATTTTCTTGGAGTTTGTTGATGAACTCGATCAATCTCTTCTTCTTTGTCCTTTCAAATAGCGCACTCAACTGGTATTTTTTTTCTTTTCCTTTATAACTAATGCCGCTTTGCTTGTAATTGTGCTTTGGTGTGAATATGTGTGCATCCTTTGGAGTTTTGGATTTTTAGACTCTTCATTGCTTGAAGATCCTTTTTCCAAAATTACTTTTGGAGTTTGACATAGCACGAGAGGAATTAAATCCTAAACCCGTCTTGTCTCCACATTCTCTTTGACTTATAATAAGATCATCCAATGATTTAGATGCCTTAGTGAATGAGGCAATTACATTTTTGAGGTCATTCTCCCTCTTTTCTATGGCGCTATTTACGCTTATTAGCTTGGCATTTTCAAATTGAAACTTTCATTCTCATCGGCTATTTGACTTAGAGTACTCGGCTCATTAGTCACCGTGAGTTTTGGCTCTTGAGTAGGCTGTTTTCCTCATTTAGTAGTGTGTGTGAGGATTTAATGTGTTCAAAATCTTTCATCATTTTGCCTAATGAATCATAAAGATCGATGGATGATGAGGTGTGTGTGTCACGATCACTATCACTAGAATCCGAGTTTGATGAGTTAGAGTGTACCTCATTTTCTTGGTCGGAGTTGATCTTGCTCCTTGGCCATCAAACGGATCGGGCTTCTTCTTCGAGTCACTTGAGTAGTCGGCTTCACTACTCTGAATCACTGTCTCTCTTGACTTGGGCTGTCTCGGCCTCTGCACCAACATTGCCTTTTTTCTTTTCTTGTCTTATTTCTCTCAAGACCTTTCTTTCTTTTTCATTCTTGTATTTGTTGACTACATGATATGGACAATCAATGGCATAGTGACCTGGTTACCTACAGTTCAAAGATAGATATTCAACCTTTTGATCACTCTTTCCATTCTTGGATTGTCGACCCTTTGATATTCAGCTTTTTGATGATCTGTTCTCTGGTTGGCCTATCTTCCCTTGACTTGGAGGGGGCCGAGTGTCTTCCGGAAGATTCGCCCTTGCCTCTCTTGTAGTTCTTATTGAAGAACTTGTTGAACCTTTTAACCATCGGGGCTATTTCTTCAGATCAATGACTTCTTTGACCTCGGCTCTCTTTCCATCCTTAACAATTAGAGCAAATTGTTTTGGGTACGATTGTCTCTTCTGATATTTTCTTCTCACTCAAATTCATAGGCTTTGAGATCGAGAATAGTTCATGGTTGGAGGTCTTCGATAGGTCCATGGAGTGTCTCGATGCCATGACCTTCATTTCCCATTCACATTTGGGAGATTTTTAGGATCTTCATACACATTTCATCGTGTATATTCCTTTCCAAGTGCGAGATAGCTCATTGGTGATTTACGTGAACCGAGCATCCGATTAATCCAGGTTTTCTCCTGCGATCATTTTGAAATTCTCAAAATTTTGTACAACCACGATAATTTATTTTCTTTGATTTGCTCGAGCCTTCACAAATCAATGTTAGTTTGTCCTGCATTTCTTTAGCCGTTTTGCATGATTTGACTTTATTGAACATGGCTTTGTCCAGGTTTTGTAAAGGATGTCCTTGGCTACATTGTCCAGGTTGTATCTTTTTTCTGTCATCATTTGTCCATTCGGTTCTTGGTTTTTCAACCATGGCCGGTGCAGGGCAACATCCTCTTCACCTTCAAATTGCAGCTCTTCTTACTTGTGTTCACCTTTAAGATTTGCGGTGGCCCATCCTCTATCACTATCCACATCTCATCATGTAATGCTTTGATAGATGAGCACTGCATACGAATTTTCAGTCATCAAATTCTTCAATTGTGAACATAGGGATGCGTGTCAAATTTGCTTCCATGATAATAAATTTTAATGATAAAAGGAGTTTTGAAAATTTAAGAACTAAAGCGGACTTTGAAAAGTTTGGAGATCTAGTTCGAGAACCGGTGCGGAAGGCTCAATGAACCAACCGCTCGATACCACCGGTAGGTCCCAAGGGGGTGTGAGTGTAAGGTTTAGAAGGGGGTTGAATAACCTTACCAAATTTTTGATTTAGTCCTTTTAAAAGTTCGAGTTGATACTACACACTGTCCTTGGTGACAGACCAATTTAGTTAATCAAGAGAGTTAGTCACTCAACGACTCGGGACCTAGCTGTTGATAGAATAACTCACCGTTAAGACCTAATTAGCTCAACTGCGTGGTTTGTTTTCATTGGAAGACTTAACACCCTTAATTATGGTTAAGCGAGAGATATAAAGCTTGATTTAGTACTTAGAAATTATCGGTTGGATAGCAAATGTCGTGAGAATTAAACAAATAAGATGCATGAATTAAAGTGCTTTGAAATGTAAAAGACACGATAAGTTTTTATAGAGGTTCGAAGATGGGGTAATTCTTCTACTCCTCGCTTCTCCAACTCCTGGAGGAATCCACTAGGTATTGATCGAGATACAAAGTGGTAATGTCCCGGATACAAGTCTTGATCACACACAATGACTTGATCCTTTGGGACTCGATCACGAGACGCCTTGATCACTCAATCAAGGCTTCTCGTGCGACTCGAAACTTCTTCACAGGGCGTGCGCTTTGCTACTACAGACCCACTTGCTCAAGCTCTTTGGATTTGATCACGAAGCCCTCCAATAGCTCAAGACTTAGTTCAACCTTGAACCTTCCTACAATCCTTCGTGGAATGTAGACCCCTTGATTCTTGAATTTCCTCTTCAACCGATTGAAGTTATCTTTCCTTCACGGTGAGTGTTGGATTGATTTTCTTCGTAGTGTAGGCTTGAGGATTGAGAGTTTAATAACTTGAGAATATTTCGGGTTACAAAATGTTTCTTTCTTGCTTGTATGGTCAAGGTAATCTTCGTAACCTCGTAACCTATTCTCGAGTTATTCCTCAGCCTTTTATAGTGATCTTTCAAAAATCGCCCGTTGAAGAGATAGGCTTATTTTTGAAAGTCACTTGTGGTCGTTGGCTTGACTTGTTGCGATCCTTGGAATTGCCATTTCCTCGTATGAATTGTTCTTGACTTTTGAGTTCGACACGGTGTAGTGCTTCCCATTGGTTTATTCCTTTTGCACGCTTCCTGGGGATGAGCACTTTGAGAAAGGTAGCATGGAGATATTACTTGTTTAAGTAATTCTCTTGATTTACGTAAACGGATCTTTTTCGATTATCTCGACTTGACCGCATTTCCTTGCTTTCCCCAGGTGACTTAGAGTCGACTTCCAATCATTGGATGACTCTTCATCACTTCAACTTGAGACTTCGCTTATCTTGAGTTGACTTGACGATACTCCTCTCAAATGCATCTTAGTCGCTCCTTCGATCGAGTTCCGTCTTCTCTTCTTTGCCATACTCACTGTCTTGCAATGAGTCTTCCTTCTAGTCTCCGGTTGTCTTCTTGCATGTTTGGGCATAGGCGACTTAACTCGGCTTGACCAACCCTAATTATTACAATGCGGTTCTGACAAAAAATTGGGGTGCCAACTTCCTATTCTAAGTTTTACATGGCATTCATCAAAATCTAAACAATAAATTTCCCAACAATTTCCCCTTTTTGATGATGCCAAAACTTAAAACATTCAAAATGTAAATAGCAAAGATACATACGAGATAGTGCATTCACATAGAATGTATGCGTAGAATCAATCCTTTTATTGATCATAACATTCTTGTTCTTTTACACTCATCATTTTACAAGGTGTATCGAGCAAACATTTGTCTACAAAAAAATAAAGAATTTACTGACTTTATTGCGAGAAGACTTACATAGTATGTATTTACATAGTAAAATACATGAAGGGGTGGACAAAGAACACTTCATCTCCTTCACGCCTCCTTCTTCCATCTTCCTCGCCTTACATCTTCCGGTCTTCTTCTCTTTTTCTCATCTCCACCGCCTTCTTCTTCTTTTCATATGCTTTCCGGCAACTTCATCTCTTCTTAATCTCTCTTGTCTTTCCTCCCATAGCCGAGTTTGTCTCTTATTTTCTTCTTCTATTCTTTTCGCATACAAGGTGTATTTTGTTCACCGCCTCGACTTGATCATTAGACTGCGGATGATACGAAATGGAGAAATGATTCCTGATGTGAAAACTTTCGCAAAAATTTCGAAATCTCCAATTATCAAACTGCTTCCTATTATCTGTTACAATCGAGTATGGTATCCGGAATCTGCATATGATGGACTTCCAGACACAGCTGACGATTTTTTCTTCGTCTATCTTTGCTAATGGTTCAGCTTCAGCTCACTTTGTGAAATAGTCAACCGCCACAATGGCATACCTCATGCCCCATTTGCCAGTGGGGAGTGGTCCGATGAGGTCCATTCCCCATTTGGCAATTGGCCAAGGACTGAAAATAGATATAAGTTGCTCAGGGTGATACCTAACTTGCGGTGCAAACCGTTGACATCGTTCGCATTTTTTAACCAGTGAGATCGCATCCCTATTTAGGGGCGACCAATAATAACCTTGTTCTAGTAGGCGAGCGTCTGGCATCCAGCATGGTTCCCGCAAATTCCCTCTTGCACTTCACGTAGAGCATAATAAGCATCCATTTCTGAGAGGCAATGGAGCAGTGGAACTGAATATCCACGTTTATACAGGACTCCATCTATATTTGTATATCGAGCAACTTGAGTCCGTAACATCTTGGCCTTGGCTTTATCCTCTAGTTGGACTCCGTTCTCCAAGTATTGGATGATTAGGGTCATCTAGGTCAGCTCAGCGGCTTCACTAGCATTTATTTTCTGTGTATTCAATGATGGAGAGGCTAGCTGAGTGACCGTGATGTCGGCGATTGAGTCGGTTCCCGGACTGGAGGCTAGCCGTGCTAAAGCATCTGCCTGCATATTATTAGTTATGGGGATGTGTATCACTCCTACCTTGAAATGGGAAAGTTTCCTTTTCACCAGCTCCAAATACCGAGCAACCTTTTACTCCTTTGCTTCGTATTCGCCATTTATCTTATGGACGACCAACTGGGAGTCACTATTGACGAGCAACTTCTTCAAGCCTATCAATGCTGCTAACTCAAGACCATCCAAGAGTGTTTCGTATTCTGCTTCATTATTAATCGTCGGGAACTGGAACCGTACGGCCGAGCAGTAACACTTGAGTTTTGGATCGATTATCATGATCTCGCCCTCTGCTCAGCCTACGGTAGAGGAACCATCGACAAATAGCTTCCACTCTTGGCCCTCAATAATATCCAGCTGGATTGATGGAGTGAATTCTGTGATGAAGTCTGTTAATGCTTGTCCATTGATTATTGTTCTTAGTTCATATGAGATGTCAAATTGGTTGAGCTCGACAGCCCATTTAATCATACGACCTGAGGTGTCTGGTCGATGTAAGACTTGCTTTAGAGGATAATTGGTCAGTACCATGACCTTATGTTCCAAAAAATATGGTCGCAGTTTGCGAGCTGAGATGACCAACGCGTACGCTAGTTTCTCCATGGGTGGGTACCTGAGCTCGGCATCATGTAAAGTTTGGCTGATGTAATAGACTGGATGTTGAACAAAGTTGTCCAATCTGATGAGTACTGAGCTGACGGCGTACTCAGAAACTGCGAGATATAAGTATAAGTCATCTCCTCGGCTCGGTTTTTGTAAGACGAGAATTGTTGCTAAGTGTTGCTTTAGTGATTCAAATGTGACCTGCGTCAGCTCGGTTCATTCAAAATCCTTATTTTTCTTGATTATTTCAAAGAACGGTTTACATTTATCCGTGGATCTCGAAACAAACCGATTCAAGGCGGCTAGGCATCCCGTTAAGCTTTGTACTTTTTTAACGAGTTAGGGAGTTCCAGGTCGATTGTTGCCTTGATTTTATCTGGATTAGCTTCTATCCCCCTCTGACTAACCATGTATCCCAAAAATTTTCCCGAGCCAACCCCAAAGATACATTTTTTGGAGTTTAACATTATCTTATACTCGCACAAAATTTCGAACATTTCATTAAGATCGGTAAGATGATCAGTTGCATACAAAGATTTTAGTAACATATCGTATACATAAAACTTCCATAGTATAACCTATCAGTTTCTCGAACATTTTGTTGACTAACCTCTGATAGGTCGCCCCAGTGTTCTTTAGCCCGAACGACATCATTTTGTAACAGTAAACTCCACGAGCCGAGAAGAAAGAAGTATTCTCCTCGTCATCTGGATGCATTCGAATCTGATTATAACCTGAATACGCGTCCATGAAACTCATGAGTTCATGGCCTACTGTGGCATCAACCATGTAGTCTATGTTTGGTAGGGGATAACTGTCCTTCGGGCACGCATTGTTGAGGTCAGTGAAATCAACACATAAGCGCCAGTGCCCATTACTTTTCTTCACTAAAATAGGGTCGACCACCCATCGGGGGTAGATGGCCTCCCTTATGAACTGATTGTCCAATAGCTTATCGACCTCGGCTTCCAGGGCGGCCTGCCTATCCGGGCCCAATTTACGTCGCTTCTAGACCACCGGTCGGAAGGTGAGATTGATATTTAGATGATGGCAGGCATGCTTGAGGTCGATGCCTGGCATGTCTGAGTGTGTCCATGCAAAAACGTCAAGATTGTTACTAAGAAATTCAATTAACTCCATCCTGAGCGGTTCTTGAAGGTTATGATCGATTTGGAGTTGGCGTCCCCCTTGCTGCTTATCGATATCTACTATGTCGATTTGTTCCACTGGCTCGGCGTGTTTTCCCTTTTTAATCTGCCCTTCTTTCTTTTGCAGAGGTAGTTCTTCATTCACTGGTTCTTACCCAGGCCGCCTGCTCGGGTCGATTTCTGTTGTAACAATCTGAGTGCTCAGCTCAGTACTTGGCTTGGGTTCAGTAGCCGTCTCAGGGTGCTCATTTTCGGCCGACTTACTGGACTCACATTTCTTAATAACATTGATTTCGACTGTCGAAGCTTGAGAGAACACTCCCGAGACTTCTTTTGGTTTCCCTTGTGGACCGCCTCTCCACCTGGGGTTGGGAACTTGATACAGAAATGGTATATGGAGACGGTTGCTTTCAGGTGGTAGAGCAGTGATCTTCCAATTATAGCATTGTACTCGGAGTCAGAGTTGATTATCTTAAACGTGGTGATCATGGTTCATTTGTGAACTCCTTGTCCCATTTGAATGGGCAGGTCCACCTCTCCAAGTGGGATGATTCTCCCACCTCCAAACCCTAAAATACTGTCATTGCAGGGTAGGATGTAGCTATCATCCATATTCAACCTCCTGAAGGCTCGGATGTAGATGACCAAAGAGTAAATCGCCGAATCGACCAGTGCACGTGCACCGGGATGCCCGGACCAGTGTTGTGGACGACCGAGGGGTCAGAATGAGGATGTACCAACTGGTCGGCATCCTGGTCGGAAAAGGCAAAATAACTTGTCGGGTAACCCTCTCGGATCTCTGCGACCCGAACCTGTCTTTCCGCATTAGCGGCTTCCCTAATATCAGCTTTCCTCTTACAATTGGAATGACTTTCTTCAGTCTTGTTTGTGTTTATCCGACTAGTATCAGACATCATCAAAATTTCTCGCCCCAGGTTCTCGTTGGGGGGTAGCGGCAGGCGAGCTGGATTTACCACCCACTCCGGATTTGTTCTGGGAGCGAGCGCTGGTGGTGGTGGTGATTCATGGACGTACTGCTTAAGGCCGCCTCTCTGTACTATCCGCATGATTTTCCGAATGAGATCCCTACATTCATCTGTCTCGTGCCCGATAGATTTGTGGTAACAGTAGTACCTATTGGCATCTAACTTAGAAGGATCCAGCCTTAGAGGGCGAGCTGGTGGCAACAAGTTTAAACCCTTTATATCATTCCATATAGCCGACGAAGTATGTGTCAAAGTACTCCTCAGCGTCGCGACCTCGGCACGGACCTCCTGGTATGATTTGTACCCGATGGTTGGGTTCTCTGAAAAAGACTTGAACCCCGAACATGAATCGGAAGCAACTTTATTCCTACTATCCTTCTTAATGCCCCCGGTTTTCTACTCGGGCCGCTGACTGGCTGTAACACCCCATTTTATTTACTTCTAAAAAGAGTTTATGCCAATTACGTTAATTTATTAAATATATTTATAAAAAATAGGCTTTTGTTTTTAATTGTATAATAATCGGGTCAATCTTTTAAAAAATGAAAAGATTAGGGTCTTTTTATTAAATACATAAAATTTATTGTAACGCTATTAGTATATATATACATCTTCATAACCGAGATTACGGAAAGAAAAACAGAGGGTTGGGCGGCTACCTTCAGAAACCAGAATTCACGAATTGTAAGCTTACTCTTTCTTAAATTTGTGTAAACAGACATAGGATATGCATGTATAGTGGAGAAATGTGTTTTTCGACTTGAATTCCAAAAGAAATAAATTGACCTGGTTATGAATTTTTCTATGCAAAGAATCTGAATATTTTATCTTTCATTTGAGAGATTTTATATATATAAAAAAAACGTAGTGGATGAATGATAATTAGCATCCTGTTAAGATTTGCAAAATGAAATTCATATATGACAAATCAATTTGCTTGGAATGATTCTTGTCAAACTTGAATATGGTCAGACACTTCGTATTTATAAATATATTGCCTCGAATTAGTATACAATTGACAGGGGTCTTAGATTTGATTTGAGGTTTTGATGAATAGATTAAGTAAAAGATCAGTTAATATTAAAGGCCATTGTTAAGATGTAGATGAGATATATATAGAATTGAAATTGATTATAATAACAGGTTGTTTTAGTGGTTTTTTGTTATTTAGTTGACCTGAGTATATAGGAAATGGATGATATGTAAGTTCATTACATCTAATTCAAGACAGACAATGCTAATAGTATTTGTGATTAACAACTAGAAATAGTATTAATATATTAGTAGAAAGTTGGACACGCCTTATATTAATTGAAGTCATTTTAAATTTGTAGGCTAATTATCATTTATTTTACTATTATAGATTAAGATTCATTTTGTCAAAGTGACTTGGAAGTTTCAGATATCGAATAATTGGAGTTGAGGTAAGTGCATCTCTTACCTGCAATATGAGTAGTTTATTTTATTCTTTATGCTTATGATATTTGTTCGCACATTTATTGTTTATGAATTTTGTTTAGAATATGTGTTTCTTGGCAAGTTTGACTGAAACTTATATCGTATTGCATAATAGCTTGCATTAGTAATAATATATACATATATTTCAGAATAATTATGTTTTAGAGGTTGGTACCAGGGCTCCTAAACCGCCCACAGTTTATTTTGGGGCTCCTAGTCCACCCTAGGGCTCTTAGTCTGCCCTTTAGTTAGTTGCTCCAGTGGGATTTAGCGGCTAGCTACCCTGGGTTTCATTGGAGTTGTGCGCATTGGTACCATGCCTGGACCCTTATAGATATTTACGTATGTATATAATAATGAAAAAAAAGATAGATTTCATGCACGTGCATATAAATGATTTTAACTGTTTTGTGAGACATGGTGTTTCTTACTAAGCTTTTGCTTATAGTTTTAAATTTCTCGTATTGCAGATAAAGGCAAGGGTATAATGTAGGCATGGAAGAAGGAAGGGTTGTGCAGGGCGATAGTGGCGACGGGAATCTCGGAAATTAGTTCCTGCTAGTATTTTAGTTTTATTTAATTTAGACTTAATTGAAGTATTTTTAGTTTGCAGCTTGTGTAGACTTTCTTTGGATAAGAACTTTTGATGACTTCTTCCTAAAGATTATGGGATTTATTGCAGTAATTCAGTTTAGTTTTTATTTTTAAAAAAAATTATACTATCTTTTCTGTATTAACTCAAAGGCTTTATTAGATGACTTTATAACGCTTTTTAATAGTTATTTTTTTTTAGAAAGTAAGACATCCCACCTAGGTGGTGTTACAATTATGGTATCAGAGCGGGTTTCTGACATTCCATTACGCTATCGCTAAGCATTGACTCTGCCATCTTCCAAGTAAGAATGTGTTTTATTTATTGTTTCTCTTGTAAAGTTTGACACAACGATTGCGAGAAGTATATTGATTATTACCCTAGAAATATTAAGCATATTGTATTTCACTTATACGAATAATGTTATGTTTAAAGGTTATAACAGAAATGGTGAGAAGACGTGTTCCAACTACTCATGACCAGGAGGATAACGTCAGCCTCAATCAAATTAGGGAACAAGTACTTAGGAACCAGGGTCAGGAACGAAACGAGAATCAGCCTACACTAGAACAGAATTTGCTAGATATTGTAGCTCAACTACATCGTCAGCTTGCAGAACAACAACGAACTATCGACGCTGTGCGAGCTAATCAACATGCTCCCCCTGCTCCTCCTGTTGCTCCACCCCCTCCACCAGCAGCCCCTGCAATAGTAGTTCGATAGGAACCTTATTTGCTTCAATGGCAGAAACTGAAACTAGAGAATTTCTCTGGGACAAAAGAACCATGGGACGCTAAAGCATGGTTCAAAACTCTTAAAAGCATACTGGAATTGTTGGATTGGCCTGAAAATGAAAAAGTAAAGTGTGCGTCCTTCAGTTTAGTTGGAGACGCTAGAATGTGGTGGGAAAGAATTAAGATGAAAAGGAATATTAACGATATGACATGGGTTGACTTTGAGACCGAGTTCCTTGAGGAGTTCTTTCACTTGAAGGTTACTAATAGACATTATGATGAGTTCACTGAGTTCCACCAAGGAGACTTACCTGTTGAGGAGGCTGTGAGGAATTTTAACAGACTAGCTCGTTTATGCCCAGAGTTAGTTAGAGAAGAAAAGGAAAGGGTTAGATTAATGCTCAAGATGTTTCGGCCTGAGATAGCTCTCAATGTAACAAGTGGAGTTAATCGACCACAAACTGCTGAGAAGTGTCTCAGCAGTGCCTTGATTGCTGAACATTACTTGAATAACATGAAGGTTCACAACTCACAATAGAGGCAACCATAAAAGGAGAATCAAAATTATATTAATTATGGGGCCCATAAATCTCAAAGCGGTAATCAGAACTGGAAAGGAAACAACAACAAAAGGAAACATTGGGACCAGAAATCTGTAGGAAACAAACTAGGAGTAGGAGGACCACCAGACAAACAAGTCAAATATCCACAATGTTCTAAATGTGGAAAACTTCATCTAGGTGAGTGTCTTCAGGGCACGAGTGGGTGTTATGTTTGTGGTCAAGAGGGACATATAGCAAAATTTTGCCCTTCGAAGTCCAATCAACTACAACAACAACGTAGCCAGTACCAGAACAATTTTGCTAGACTCCACCAGATGCAGGCAGCAATTGATGGACCTCATATTAATCAGGGGAGACTTGAGGCACGAAGACCTGAGGCCCAATCAGCCACTACCAATGCTCGTGTTTTCTCCCTTACCAAGGAAGAAGCTGATGAGGCCTCCACCGTTGTCACAGGTCAAATACTCATCTTCAATCATATTGCTAATGTATTATTTGATACTGGAGCTACGCATTCTTTTATATCCGATTCTTTCTCAAAGCAGTTAGATAGACCACATGATAACTTAGATCATAAATTCTTAACAACACTACCTTCTGGGGAGGTGATGATATCTACACACTTTTTATATGCGGTACCAATGAGTATTGCAGAAAGAGAACTCTATAGTGAGTTGATAATGCTAGATATGCATGACTTTGATGTGATTTTAGGAATGGATTTCTTAAGTAAGTACAACGCATCCATTGAATGTCGAAAACGAAAAGTAGTGTTTGAACCTGAGGCCAATTCTCAATTTGAGTTCATCGGTGAACCAAAGAAAAAGACCAGAAAATTTTTATCAGCTATAAAGGCGCAAAAGATGTTGAGAAATGGATGCACCGGCTTCTTAGCAAATCTGGTGAATATAAATAAAGAAGAAAAACAAAAGATTGAAGGAGTAGCAGTAGTTTGCAACTATTTAGAAGTGTTTCCCGATGAGTTACCAGGATTACCACCAAGCAGAGAGATTGAATTCGAGATTGATCTTATTCCTGGTACTGGTCCCATATCAAAAGCACCTTATCGTATGGCTCCGGCAGAATTGAAGGAACTGCAAGTACAATTGCAAGAACTCCTTGACAAATGATTCATTCGCCCAAGTCACTCACCATGGGGAGCCCCAGTATTATTTGTAAAGAAGAAAATGGATCTATGAGAATGTGTATAGATTATCGAGAGTTGAATAAGGTAACTATCAAAAATAGATATCATTTACCAAGAATTGATGACTTGTTTGATCAGTTAAAAGGAGCAACAGTCTTCTCAAAGACTGACTTGCGGTCAGGTTATCACCAATTAATAATTAGATAGAGTGATGTACCCAAAGCTGCTTTTCGGACAAGGTATGAGCATTACGAGTTTATTGTTATGCCATTTGGATTGATGAATGCTCCTGCAGCTTTCATGGATTTGATGAACCGAGTTTTTAAGGAATTTCTCGATAAATTTGTTATTGTATTTATTGATGATATTCTTATTTACTCAAAGTCTCAAGAGGAGCATAGTGAACATCTAAAGACCGTGTTGCAAACGCTTAAAAGCCATCAGTTGTATGCCAAGTTCTCAAAATGTGAATTTTGGCTTGATCGTGTGGCTTTCTTAGGTCATGTGATTTCTAAGGATGGGGTAATGGTGGACCCTGCAAAGATAGAGGTGGTAAGCAATTGGAGTCGGCCAAAGAATGCTAGTGAGATTAGAAGTTTTTTGGGGCTAGCAGGATACTATAGGAAGTTTGTCGAGGGCTTCTCTAAGATTGCCTCTCCCTTAACAACACTTACGCAAAAAGGAAAGAAGTACGAATGGACATGTGATTGCAAGAAAAGCTTCATCGAACTAAAGAAGAGATTGACAAGTGCTCCAATTCTTACTATCCCAGAAGAAGATGAAGGGTTTGATATTTATAGTGATGCATCGAAAATTGGTCTAGGGGCAGTACTTGTGCAGAAAGGGAAAGTCATCGCATATGCTTCTAGACAACTTAAGGATTATGAGAAGTACTACCCGACCCATGATCTAGAGTTGGCAGCAGTGGTTTTTGCTCTTAAGACTTGGAGACACTACTTGTATAGAGTCCAGTGCAAGCTTTACATGGATCATCAGAGTCTGAAATATTTCTTCACCTAGAAGGACTTAAATATGAGACAACGGAGATGACTCGAATTGGTTAAGGACTATGATTGTGAGATTCTTTACCACCCTGGAAAAGCAAACAGAGTAGCTGATGCCCTAGTAGAAAGTCCTCCGCAACATTGATGTCGTTGTCTGGACTACATCAACCATTAAGGAAAGAAGTGTTAGACTATAGAATCGAAATAATTGATGGACAACTTTCTGCATTGACTTTGGCACCAACACTTTTTGACGATATTCAAAAGAAGCAAGAAGATGATCCATATATTGAAAAGATTAAACATGAGGTACAAGAAGGAAGAAGTGAAGGTTTTCAAATATCTAAAATATCTAATGATGGGACACTTTTCTTTGGTGATCGTTTATGTATTCCCAACAATGAAGAGTTGAGAAAGAAAATATTAGAAGAAACCCATAATACACCTTACTCGATGCATCCTGGTTCCACCAAGATGTACCACGACTTGAGAGATAAGTTTTGGTGGTTCGGAATGAAGAGAGATGTGGCAAAGTATGTCACCGCCTGCTTAACTTGTCAAAGAGTAAAAGCTGAACATCAGAGACCCGGGGAGTTTTACAACTTATTCAAATTCCAGAATGGAAATGAGAGGACATAGCTATGGACTTTATAGTTGGATTACCCAGAACGACGAATGGTTATGATGCGATTTGGGTTATCATTGATAGGTTGACTAAGTCTGCACATTTTCTTGCAGTCAGGATAACATATTCAATGGAACAACTAGCTCAGTTGTATGTTAAAGAGGTTGTTAGACTTCATGGAGTCCCTAAGACAATTATTTCTGATAGAGATAGTCGATTCACGTCTCATTTCTGGGAGTGTGTTCAAACGGCTATGGGAACTAAGTTGCGATTTAGTACAACTTTTCACCCTCAAACGGATGGGCAGACAGAGCGATTGAATCAGACTTTAGAAGATATGCTCCGAGCATGTGCATTGGATTTTAAAGGGAGTTGGTGCAAATATCTTTGTTTGGCAAAGTTTGCTTACAACAATAGTTACCAGACAACACTTAAAATGGCACCTTATGAGGCACTTTATGGGAGAAAATGTAGATCACCCATATGTTGGCATGAGGTTGGAGAAAAGAAAGAAATAGAGTCTGAGGTAGGACGAAACACTGACTTCATAGAAGAAACAACTGAGGCCATAAGAATTATTCGTCAAAGGATTGAGACGGCTCAAAACCGGCAAAAGAACTATGCGGATGTACGAAGAAGACCACTTGAGTTTGAAGTAGGTGATTCAGTGTTCATAAATGTAGCTCCAATGAAGGGAGTGATGAGATTTGGTAAGAAAGGAAAACTTAGCCCGCGTTATGTAGGACCTTATGTAATCACTAAGAGGATTGGTAAGGTGGCCTATGAATTAGATCTACCTGGAGAGATGTCTGCTATCCATAATGTCTTTCACGTGTCGATGTTGAAAAAGTATGTACCAGATCCGAGCCATGTTATTCCACCACAGACCGTACAAATTAGAGAAGATTTGAGTTACGAAGAAAAACCTATGAAAATCGTTGATCGAGAAGTTAAGAAGCTCCGAAATAAAGAAATACCGTTAGTCAAAGTTATTTGGAGGAATCATAGAGTCGAGGAGGCAACTTGGGAGCTTGAAGAGGATATGAGACAGAAATACCCTGAGTTGTTCTAAGTTTCGAGGACGAAACTTTTATAAGGTATATGAGATTGTAACACCCCATTTTATTTACTTCTAAAAAGAGTTTATGCCAATTACGTTAATTTATTAAATATATTTATAAAAAATAGGCTTTTGTTTTTAACTATGTAATAATCAGGTCAATCTTTTAAAAAATGAAAATATTAGGGTCTTTTTATTAAATACATAAAATTTATTGTAACCCTATTAGTATATATATACATCTTCATAACCGAGATTACGGAAAGAAAAACAGAGGGTTGGGCGCCTACCTTCAGAAACCAGAATTCACGAATTGCAAGCTTACTATTTCTTAAATTTGTGTAAACAGACATAGGATATGCATGTATAGTGGAGAAAGTGTTTTTCGACTTGAATTCCAAAGAAAATAAATTGACCTGGTTATGAATTTTTCTATGCAAAGAATCTGAATATTTTATCTTTCATTTGAGAGATTTTAGCATCCTGTTAAGATTTGCAAAATGAAATTCATATATGACAAATCAATTTGCTTGGAATGATTCTTGTCAAACTTTAATATGGTCAGACACTTCGTATTTATATATACATTGCCTCGAATTAGTATACAATTGACAGGGGTCTTAGATTTGATTTGAGGTTTTGATGAATAGATTAAGTAAAAGATCAGTTAATATTAAAGGCCATTGTTAAGATGTAGATGAGATATATATAGAATTGAAATTGATTATAATAACAGGTTGTTTTAGTGGTTTTTAGTTATTTAGTTGACCTGAGTATATAGGAAATGGATGATATGTAAGTTCATTACATCTAATTCAAGACAGACAATGCTAATAGTATTTGTGATTAACAACTAGAAATAGTATTAATATATTAGTAGAAAGTTGGACACGCCTTATATTAATTGAAGTCATTTAAAATTTGTAGGCTAATTATCATTTATTTTACTATTATAGATTAAGATTCATTTTGTCAAAGTGACTTGGAAGTTTCGGATATCGAATAATTGGAGTTGAGGTAAGTGCATTTCTCACCGCAATATGAGTAGTTTATTTTATTCTTTATGCTTATGATATTTGTTCGCACATTTATTGTTTATGAATTTTGTTTAGAATATGTGTTTCTTGGCGAGTTTGACTGAAACTTATATTGTATTGCATAATAGCTTGCATTAGTAATAATATATACAAATATTTCAGAATAATTATATTTTAGAGGTTGGTACCAGGGCTTTTAGACCGCCCACAGTTTATTTTGGGGCTCCTAGTCCGCCCTAGAGCTCTTAGTCCGCCCTTTAGTTAGTTGCTCCAGTGGGATTTAGCGGCTAGCTACCCTGGGTTTCATTGGAGTTGCGCGCATTGGTACCATGCCTGGGCCCTTATAGATATTTATGTATGTATATAATAATGAAAAACAAAGATAGATTTCATGCACGTGCATATAAATTATTTTAACTGTTTTGTGAGACATGGTGTTTCTTACTAAGCTTTTGCTTATAGTTTTAAATTTCTCGTATTGCAGATAAAGGCAAGGGTATAATGTAGGCATGGAAGAAGGAAGGGTTGTGCAGGGCGATAGTGGCGACGGGAATCTCGGAAATTAGTTCCTGCTAGTATTTTAGTTTTATTTAATTTAGACTTAATTGAAGTATTTTTAGTTTGCGGCCTGTGTAGACTTTCTTTGGATAAGAACTTTTGATGACTTCTTCCTAAAGATTATGGGATTTCTTGCAGTAATTTATTTTAGTTTTTTTTTTTAAAAAAAATTATACTATCTTTTCTGTATTAACTCAAAAGCTTTATTAGATGACTTTATAACGCTTTTTAATAGTTATTTTTTTTAGAAAGTAAGACATCCCACCTAGGTGGTGTTACACTGGCCGTGGCCTTCTCGGCGCATATATGATGTTCTGCGCGGATGAGGAACTCCTGGAACGAGGTTGCCCCCGACTCGTGGATAGCATAATTAAAACGAGTTTCGGGTGCGATCCCAGCCACGGCCGCGATAAGCATCGCATCGTCCGAGATGGGTTCCATCTCTCGGACCTGTTTATTATACCGGGGAATATAACCCTTCAAAGGCTCATCCTTGCCTTGCTTGATGTTGACAAGGGAGTCCTTTGGTGCAGCACGAACTTTAGACATCAGGAAGTGGGTTGTAAACGCGGGCATTAGATCATCCCATGATCGAACAAAACCCTGTGGTAGGGTCTGGAACCACTGATGGGATCGGTCGCCCAAGGTCAGCAGGAACGCCATGCACAAAATGGCTTCGCTGGGGCTATATAACTCCATCCACGCCAGATACTTGTGGATGTGAGTTGTCGGGTCGGTCTCTCCATTGGATAGACCAATTTGAGGGACTTTGAACTTTGTTGGCAAATGAGTTGATAAATTATAAGAAGCAAATGGTGACACCACACCTGGCCGGCCTATCACAAGGCTCGGTCGCTGATATTGAACATCACCCGAACTTTCTTCCATCTCATCTAGGCGGCGGCAGAGACGTAGTATCTCCGCCTCTTGTTCATTCATCGGGCTAGGGTCCTGAGCCTAATTGTCCCTGACCGACTCCATATCATCAAGAAACCGAAGCCTAGAATTGATTGACTGAACAAGCCAAATTGGGTCAGGTCCCAAATGTCCTGCAAACACCGAACGGGCACAACGAGAGCACAGAAACACCGGTAATGATTCTGCCACCCGACTCCGCTCGTCCACGTTGTCCCGCGGCCTTCTTCTATCTTGCCTCTCGTTTGGTTGTCCATTATGTGAACTGGCCTCGTGGTTTTTATTATTTAATGGTGCTGGGACTTGTTGATTGGTATTTAATGGCGGGTTGGCTTGGGGAGGATTTACTTGGGGAGGTTGTATCTGTGGGGGAGTATCTGCAAGGGTTTGGGAAATGAGCTGGTTCATTTGTTGAATGAAAGTGGGGTTCATAAAGAGCTGAGTAAAAGGCAATAGAGTCGTGCCCCTAGTCTCTGTTGGGGGTACGGTTTGACCGTTAGTATTTTGGCCAGTTTTGTTATTTTGGGGTGGATCCTCGGTCCCACGCGCATTTCTGGTAGTCTGACTCATTTTTGCAAGAAAATGGAATTAAATTACCTTAACTGGAACAACTTAGGTATCTGGAAAGGTATCTAGAAAGGATGACTGGACCAAGACGACCCTCCTTCTAGCGCCAATTTGTTGACGTGTGTCTTGGATCAACAAGCAAACTATGTAAATAGCGTGACATGAAAATTAAACAACACTTAAGTAATATTCGAGAAAAGGGCTAATTCTACTTTTTTATATTAAAAGCTGAGCATAAGATTTCTAGTCGGTTCGAGTTGTACAGCTGGGATCTTACAAACATTTCTTCAGATTATCTCTCTTGTCTTTTTACTAATAAATGAGACCTATTTATACACATACAATTAGTGGGCTTTAATCATCATTACACCTAGTATAATAGAGTGATTGCAAGGAGACACGTGTCCTTCTCTTAACATGCATGTTGGCCATGTATTTGATATTTATTGACTCATCTTGCTAGCTTGTTGACAAGTGGCACCTTGACTTGCTAAGGTATTGACCTTACCTAACATGATGGTTATCTTTGGATCACCTGCCATTAGAGCGTCAGCAGCCAACTGAGCCCATTCTGTGCCACGTCATCGGCTCTGTTGATGATGTCATCGGCTTGGTCCACGTCATCCTGGTGGTCCCACGTCATTGTTAGTTGAATGGCCACGTGGACTACTTTTCTTCCAGCTCAGCTCGGGTATCATCAGAAAACAAACTTGAAACTTGTCAGATGTTAAAAAGCAATTTAACCATGAAAATGTTGTAATTTATGCAGGTAAAATAAGTTCAACATGGAGAATATGGAGGTTGAGTAGTCAAATTATTGGGGGGTTATGGGTGAATTTGTGGATTCAAGAATTATTGAACACATCTAGCCAAGCCACAATAGAACACACATTTATCTTCAAACTTTAAATAGGCGTATTAATAAAAACCATGTGAACCAGAAAAAGAGGTAAAAGAAACTTTACAAATGCTTATTAACAGATTGTTGCTGAGAAGAGAAGATATAAGGATTAAAAAACATGGGTGTTGATATGGGTCAAGCTAAAGATACCGTTTTGCCCTCCTAAATAGGCTAAAAGGCTAAAGGTCACATGATCCGTGTGTTTCTTATTCGGGCCGCGACACGACCGGAAGTCATGGGTCGGGTCGACCCGTTACCTGACACCATTGATTCACATTAGGACATGACAGGTGGACCGACACGATCTCAACACGTGGCACTAGGTCGTACGGCCTCGTAAGTTCAAAACCTATAAATACCATACACTTTTTGCTACAAGTATCTCATTTATTGTTATTCACCTCGCTCTTCAGTTTATTAGCGGCCTTAAACCTGTACCTGAATTTAGCATCGGAGGGCCGTGAACCAAAGTACCTAGGCTCGAGCCGAAGTGACCGGAGCCGAAGTACATCTGATATATTCACCCAAATCAGGTTTATTTAGAGATTTGGTAACTGTATTTAGAAGTTTGGTAGGATACTAATGGCAATTTAATCATCTCTAATTAAGTCATCACAGTACAATTAAGTAATTTCTAATTAAGTTAACCAGTACGACTAGACCGTCACTATGCTAATAGATATACTGTAAATACACATGTAGCTTGGCCTAGCTCAATTACAAGAAGTGTTCATGTATTAATGTCTTTTATTAAAATTAAGGGATAATTACCAAAAAGAAAACTTAGGTTTGAGTTGATTACAAAAAACCCCAGATATTTCAAAATTACGAAAATCATCTTCATGTTTGATTTTGTCTTTAATATAAGAGGGTAGTTGTAATATTTCTTAAATATCAGTGGTATTTGAAATATATTTTTACGTATAAAGGGGAAAAAAGATAAGATAGAATCAAACCACCACGAGTTTTGCAATTTTAAAAAACCTCTGTATTTTTTCTGTAATTAGCCGGGTCTCGGCTTTTTTTTAATTAATCCCAAAAATTAATGTCTTCCTCTTGGCACCATGGGCTATCTTTTTGGCTATTATAAACAAAAGAAGGGGGGAACAAATAATGGTCACTATAAAATTGAAATTATGATTATTTATTTAGTTGGTCAGCTGTGGGAAGAGTCATGAAACCTTCAATTACAGCATTTTAGACTGTAATAAAAATATTCCGATGTTACAACTTACAAATTCTTAAAAATTACAGTGCTATCCCGAGATTGATCTGGTGATGCAAAATATTCTTAGTTTCTTACACAGTGATGCAAACAAACAAACAAATTGGTCAAAAGTGGGTTGTCGAAATCATTTTATTCTCAACAAAAAGAATCACGCATCAAGAGCATCTTGGGTTATTCCTCCAAGAAAAACTTAAATAAGTAGTCGTTACAATGATTTTCCTATTTTGGATAGAAACCACATCTGACATCTCATCCCTTCCATGCTCGGATTCATGAATGTTCTATTTCCAATGTAGGAAAACAAGAAGTGGAATAAAAAATTTGCTCCCGCCCTGCCCCGCAAAACCAATTTCTTTTGGAATAAACATGTTGGATAATTACAAAACTACCCCTGAAGTTTAGCCTAATTAAAAAAATAACCAATTATTTTCCAAAACTATAAATACTTCCTTAACATTTGTTTTTATCTTACAGATCACACAGTGTGGTATTTGTTAGGTAAATACAAACATCAATGGTGTTTTTACACCTTTAGGGGATATTTGTAATTTTGAAAGATATTTGAAATTATTTGCAATTACGCTAAATCCCCTAAACATTAAGGCCTAACCCCCCATGATTCCATTATGTTAACCAATCTCTCTCTCTTGAGTCCCCATCCTATCCTAAAAGCATGGGACAATTTGAAGGGACAACATAAATATGGTGTAAAGAGCATATTCTGCTGTAGCAATGTTGGTGTCATCAAATTTGGTGATTGTATTGAAAAGGGAATCCAACAGCTAATCAAGCCTCAAGTTTGTTATTCACAAAAATGAACCAAAAGAAAAGAATCTCAACACTTCCTCAGGGACCTAAACTGATCTCCCCTTTCCAGCTACTTGTGAATGCATCAATGGACCCCAAAACATTCCAAAGAAGTTCAAACATGAAATTTAATAATTGCAGAATGGAAGGTTAATTGTAATAATAGCCAAACAACAAATAGTTAGGAACTAAGAACACCAAAAAATTAGAAGAATGTGATCGATCAGTACCTAAATATTAGGTTACACAAAATAAGCACAGCACCAAGATAAGTTGTTAGAGGTCTTTGTACATTTAACTAACAAACCATTCCTTTAAAAGCTAAAACAAAAACGAAACGACAAAGTTTCTAAATCGCAAAGCAAGAACACACCCCTCCGGAACAAACAACTCAAGAAGATTATCCGGACGCTATTTTAGCCGGGCCCGTTGTTCACGTCACATCTACCATATCTAAAGTAAAATAAAGTTAGGTGTAAAGTATAATCACACTACTCAAATATACAATTTACCAATCTATCGATCAAGTCTTTAGGCAGCAGTTGTTGAAGCTGACTCTTGTAATTGGGTGAAGTGAAACTCTATCTGTAATCGGTGATGAAGAGGAGCCGACATTGCCAAACCCTTCTTAATATCCGCCTCGAGTTCTCTAATTGGAATTGCAGCCACGAAATTCTTAATGTACTCTTTGCACGTCTCTTTACCTCGACAAACAACCCCGTCTTCCTTTTCGTTCTTTTTTGGTTCCTCGGGTCGTGTTTCTTCACCAACGGATTTTTCTTCCGATGATTGATTAGTAGTAGTGCTCGGCACGTTACAGATAGTTGTATCCCTGTCGAATTTCAGTATGTAAGCCTGATTGCATCCTTCGTGCAATCGTTCGCCTAACGTGTCGATAATGTAGTAAGCATCTGTTTCGACCTTGAGGACAAAAAAGTGATCGTTCCAACTGACGATGAAAACGGGATTTTCACTATCGCCTGAACGGCTTATCTCGTCCCAAATATTGTCGAACGACATCGCACCGTGCAAAAAATCGAAATTTTCACCCTCCATGACGTCCGGATGGAAAAACCCGATAACAGATTTCTCAGGAACTACGCAAAGATCGCGAATTTTAGCTTGGAGGACAGTTTCTAAATCAAAGTGCTTATCGGGAAACAGCTCACGGTAAATTTCGTTCTCGCAAAGATTTCTCCATTCCAAGGAGCCGTCTCTGATCAAACTATCGAACTGTGATTTGATTGGCATGAGATTACAGTTATTCTGCAACCAATTAGCAATAACAGCAACAAGAGCCGTACAAGCACTTTCTCCGGCGGCTCGCTCACTTCGCTGATCAATGGAAGCGAAAAAAACCAGTGTCTGAATCTTCATAAGTCCATCCCGGCTTGTTATTTCTTTCTGCTCCCAGGTGCCAACAGCAAAACTATCGTCACCGAAATCAGAGACTGATGATCGATTTGCATTCGAGTCTTCATCGTTTTTTTGCCGCTGCAGTACAGATGCATTTCATAGCTGTTACTTATAAAAGTAAAAGAATATTTAATAAATAAAAAAAGATCACAAAGTTTTGTTTTATACCCAGAGCACCAACAGTAAAACAATTAAACAAGTAACCAAGACTTTTGGGCTCTAACATGATACCCTCGTTTTTTGTTTCGTTAAGGAATAATGAAGCATACGATTTTTCTTACCGCAGAAGAGAGAGATTCATCCGAGCTGAGCTGCCTGCGATCAAAATCTATATCATCTCCACCTTCTTCACCATAAGCCTTTTTAAGCAACGGCTCACCTTTAGCTTTAGGAGACCTAAAACTCAGCTTTCTCTTCCTCCAAGGCAAAATACTACGTTTAGAATTCTGTATTAATGGCTGCTCAGGAATTCTAGAAACCGGGTCCTCTAAAAACGAGCAGCCAACATCTGATCTCCGGCGATTGCTAAAGTAAATCCAATCCTCATCCTCATTATTAATGCTAGTACTCGAATAACACGACACACCTGCATAATTAGCATAAGCCAACGTCCCATAACTAAATGACTTCCTAACAGCAGAGTCCTCCTTGCCTTCATCACATTCTCCTCCTTCCTCAAATTCATCTACCGAGTCTGAATCAAAGGTGTAAGCATATTCATCCTCCTCACTCTTGGAGGAGTACCTGCCCTCGCTACTCTCCTCTTCACGGCAGGCTTTCTTCGATCTTCGAGTCGACACATACTCGGTAAATATTTTTACCTTCCTGAGACCAGCTTTAAGCGCAGACAACTCATCTTTCTCAAGGAAAGAAGTTTCTCCAGACGAGGAAGGTGATGGAACTGGCAATATTGGACTCTGCACCAGCTCTGCTGGTTGTTGTGCACCTCTAAGTTCCAGCAAGCCGAGAGATATCTGAAATATATGTGAAGATTAGTCATCACTATTGTGGGCAGTAAAGGAGATAACTAAGTACATGTTATATAGTTATGGTAATAATATAGGGATATTTACGAAAACTACCTCTGAGGTTTAGCCTAGTTATAAAAAATACTCTAGTTATTTTTCAAAATTACAAATAGGGATAATTACAAAAACAACCCCTGAGATTTGGGTTAATTACAAAAAAAACAGAGATGTTTGAGAATTACAAAAAACCCGCTTGAGGTTTGATGTGTTAAATGTAAGGGGTTAATTGTAATATTTTCACAAATATAAGTTGGGTGTTTGAAATGTTTTTGCTTATGAAGGGGGTAAATTGTAATACATAATCAAATCTTAATTTTTTTTTGTAATTTTCACATACCTCTGGGTTTTTTTGGTAATTAACCCATACCTCATGGGTAATTTTTGTAACTATCCCTTACAAATACCTTTTAAGGTGTGATAAACACCATCTTGAGGTTTGTATTCAGCTAACAAAATACCCCCCTTGAGGGTGCAATTTGTAAAATAGAAACAAATGTCAGGGGGTGTTCGTAATTTTGAATGATAACTAGGTTTTTTGTAATTAGGCTAAACCTCAGGTAGTTTTTTGTAATTATCCAATAATATATTGTCAAACAGTTGTTACTTACACAGAGCAAAGGACGACTATCAACCGAGCCAGAAACTGTTAAAGGAATCTTGACTTGATCACTTGATCTTCGTTCTTGGAAGCATATTCAGCAAGGTTTAAGGCTGCTGAACCAATAATGGGAATCTTGTTTTTCGCACCCTGATTCAACCCCTGATGCAAACCGAATCACTTTAATTATTTTACACTCGATAAGAACTTGAACGAATAGAAGTAATTTCTTAATCACTCGAAATTAACAACTCTATCCCATGTCATTAATGGTAATCCAGTTATAGTTAACAACTATTCCCTTCCCACATTACAAGTGGCCAACATCCAATTGAACGGATGCCACGAAATAATATTCGAAATGGCAATGATTTCCACGAAAACGACAAGTAGCATTGAATTGTACCTGAGAGAATGACCACATAACCCTTGCATGTTGGGTTGTTAAATCGTTGATTTTCACTAAAAGACAAAAAACTATATTAAATGCTCAAATGTTTCTTTTTAAAAAAAAACACGAAAACAACAAAATAGCATCTGAGTTTCTATATGAGATAAGGATCAACAAATGTTTGGCTCTCGCACAAAGATGGAAAAGAGCAATTGGCATGAAATAACTCCATTTAAAGACTATCATCTCAATCTACTATCAGGCATGAACCAGTAGCATCAAGGAACCATTTGCAACCCTAGATACACCCAAAAGCCGTGCTATCCACAAAAGAAAATAATTTTAACCAGCGAGTCGCATAATAAGAACGTTAAAAGTTGGATGTAGAAAAACCGTTACAGTGATCCAATCCAGTATCGCAGTTATAAAGACCATGCATTTTAATCCCATACGGGGGAAAAGAAGAGTAACAATTAGAGTAATTTCATGCATTTTCCAGAAAGCTTTCATCAAGACCTACAAGAGTGGATTCTGTTGGGGACTATCAGTATCAGCACCGGAATTTTTCCTCTTCGTCGTCAGTTGTCAAAAACATTACCAGAGACGAATTACTAATATAGTTACAGTTTGATAACAGATAAAATACATCCCTAAACCATTATCAATACCCTAAAATAAGAAGCCATCCTCATAAACAAAGAGATGAACACAATAACCTAAGGCAGAGTCGCAAACTTAGGCACATTTAAAGACATCAATTACAAAACCTAGATAGGAAATTATTTGTATCTTACAGGAATTAACCTCATATAGATTTCTTATTATTATTTTCCTTTCATGTGTGTTTTTCCAAGAGTTATAGGGAGGTCATACATCAATTTCTCACATCAAGTCTTAAAATAAAGGGAAAATAGAGAAACCTACAAAAAGGACTCAACAAATTAAACGAGTAAATCAACATAACCCAATTATCCAAAGAATTCAAAAAAAATATATAAAAGAAGTATATTCATAAGGCTTAGATCTTGAGCCAAGAACCAAATCAAAGAAAACCAACTTACATGCAAAACAGTGAAATTGATCTCCCAAGGATGAAATACATTGTCCTTGTACCCAGAAAGGCTACACACGCTATGGAACTCTTCATCCCACTCCACCAAAACGCCGTCGTTTGGGCCATCATCAACCCTTTTCACAACCTCATCCCTAGTACAGTTCCTTTTCACAGTCCTCCTGAATGAACCCAGCGAAATCTTGGGACCCTTCCACCTGATCTCCACCGCGAGACCACCATTATCCTTCTCTGCACCCTCATGCACCCAATTACCACCCTCAAGCCTATGCACTGTGAGTCTCACCTCATATTTTCTTGAAATAAGAGGCGGCCATGGCCTCCATCTCATCATTTTCACCACCATCTTCCTATTCTCTCAAGCAACTGAAATCTTTTAAAAAAAAAAAAAACAAGAAATGGGAAGATTTGCAATAAAGTTTCCTCCTTTTTTGTTCCCCTTTATATTGGGGTGGGTGGGTTGAAGAAGTAAGCTAGTGAAGAGAGAAAAAACGATGAAGATCTATGAATACTACATGGGCTTTCTTGTTTCTTTGCAAATGTGGATGAAAAGAATTAATTTTTTTTCAGAAGGAGATTCAAGACTCTCATCAATTTGCTGTTTTGAGTATTTCTCTCCGGAAATAACTAAAAAGTGAGTGAGAGAGAGAAGGGAAAAAGATAGGAGTGGAATATGCCGTTATTTTCATCCTGGTTTTTCAAGATTATAATAATAGCAACATACCAACACATTCACATTTACACAAATACAGAGAGAGAAACAGATAGATATGTTCTTTTCATCTTTTCTACATGACATATAGTCATATACATATAGAAATACCTGGGGGAGGCGTGGGGGTGGGGGACTGTGTTTTGTGGTGTGTTTGGTGCAATTGGAACGGCGTGAAAAGCAGGGAAATTGACTTAATTTGCGACTTTAGGGTCAAAGAAAAGGAAAACCCAGATTAGGTTGATTTTAGGGATTTAGATAATCTTGACTGATATTTTAGGGCCCCCATTCTGTTAATCTCCTTTTTTTCTCTTCATCTTACTTATCCTTTTAATCTCTTAAAACACTTCTCTAGATATTGAAGTGGGTCTTTTCTTTTTGTACAAATCCTAGGAGATGGTGGGTTGATGGGAATCGAATATCGATCCTGACTGGAGTCTTTAACTATTAACCGCTTATCGATTTAGATATTTAAGTGGATTATGTCTGTAGATGAGAAGATTGATGTAGATATTGAGGCACCAATAATAATTTATTTATGATGTCACGGTGAGATAATTTCTGCATCACAATATTTAATTTGATAATGCATCAAAGAAATTTACTATAGTGCATGTATACTCTGGAAAATATTTGTATCATGTTGGATATGATATGCGATTAATAAACATTTGACTTGTCTTTTATAAATTACACACATTAAAAACTTTCCATAAGTTTAATGGCGTAGGCAAAACATATTCGGACGTTTCAGTTTAGTTAATTTTTTTCATATTATTCAAAAATGTAGATGTGTAATAAAAGATAATAATCTTTTTATAAAACAAAATATTTTGAAATTAGTAGAAGAAATCGTGTTTGTTTTGATAAAGATTGATTTAATCTCATTTAATTGTTATTGTATTTATCTTTTGTGAAATCAGATAAAGTGAATGCAAAAATAATCATCAGGGATGTTGACAATCCTTATTTATAACCTCCTCTTGACCAACAAAAAATCTCATTCGTGTTTGGTAAAATTTGATCGATAAATTCATCTACTTATTAATGTAATATTTTGGCCATAAATAAGAAAAAATATGAAAAGAATAAGAGTTTCTTCTTTGGCAAAAACTCATATAAGACTGTCTCACGAGTCATATTTCGTGAGGCAGACTGTGACCCAACCCAACCCAAAATAGCAATAGCATTTTTTATAAATATTACGCTAATAGGTGGTTGTGAAAGTATTACATGTTAAACAAAAAAGTATTAGTAATTTCCCTAAAAGATATTAGTTTAACTTAGGGACGATTGCTTGCTGTGAAATATTTATGCACAAGCTACTGTTGTGATGTTTAAGAACCAGAAAATTTTCTTCCTTGCATATATTGGTGCTACAATGCAATAGCACATGGATGATTCATCCCGCCAATAAAATAAATAATACTATTTTGTGAAAACTACAACAGAAATGGAGTATTGTTTTATGTTTTCTGGGTCATTTATTTTGGTTTTATAAAGTTACTCATAATCATGGAGAGAAATTGGATATAAATTAATCCCTGGAATCATCAAAAGCTTTAATTTATTCCCATACATGCAACCACACTCTTAACATTTCAAACCTAAACCCTCGTAAAATCCTAAAGAACTCCACACACTCATTATGCACCCCTCATGCTCTCTTCTTCTCCCAACGCTGTGAATTTTTGTAGGTACTAATATTTTCTTAGCTAAGTTTGAATGGTGATATGGTCTAAATAAAAAGACTATATTGCCCTCACTCTTTTCCGAATTAGCAAAATAGGCCAAGATTTCGCGCCTTTCCTATTTGGGTCTTCACCCGAACTGACCCGACTCGACCCGACCCGAGGTGACGGGTTGGGTCACCGGTGTTATGCCCATCGTTGATCTTGGTACTTGATTTGACAGCAAGGTCCTACGATCGTGACACGTGGAACTAGATTGTACGATCTAGGTGGATCACTATATAAACCCCACAAACTCAACTGCATAAGGTAATTCATTTTTTTTTTTTGGAAAACAACAACATATTTCATTAAAACATTGAGATTACATCAGAATATAAAATACCTTCCACAGAAGGAGGTATGCTACCAGTCCAAACATATTCAGTATCATTAGCATTACAGAAATGAGCTAAAGAGTGTGCCACTTCGTTAGCCTCTCGAGGAATGAAGTTAAAAGTAGTACGTCCAAAGTCGACAGTTGCGTCCAAAATATCTTCCTTAATTATGTCACCATGGGTGTCCGGAATGTCTTTGCCAAGAAGTCTGTCTATGAGTATCTTACAGTCACTTTCAACGTGAATATTTTGTATCCCCGCCTCCCTAGCCGATTATAATGCAAAAAGAATCGCCATGCCCTCCATCAAGGTGCTGCTCCCATCCATCCGTGTCCTTTTGGCCCCAGGAAGAATAACAAGCCCTTCATGGTCTCTAAGGATAAAACCAAAACCTACTGTTTTATCGCTAAAAATCACAGCATCCGAATTCAGTTTAAGGAAACCAAGTTTGGGTCGTTTCCATTTCGCCTTATCTATCAACGTTTGTTTTCTTTCTATGGATGTTGGCTTGCTTCCGTAATCTCCAAGAAAAGATTTTGAGCTTTCATCCGGACCTTCTCGGCATTTAACGGGGTGTGTTCAAAATAGAAAGAGTTTCGAGCCTTCCAAATACACCAAGTTTTTATACAAATAAATTCGACCATGTCGATTGGAAGAGAGTCCATCTTGCACCAAAGAAAATTCTTGAACGATCCAAAGGGTATTTCTGTTGGGTTAATTCTAGTTGGGCCGTGAATCAATATTAGTACGGTTTCCCGGCATTCTAGAAGTAGGTGGTATAGAGTCTCCGTACCTTCTCCACAAATTCCACACACCGGATCAATCGCCATATTTTCTCCCATAATTTATCCTTTGTTGGTACAACATTGAGACAGGCTCGCAACATGAAATGTTTAATTTTGGGTAGGATTCGGAGGTTCCAAATATTTTTCCATGCTCCGTTTGAGTTGCTAGAAGACGGATTATTGGTGTCCGTAATTTCTGCTTGTATTTTTAAGGCATAGTAGGCGGTCTTGACCAAAAACATTCCATTCCGTGAGTATCTCCATGTCATATTGTCAGTCGGGAGTCTCCTACTCAAATATATAGCACATTTTCGTCGTGCGTCTTGGGCTTCAAAATTCCGATTAATAAAGTCGACCCTCCAGCTCTTATATTCGGTGTCAATGAGCTCAGACACGGTGGCGTTTATCGGTAGGGCTGTTGTAGTGTACGTTGGTCTTTCAAAATTTCTCATCCCTAAATCTAAACCTGTATTCCATTTCCTATCCTCCATGCCCTTCCTTCCAACACATTGGTCTTGCTTGCAATAAACTCCTCCATAGAAAGCTTGGTTGGTATCCCAGCTTAGCATTTCGCAAATCTCCTCGTGGAAAATATTTTGCTTTGAGTAATTGGGCTGCCAACGAATTTGGTGATAGCATAAGTCTTCATACCTATTTACCGAGCATCGCAAGGTTGAATAGGTGTATTTGTCTAAAACCCGCCCCTCCATCCATTTTCGACTTAGTGAATTTGTTCCAATTAATCCAATGGGTTCGTCTCTTTCCATTTGTACTTTCCCACCAAAATTTCCTTACTGATTTTTCAATTTCCTCACACACTGTTAAGGGTATTAAAAAGCAGCTCATTAAGTAAGTTGGAATTGCTTGTATGACCGATTTTATGAGGATTTCTCGGCCCCACACAACAATGTTTTTCTTTCCATCCCTTCATTTTGCACATAATCCGATCTTGAAAAATTTTGAAAAATGTTTCTTTTCTTCATCCCAACAAGTGCGGGCGGGTCCCAAATACTACTTGACTTCGCATATAAGTTTTCTAGCGATCTCACGACCTAATCGACTTAGGTATCGGAGGGTCTTAGTTGGGGATCACCCCATTAGCCTAACATGTGTTGTATTTTAGGTCCCACGAACTAAGTACATAGGCTCGTGACGAAGCGACGCGCCCCAAAGTACATCTGATTTTTCACCCAAATCAAACGGAGAATGATTTTGAAGATGCGCTAGGGGAGGGATTTGGCGAGGACATGGATCTGTTGGCATGAAGGTGGGAGAGGAGTGTTGACTTTTATCTATTAAGTGGTCCATATGAATTAAATGTGGCTCATATTTAATGGTTTAAGTTTTAACATTAAAGGCCATATTTGATGGTTAATAGGGTTAATGGAAGTTAAAGCTGAGAGTTAATAAAATAACTCATCTTCCTCTGCCTAATAACTGATAAAAGAAATAACCGTTACCTCTCTCTTAAAAAGAGAGAACGCGTACAGAACAAAAAGTAAGGAACATGTATTTGTGTTCTTCTGGCCATCAAGAAAAAAAGAACAGGAAAAGGCAAGAATGAAGAAAAGAGATTTTTTCAAGGCCAATTCAGAAAGGAATTAAGATATGGATCAAGGTAAGTACATCAAAACCCATGTCCATGAATGGTTTATTTTGTTTTATGAGAATTATGATTTCCTAATGTTTTGGGCATTAAAGAGATTGAATGATTTCATGAGAGAAATTGGAAATTTGCTTATATGTGGTATCTGAGCCCCGATTTTGGGATTCATAATTTTTCGATTAAAGTCGCATGATTTGCTTGATGAATTCGAAAAGAGTTATATATGGTTGATTTTTCAGCTGTGATTCATAAGTTTTTTTCCCCGATTAAAACTTGTGCTTGATTATGAGTCAGGAAAATCTTACGTTGATACACATGCTTTACAGATATCATATATTGATTGTCATGATTTCCTGATTCTTATATTAAGTATTAGAGGAGCAATCATTGAATGCCCATTTGATTTTGGTTGCATATGACAGTGTTTATTTATTTGTTAATATATGCCTAAGTGGAGGAAATTTGGCAACATGTATATATGTGCTCCAGTTGTATATATGTGTAGAAACTTTGTAAAGTGGGTTGGTCCAATTTGTTTGTTTTCCCAGTGATAATGTTAAATTCGCATATGTAATGATCGTGTATGCATTCTGAAGTGATTGGCTAGTGCTTCATTTATATTAAATATGCATATTAAATCATGGTTTTCTACGAAATATGCGTATATGTTTGTCCAACCAAATTGGAGTTTGTTTCTAATAAATGATGTGTTGGGATTTTATGTGTATATTTGTCATATGTAAATATATGTATGTAATTGTAGAGTACATATGTTTATGAAGTTTCGATATACAGAATGTTATACTTGATTAAAGTTTCTTCAAGTATTAATGTATGAATTTCACATTCATGTTATAGATAGCATGTTAGTCACCAAAGTGGCCAAGTTGAACGGAAAATTAGACACTTAATTATTTAAGTGTTGTCCAATTGTTCATGATTATAGAGATGTCATTAAAGAATGACATGATTGGTAAATTGAACAATTGTGATTATAGATTATTTTGCTAGGAGGTCACCCAAAGGTGGACCATTGCATATAGTGTAGGTCCCAGGGTGTGAGTGTAAGGTTTAGAAGGGGGTTGAATAAACCTTACCAACTTTTCGATTTAGTCCTTTTTAGAATAGTTGATTTAATTCTTCACACTAAGTCCTTGATGGACAGCTAAGTTAGTTAACCAGCCAGAGTTAGCCACTCAACGGACTGACTGAGTGTTGATAGAATAACTCACCGCTTAGTCTAAAGCTTAACTCAACTTGTGATGTGTTTTCGATGGAAGACTTAACACCCTTGAATTTGGTTTAAGTTTGTTTGAACATTTGGTTTTAGCACTTTGTTAAATGTCAATTGGATAGCAAATTTATCGTGAGATATAAAATAATATGCGAAAATTGAAGTCTTTGAAATGTAAATGACACAATAAATTTTATAGAGGTTCGAAGATGGGGTAATTCTTCTAATCCTCTCTTCTCCAACTCCTGGAGGAATCCACTAAGTATTGATCAAAGTACAAAGTGGTTATCACCCGGATGCAAGTCTTGATCACACAACTTGACTTGATCCTTTGGGACTCGATCGGAGATGCCTTGGTCACACAAACTTCTTCTCGTCCGACTCGGCTTCTTCACGCAGGCGGGTGCTTGCTACTTCACTCACTTGCTCAAGCTTCTTGGATTTGATCACGAAGCCCTCCAATAACTTGAGACTGTTCGACCTTGAACCTTTCTACAATCCTCCTTGGAATGTAGACCCCTTTTGATTCTTCAAAAGTTTCTTCTTCAACAGTTTGAAGTTGTCTTTCCTTCACACTTGGTGTTGGATCGATTTCCTTCAAGTTTAGGCTTGAGGATTTGCTTGAATAACTTGAGAATATTTTGCTTGGTTACTCAAATGATAGCTTGAATGTTCGTGGTTTTTATCGTCAAGGTAACCTCGTCTCAAATTGATTCCTCGGCCTTTTATAGTGTTCTTTTGAAAATCGCCGTTGAAGAGATAAAGCTAATTTTCAAAAGACACTTGTGGTCGTTGGCTTGTCTTGTTGCGATCCTTGAAATTGACATTTCCTCGTATTAAATGATCCTTCAACTTTTGAGCGACACACAGTGCGATCTTCCCATTGGTTTATTCCTTTTGTACGCTTAAGGGGTGAGCACTTTAGAATATTGCGGCATGGAAGTATTACTTATTTAAGTAACTTTCTTGACTTACGTGCAACGGATCCTTTTCGATTGTCTTGACTTGATCAGCGGTTCCTTAACTTCCCCGAGATGACTTGAGTCGGCTCCCAATCATGGATGACTCATCCGTCACTTCAACTTGAGACTTGGCTATCTTGAGTCGACTTGACCGACATTTCACACGGCTACATCTCGGTTGATACTTCTCGATCGAGTTCTGTCTTCTTCCTTGCCCATACTCACCGCCTCATAACGGAGTTTTCATCCTAGTTCCCGTTGACTTCTTGCATATTTAGGCATAGGCGACTTAACTCGGCTCGAATGTAGCATTTTTATCTATTACAATGCAAATTACAAAGAAAATGGGGTGCCAACTTTCTAGTCTAAGTTTTACATGGCATTCATCAAAATCTAAACAGTGAATTTCCCAACAATTTCCCCCTTTTGATGATGCCAAAACTTAAAGCATACATACAAAATGTAAATATCAAAGATTTATACGGGTAGTGCGATGAGAGAATGTATGCGTAGAATCAATCTTTTTATTGATCATAACATTCTTGTCCTTTACACAAATTTGTTTACAAAGTGTATCGAGCAAACCTCTATGTCTACGCAAAAAATAGAGAAATTACAAATTTCTTATTCAATGTCTGAGAAGACTTACATACTTATGCATTTATAAAAGTAAATTACATGAAGGGTGGACATCAACACTTCATCTCCTTCGCCGCTTCCTCCTTCTTTCTTCATCACTCTGTCGTCTTCCTCGACCTTTTTCTCTTCTTCTCTTTCTCTCTTTTTCTTTCTTTTTCTCATAGGCTTTTCTCGCGGCTTCATCTCTTCTTTTTCTTTCTTGTCTCTCTTCCCACAAATGAGTTTGTCTTTTATTTTCTTCTTCGATTCTCTTTACATATTCAAAGATTGTTCTTGGCCACTTGCAGTTGGCTACTTCAAACCCAGCCCAATAGATCCCTTCTTTCTTCCCCTGGATCTATATATTCGATGTTTTTGGGAAGAGGTCTAGGTTTGAAACCTCTTCCTCCACTCGCTTCTACCTCTTCCTCTAGGTGTGTATTATTATATCTTTGGGCCTTCTTCTTTCCAAGAGAGTGACCAAGAGTGATCGCTAAGTCTGCTGCTGTCGCCTTCTTCACACAACTTGATTCCTTTTTCCCAATACAAGTCCCAGGCTTGGGCCATGGTCATGTTCTCGAAGTATCCCTGGATGCGGCGTCTTGAATTCATCAACGGATCTCGGCTCGGTTCAACATCCGAAATGGCATCGATGTCTCTTCCTGCCGGAATGCCTCCGTATTGTTTCGATATGTCCATCGCACGGGCATCCATTTTTCTTTCAATCTCCGTCATCTCTCGCTTCAACTATCTTCCTCTTTTCTTTTACGAGCACAAAGCAGAGTGTTGGAGCGCAAAGTCACCGGAAGTTTCTTTGATTATGTCGGTTGTGGCAAGTCCTTGTTGAGGGGTTCTAGCAACCATCAAAGTCATATCCTTCGAACCTTCCCCCTCAACTGATTTTCCCTTTTCTTTCTTCTGCTTTTCAGCTATCTTCTCCTTCACAACTGTGTCCTTCTTCTCACCGCGAACCCTTCCAACGTCTTTAGGTATTCCTCTTCCCCCTTTTTGGCATCATCAAAGGAGAGAGAACCCCTGAAACATGCCGGCAAGCATGAAATCTAGGCGATGATAGTTGAGTTACGTTTGGATTCTCACTGCGGAGTATGCTGCTCGAAATTCTGAGCGAGTGGCGTTGGATTCAACTGTCACCAACTTCATTTCAGCCATAAGAATGCTGAATTTTTCATTCATGTTCTCCTCTACGCGCAGAAGCTCTTTTCGATGAAATTCGCGTAGCGATCCATTTCGTGGTATGAGAGGTATGCATTCTATCAATGTTGTATTGCATCCTCTTTCTTCATGTCATTGTCGATTGCTCCAGTTAGCATCTTATTGTACAATGCTTTGAAATATCGAACTTGTTCAACGCGCATTGTCTGCTGGCTTTGTTGCCACCATTCCCGGATCCTCGACTATGATTCCACGCAGACGACAAGAAGATTAACATCTCGGTTATCCAGCCGCATGTCTAATGAGGCCTGGTGCCTTTCCATCTTCTCTATCTCCACAAATATAGTCTTGAAAACTTCTCGAACCTCAATCATTACCTCCGTCTCGGTGGCGGCCAAGAAGCGTCAAAGTCAAAGTTTCTTTGAACGATGGTATCTCGTTGGAATGACCGGATCGTGTCTATGGAAACGTTGTTGATCTCTAGGCCGATTCTTCATCAAGATCGGACTCGTGAGAAAGGGAAAGTTTGTTCAAACGCATCATCACGGACATAGGGAATCTGCTCAACCGTGACTTGCGGCCGTGATGTGCCCGGGTTGAGTCGATTCTCACTGCAGCTTTGGGAGCTGCGCGATTGACCGTGAGTCGGCTAGGGTCTTTTGTGGTATAGGCCACGGCCGGTGAGCCTCGAGCTCTCTCTCAACAACCGTCGGTCTCACCGGTTTTTCCATATGAGTTTTACGGTCATCGGCCGTATCGGTGGCGTCATCGAAAGATGATGAGATTTGGAGAGGTGGCTCATCATCGAAATTGAAGTTTGGCGAGTAGCCTTAAGATCGGACTTACTCGTGCTTGGGAGAACATCCTCACCGAGTCTTTTGATTTGCGGTGGGGGATGACTCGGCTTCATCTTCACCTTCGGATCCCGAAATGTTACATCGAGGATTGTCTTGGGAATCGTGAAGGGCACTTATCTCCTTCGGATGCATCAATGATAGTAGGAGGGATGTTATGTGCTTCATCTCTTTATCTCGGGAAGTCTCAACCTCCCGTTGGCCTTGATACCTCCTGCAATCTCAATGCAGTGAGGCCTTGGACAATCCCTTCGATAGACTCAACTGTCTTAGGGTCTTGAGAGGGGCATCCACTAGAGTCTCAACTCCATGGATTGCACTTTCATTGCCTGCAGTATTAACTCCCGAGGCGGATCTATCATGTGCCTCGACCGCATCAACAGCGTCATCGGCTGCAGAGCGATTGGCACTTCAAACCGAGACAGATTTAACCTGTTTGAGCGTCGTTAGTGACAACTTGTTGTGTTTCTTTTTCTTGTTCCTTCTCCACTTTGCCTCCTAGATTCGGTGTGGAGTCATCTGCAAAGCAACCTCCGACCTAGGCTGCGGTGGAGGAGTTTCCCACCGGCACACCACCGGTGAGTGACTGGATTGGGGTCACTTTCCTCCAAACTCCAGGCTAAGTAAGACACCTTCAATAGGGATTGCTCGACTTGGGTCCCCAAATTCCCGGTTTCATCGCCATTACCCTTATATCCTTCCTCGAGAATGAGCTGGGGAAGTGTTCGCAGCAACAACAGATTGCAATCATGCACACCACTCCCATAGGGTCACTTTCACCGTGATTTGGAAGACTCTCCAGGTCCTTCCATCAGCTGTTGCTCATGCATTACTCTGGATTCCCGCATGGCTTGCTGCATTTCCAACTCTTCTGTAGCAGCCAGGCGAGTGGTCCAGATCCTCATCACTTCCTGAGAGAACATCGAGGTGAGGATGAGTGTGATCGATGGTTCCAGTGAAGGGACGGATATTGGCCTTCTCTCGGGCTTGAGCTTCCTCCGCCAATCGCTCCTTCTCCTTTTCTTTAAAGATATTCAAAATATCTATGCAGTTCTCCTCATCCAATGCCTGGACCACTGTGGTCAAACCGAGGAAATCCATCAATTCTTCTTCTTCTTCAATAAACTCAGGTCTTTGGAACTGTTCCCTCGATCAACTCAGCTTCCACTTCCTCCATTCTCGCAGACGATTTTGAATGTCTGGATATGGTAGAGATAACATGATTACATCATCATCATCATCTTCCTGTTGCCCTTCCTTTTCAGGAATAGAAGGCAACATACTCTGCTGCTCAACTCCTTCAGTAGCATCAGGGACAGGTGGAGACACATTCCTGTCAACAGGGAATTCTACTGTCTCAGTTACTCCGTGTTCCTCAGCTGTTCTGTCTCTGTTTCCACTGTCCTTCAACTTGCCTCGATGATCGGCCTCGGCAGACTTGGTCATTTCATCTACAATTTCTGGATACTCTACTTCCGGCCATTTCTCGATCTGTTCGGTGAGTGGCGGCAGACTCATTGTTTTCTCAAGCTCGTCGCTTGAAGAGTCTTCTCCTTTTGGTCCTTACCGAGAGGAATTTTTGGTTTGGATGCGGTTTCCTCCGAGTCCTGGGCGGCGGGGCCGGTGCTTCTTTCTTTTTCTCGAGGAGTCGCTTTCTAGCTTGTCGATCCTCCTTTTCTTGACAATCGGAGAAGGTATTTGAGGTTCCTTCTCACTAGCTAGTGGCGTGGGCAAAAAGGTGACTTCATACTGTAGGGGCGTGCATCTTTTGTTTTCTTTCTTCTTTGAAATGCGATAGTCTTCTTTCATTCTTCTCTTCTTCGGAGGAGACAACGATTGTTTCCTCGGGGTGGTCACCGATTCCCCCTCACTTGTGTCTATGCACTCTCTTGGCATAAGCTCTCATCTCGCTCCGCAGAGATTTGATCGAACATCTTCTTGTTGACATGGAACGTCTTTCCATGTCGGAGTGGAACTCCTTCATCTCCATCAACCGCCAATCACTAGGCCATACCCCAGATCCTCCGAACGATCCATCCATGCGCTTGAATGACTTATTCCTAATATTTTGGCGAGTCATTTGTATATAAACTCAGCCCGATTCACCTTCTTCTCTCTCCATGATCGCGACCATCACGATCGGCTTGGTTTTGACGGTTGATTAAAGCTTCCAAATTTGATGTCTACGCACTTGGCAACAATATCCAACAACTTGTGATAATGTTCCTTCAAAGAAATTTCTTGTCACGGTGTGTAGACAACCTTCGCAAAGATAGTCGGGTTTGGCCACTTCCTTCCATGCGGCCCAGGTTTACATCGACTTCATAAATCTCCCAAGACTCTCCTTCGCCGGTAGTGTAAACAAGCGATGTTACGCCAAATCCTTGGCGTGATTGTGAATTCTTTCCCGTGAACAGAGGACTTGATTCCCTCGTCGTGAACTTCAACGTTCATATAGAATCGAGCGACTTCTTCGACATAAGTCATCCGAAACTCCATAGTGAGAAAGGGTTTCGACCCGATTTCTCCACTTTCTCGCCTATCTTCTTCACAAGGGTTTCGTCGAACCCCTGTTTGATCATTCCTTCAAACACGGTAGAACCAGTGTGGATTTGTTTTCCCAACTTAACAAAATCGTAAGTAGATGCCATTTCTTGAAGATTTACCGAACGAAACTAAAAAAATGCTTTGAGAATCTGTAGGGTTTTGAGAGAAAAGTTGCTTTCTTTGCTTTGGAGAGAGATGAACAGTTTGTGTAAGGTTTAGAAGGGGGTTGAATAAACCTTACCAACTTTTCGATTTAGTCCTTTTTAGAATAGTTCGAGTTAATTCTTCACAACTAAGTCCTTGATGGACAACTAAGTTAGTTAACCAAATAGAGTTAGCCACTCAAAGCACTGACTCGAGCCGTTGATAGAATAACTCACCGCTTAGTCTAAAGCTTAACTCAACTGATGTGTTTTTATTGGAAGACTTAACACCCTTGAATTTGGTTTAAGTTTGTTTTAAAACTTGGTTTTAACACTTTCTTAAATGTCAATTAGATAGCAAATTTATCGTGAGATATAAAATAATATGCGAATTGAAGTCTTTGAAATGTAAATGACACAATAAATTTTATAGAGGTTCGAAGATGGGGTAATTCTTCTAATCCTCTCTTCTCCAACTCCTGGAGGAATCCACTAAGTATTGATCAAAGTACAAAGTGGTTATCGGTCCGGATGCAAGTCTTGATCACACAAATGACTTGATCCTTTGGGACTCGATCTGGAGATGCCTTGGTCACACAAACCGGCTTTTCGTCCGACTCAACTTCTTCACAGGCGGTATAACAGCCTTACTTCTTCACTTGCTCAAGCTTCTTGGATTTGATCACGAAGTCCTCCAATAACTTGAGACTAGTTCGACCTTGAACCTTTCTACAATCCTCCTTGGAATGTAGACCCTTTTGATTCTTCAAAAGTTTCTCTTCAATAGTTTGAAGTTGTCTTTCCTTCACGACTTGGTGTTGGATCGATTTCCTTCAAGTTTAGGCTTGAGGATTTGCTTGAATAACTTGAGAATATTTTGCTTGGTTACAGCTCAAATGATAGCTTGAATGTTCGTGGTTTTTATCGTCAAGGTAACCTCTTCTCAAATTGATTCCTCAGCCTTTTATAGTGTTCTTTTGAAATTCTGCCCGCTGAAGAGATAGGCTAATTTTCAAAAGACACTTGTGGTCGTTGGCTTGTCTTGTTGCAGTCCTTGAAATTGACATTTCCTCGTATTAAATGATCCTTCAACTTTTCAGAGCCTGACACAGGTGCAGTGCTTCCCATTGGTTTATTCCTTTTGCACGCTTCTGGGACTGAGCACTTTAGAATATTGCGATTCCTTAACTTCCCCAGATGACTTGAGTCAGCTCCCAATCATTGGATGACTCATCTGTCACTTCAACTTGAGACTTGGCTATCTTGAGTCGACTTGACTGACACTTCACATAGCTACATCTCAGCTGATACTTCTCCAGTCGAGTTCCTGTCTTCTCTTCCTTGCCATACTCAGCTGCCTCACAGCGGAGTTTTCATCCTAGTTCCCAGTTGACTTCTTGCATATTTAGGCATAGCTGACTTAACTCAGCTCGAACAGCCCTATCTATTACAATGCAAATTACAAAGAAAATGGGGTGCCAACTTTCTAGTCTAAGTTTTACATGGCATTCATCAAAATCTAAACAGTGAATTTCCCAACATATAGTCCATAAAATTAAATGGATTAATCTTCATATTTTAGTTAGATAGTATGTGTGTCCAAAGATAACATGCTTATTTGACTAATGTATGTTCTGATTATCTGTTAAAGCATATTTCTCTGGCATCAATAATATTGTTTGTGTATTTAAGTCTTGCCCAAAGGTACACTTAAATGCACGGTTAAAGTCTTTATATCAAGGTTTCTGAATCAATTAAAGTTAACTCAAAGCGCTAATAGGTGAGATTGTATAAATGTTTGCAGCTTCTATGAACCTCTTCGCATCAGGAAACACGGTTGTGAAGTTCAACGGGCTAAACTATGTTGATTGGTCCGAGAAGATCCAGTTTACTCTGGGTGTCATGGATTTGGACTTGGCTACATTGACTGATAAAAGGCCCACAACCATTACGGAGACTAGCTCGGAAGCTGACAAGTCTGTATACGAGGCTTGGGAGCGATCTAACAGGCTGAGTTTGAACCTTATGAGAATGATCATGGCTGAAAACATTAAGCCTTCGATGTCGAAGACTGACAATTCAAGGGAATTCATGTTGAAAGTCAAAGAATATTCCGAATCGGACTTGGCTGACAAATCTATTGTAGGTAGCCTTATGAGTGAGCTGACTACGAAGAAGTTTGATTGGTCCAAGTCAATTCACGATCATGTAACAGAAATGTCCAATCTAGCAGCAAAGCTTAAGACTATGGGGATGTATGTGAGTGAGACGTTCCTTGTGCAGTTCATCATGAACTCCCTCCAATTTGTCGAGTTCAGGGTGAACTACAACACCATTAAGGATAAATGGAACTTCAAAGAACTTAAGGCCATGTTGGTGTAGGAGGAGGGGAGATTGAAGAAGATAAAGGGTCACTCTGTTCACCTCACAGTCTATGATGGTGCTAGTAGCAGCAAGGCTAAACCGGGTAAGAAGGACAAGAAAAAAAGATAAGACCCCAATAAAGATTGGCGAGGTCAAATCCATAAAAAGATTATTAAGTGTTACTTCGCAATAAGCCAGGACACTTAAAGAAATATTGTCCGAAAAGGAAGGCATGGTTCGAGAAGAAAGGTATATGTTATGTTTTTGTATGTTTTGAATCGAACCTCTTAGAAGTGCCTAATAATACTTGGTGGTTAGATTATGGTGCCACTACTCATGTGTCTCATGTTATACAGGATTCCGTGCGATCCAAAGACATAAACGGAATTGAACAATTTTTATTTATGGGGAATAAGATGAAAGTATGTATAGAAGGAATTAGGACTTACAGTCGGTCATGGACACTGTATGTCACATTGATCTTGAAAGATGTCTATATGTTCCCGATTGTGCTAGAAATCTTGTTTCACGTAGGAAGACTGATATTTTTGTTTTCATTTGAAGATTGCTAATGGTACTTTTTCGTTGTTTAAGAACAAATACCTTTATAGTTCGTATTTTGTTTGACTTGCTTTACCGTTTTAATCTTGATAGTAAATTTGTTGAATCTACGTATCATGTTGAAAGTAGTGTAGGCATTAAACGTAGTGCACCAAATGAAAGTTCACCTTCTTGTGGTATCAAAGATTGGGTCACATTTCCAAAGAAAGGTTATTGAGGTTGGTGAAAAATGAAATCCTTCCTCAATTGGATTTTAGTGACTCGGATGTGTGTGTGGATTGCATTAAAGGAAAGCGGACCAAAAACACACTTAAGAAATCTGCCACAAGAAGCACTCGAACTTGGTGATACACACGATATTTGTGGTCCATTTGATGTCCCTAATCAAGGGGCGGTGAAAAGTACTTTATCACTTTTATAAATGATTACTCACGTTACGGTTATATTTATCTATTGCATGAAAAAGTCTCAATCGGTGAACATCCTCAAGGTGTTCATCAATGAGGTGGAAAGACAGTTAGATAAGAAAGTAAAAGTAGTGAGATCAGGCCAAGGTGGTGAGTATTATGGAAAATTCAATGAAAGTGGACAATGTCCAGGTCCATTTGCAAAGTTCCTCGAAAGTCGCAGTATTTGTGCACAGTATACAATGCCCGGTACACTCAACAAAATGGTGTAGCTGAGAGGAAATCGTACATTGATGGATATGGTTAGAAGTATGTTAAGTAATTACTCCTTACCCCTATCATTGTGGATGCATGCGTTAAAGCAAAAGACTGCACGCATACCTTCTCAATCGGTTCCCAAGAAAGTTCTTCATAAGAATCCTTATGAATTATGGACGAGTAGAAACCCGTTTGGGACATCTTCATATTTGGGGTTGCCCAACAAAAAGAAGAGTGTATAATCCACATGAACGTGAGCTTGATGCTTGGGATCGTGGTGGTTATTTCATTGGCTATCTGAAAAGTCTAAGGGGTATAGGTTTCTTGTCCCTAACCATAGTACGAGAATAGTCGAGTCAGGTAATGTTCGGTTCATTGAGAATGGTTTAATCAGTGGGAGTAGGGAACCACGAAAAGTAGAACTTCAGGAAATTCGAGTTGAAACTCCTTCACCTAATGTTTCTTCTAAAGTTTTTTTTCCTGTTGTTGTATCATCATCACACAACATACCGGAACAACAAGTTAATATTCAAAACCCACCGAATGAAAATGTGATAGATGAACCGATCACAGTTGAGTAGGAGATTAATGAACCACAATAGGAAATAGTTTTAAGACGGTCTGTAAGGCAGAAAAGACCTGCTGTTTCTAATGACTATGTGGTGTATACTCTTGAGCATGAATGTGACTTAAGCATTGATGAGGACCCGATCTCATTCACCAAGCAATGAATAGTAACAATTAAAAAAGTGGTACGATGCCATGAAAGAAGAGCTCAAGAATCTATGTATGACAATAAGTGCGGACTTAGTTAAGTTGCACGAAAGTTCCAAACGAGTTGGTTGTAAATGGGTTTTTAAAACCAAACGTGACTCGAATGGAAACATCGAAAGGTATAAGGGCAGCCTCGTTGCTAAAGGTTATACTCGAGAAAGATGGCATTGACTATAAAGAGACCTTCTCCGTGTCAAAGAAGGACTCTTTAAGAATTGTTATGGCCTTGGTAGCTCATTATGATTTGGAGCTTCACCAAATGGATGTTAAAACCGTTTTTTCTGAATGGTGATTTGGAAGAGGAAGTTTATATGGATCAACCAGGAAGGGTTAATAACCACAAGAAAGGAAAATTTGGTGTGTAAGTTAAAGAAATCAATATATGGATTGAAATAAGCCTCCTGGCAATGGTATCTTAAGTTCAATGATATCATTACATCTTATGGTTTTTTACGAGAACACTTGTTGATCGGTGTATCTACATCAAAGTCGATGGGAGCAAGTTTATAATATTAGTCCTATATGTTGATGATATTTTACTTGCTGCTAATGGCGTTGGATTGTTACGTGATGTAAAGTTTCTCTCTAAGAATTTTGAAATGAAAGATTTATGTGAGGCATCCTATGTGATAGGAATAGAAATATTCGTGACGGATCACGGGAATGTTGGGATTGTCACGAAAACTTATATCAATAAGATTTTGGAGAGATTCTTAATGGAAAAATGTTATGCGGGAATAGTTCCAATACAAAAAAGGGGACAAATTCGAGTCAAATGCAATGTCCCAAGAATGATCTCGGAACAAAAAGAAATGAATTCAATTCCTTATACTTGGTGGTTGGGAGTTTGATGTATGCTCAAACTTGTACTCGATCGGATATCGCTTTCTTTGTTGGAATTTTAGGCCGATATCAAAGTAATCCCGGTATGGACCACTTTGGAAGGTTGCAAAGAAAGTTCTTTGGTACTTACAAGGCACCAAAGAACACATGCTCACGTCACGGAGGTCTAATCACCTTGAAGTAATAGGTTATTCGATTGATTATGTCGGGTGTGTTGACACGAGGAAGTCTACATTCGGTTATTTATTCCTTTTAGTTGGATGAGCGATATCATGGAGGAGTGGAAATCGATCTGTCATTGTTGCATCCACTATGGAAGCTGAATTTGTGACATACTTTTAGGCCACTGTTCATGGATTGTGGTTGTGGAACTTTATCTCGGGACTTGGGGTTGTTGACGATAGCCAGGTCAGCGAGAATTTATTGTGATAATTCCGCGATTGTCTTCTTCTCAAAGAACGACAAGTACTCTAAAGGTGTCAAATTGTTCGCCTTTATTTTTAGCTTCACCGCAAGTGTACGGTGCGGTTTGTAGAATAGGGTTAGCAAGGTCGAATCCACGAGGGACTAATAAATTAATGTACTAATTCTTGGATTATAATAGCCTTATTTTTATCTAGACTATCGAATTTGAGATGGATTGGTTTTATAAACACTAAAGCAAAAATTTATCCTAAAAGAAACAAAGCAAAGAGTGGATTAAAAGATCAAGTATGAATGAATGAATTCTGGGTTATTGTTTTCATTAATATTCCCTTTTATTATCGATTAATCGGACCAAAGTTAAACGTATTCTTCCCTATAGACCGATCACAAAAGTAATTTACCCTCTCTCTCGAGATGCATGTAAAAGCGTTGATTGGAATATATATGCTAGCATCTCTACTCAACATGAGATATCCAACTACCAAAAGCTCAAAAAAAGATTACAAAGCCTCACGAATATTCACAGACTTCTCAATCATGCAAGATATTCATGTCAAGTACTCATAGATCTAGTATTGAAACTCATCGGTTAGAATTATGAATCAATACATCAAACAAGTTAAACCAATAGCTTTTTGATAAAATAAGAATTAAAGCAAAGTACTTGAATAGAGTTGGAAAATATTAACTTCAATTGTAATTAATCATCAAATAAAAGTATCCATTAACTTACTCTCAAACCCGGGAATCACAAAGTGTTTAGCCAGACATAGAAAAGAAATAATTCATAGACAAATTATCCATGTTCATGTCTACTAATCGAATGATAAAAATACTATGGAATGAGTGAACTCGTGGATGATGACGATCTCTCGATCTATCTTCAATCCTCGAAGGTGTGGTTGTGGTCTTGATCGATCTCTCTGAATCTCCGGTGGAAGATTGCTCTTTTCTCTGCTTTCTAGGGCAAAAATCAGCGTGTCCCTGTTTGTGGCCGCCCCGTCTCTATTTGTACTTCGTTTGGGTCGAAACCTAGTTCACAACGATTCAAACTCTGTTTTTCCCATAGAGGCGCACGGGCCGTGCGCTAGGGCACGCCCAGCCCGTGCTGGGTGCCGCATGAATTGTCCAAATCACAGCATGGAGCACGGGTCGTGCTGTATGGCACGACCAGGCCGTGCTATATGTCGAACCTTAAGGCCTGAGTTAGGATTGAGCACGGGCTGTGCTAGGGAGCACGCTCTGCCCGTGCTCACCTGTAGCAACAAGCACTTGGCCATTTTTTTCATTTTTCGCCCGGTTCGTCTGACTTCTTCTCGATTTGACTCCAAACTTCGTACTTCACATCAAGTATTGGCGATTGCAATGTTCCGAATTGTTGCCAAAATGCTACAATTATCGATAAATTCCTACAAAACGAGCAAAGCGTAATCCTTTTCCACAAAACAAGAATAAAGCCCTATTTACACATGTAATGCATGCATATCAATATATTCTAACCAAAATTAAGCCCAAAATACATGCAAAATACATGCCAATCACAAACACATAGAATTAAAGCACTTGACTGTTAAAGAAGAAGTGCGGAACCATAGAGTGTCTATTGAGTATATTAGCACTGATCTAATGGTAGTGGATCCGTTAACTAAGGGATTATCACCTAAGACATTTTCTGGCCATGTCGAAAGGATGGGTATTATAGACAAGTCCTTGTTAGCATAATGGTAGTGAATGTGTATATATACGTACGATTATTTGCTCTTTATGTTATGACACTCGAGCTTATTTATAGTTGTGTTTACGCTTGCATATATGTATTATTTTGTTGGATGGTCTTTGTTTAAGATCGTATGGTTGAGGCTTACGATTCACCTCACTAAAGATAATATTAAGATAGATCGATGTTGTGATACATGGAAGGGATCATGTTACATATATAATATGTGACCGCCATGATCCAATCAGTTTAACTTAATTAAGGACAAGTCACTTTGACATTATGGTGGGTTTAATATATATTATGCTCACTTAAAGTTATTATTATTAAATCCTTAAGCCGTCATTTGGGCCAAGTGGGAGAAATATCGGATTTTTATCTATTAAGTGGCCCATATGAATTAAATATGGCCCATATTTAATGGTTTAAGTTTTAACATTAAAGGCCCTATTTGATGGTTAATAGGGTTAATGAAAGTTAAAGCTGGGGGTTAATAAAATAACTTCCCTTCCTCTGCCTAATAACTGATAAAAGAAATAATCGTTCCCTCTCTCTTAAAAAGAGAGAACGCGTACAGAACAAAAAGTAAGGAACGTGTATTTGTGTTCTTCTGGCCATCAAGAAGAAAAGAACGGGAAAAGGCAAGGAGGAAGAAAAGAGATTTTTTCAAGGCCAATTCAGAAAGGAATTAAGATATGGATCAAGATAAGTACATCAAAACCTATGTCCATGAATGGTTTATTTTGTTTTGTAAGAATTATGAATTCCCAAGATTTTGGGCATTAAAGAGATTGAATGATTTCATGAGCGAAATTGGAAATTTGCTTATAAGGAAAAGGAGATCGGTTTCCAAATTTTGAGGAAGAAGCTTGTTAAGGAAGTTGAAGACTAGGACCCTTCAAATTTCCTTCCGATAAGTTATTGTACTTTTTTTTATTGGATTAGCATAGATTCAGATGGGTTTGGGTGTTAAGATCCATCTTACGAACTTAGCCCCATAAGACAGTCTCACAAGAGACCTTTTATTTTTTTTAGTTCAAATTCATCTACTTATTAATGTAATCCAATATAATATTTTACATCTCAACCTTTATCAAATGGGCGAGATTACCTCATTTGGAATATTATCATATTTATTGTAAGAACAAGAAAAATAGAAGAACAAAGTTTTAGGTGCATGGATCAAGCAACTATTTCCATGTGTAAACGTAAATTATTTATGTTTGAAAGTCAAAGACAAGAAACATAATTGTCAAAGGTAAATTTTATTGATCGGATTAAATTTGAGTATGAAATCTAATTATATATTCCATTCAAATTTGTGGTGTTGAAGGTAGATTTGATGTGCTGGTCCACTTTAAAGTCAGTATGATCTTGTTATGATGTTAATACAAGGATTGTTTAGTCATTATATTAAACAATATAGGTTGTATTTATTTGTTTTATCGGTATGGTCTACAACTTAGCTCCTCAAACTTTTCAAAAAATTTAAAATTAATTAAGTATTGTATATTAACGATCCAAGATACAGTGCTATAAATAATTGTTGGACTAATGCTTCGCGACAAGCAATTAATTACTTGATAATTGATATTCATTTTTGAAAAGTTTCATTTTGTTTTTCAAATTTTTTTTTTCGATCGATTTTTGTTTTTCAATTTTCTTAACATGACATTGATAAAAAGAATTTTCAGACCATCATCCCCATTGCATGAATGCAATCGTACGTTGTCTCAAACTCCCAATATATGAACTCATCCCCATTGCATGAATGCAACCGTACGTTGTCTCAAACTCCTAATATGTGAACTCATCAGACAACTACACACACACACACATATATATATATATATATATGATTTGGTTCAAATGAGACCACTCTCCCTAGGTGAGATAGTGTGGACTCATCTTACCCATTGATCTTAAAAAATAAAGGGATGTGATTAATTCATTTTTTTAATTATTTCCTAATTTTTGCTGATTGTAAGGGTAAGGCTGTAATTTTGTAATTCAAATTAGTGGTCCCAGTGGTTTTATTTGAGATTGAAAGTGCTGGGATTTTGTGGCGGAATTTAAGGAAGTTGTTTTCTATCCAAATATTTTTATTTTACAGTATAGTTAGGGTTCTTCTACTGTAGCTATCAAATAATACATATTTAGTTATTTTGTTGGCACTGTTTTACGAAAACAAAACATAATTGAATATAACGTACTGCATATTTAGTTATGAGATAAATACACTTACCCATCCGAACTATCTTGATTTTTACACTTTACCCTCCAAACTTTAATTCGTAACACTTTGCCCCCGAACTATGAAAATCATTACACTTTACCATATATAGACAATTTTGCCCCTAGGTTTTATTCTTTTAAAACAATAGTTTAAGTTATCCCTTTAAACTCTATTTTGTGGCAATCTACTACATAATAATAAATTTATTGCATTAAACATGAAAATTTTACTCCATAAACAATTTGTTTTCGGATTTTTGAGAAATAAGAACCCTATTTTTACGTAGAATTGTTTTGTTCGTGGCATTGTTACACCTACTTAGATCCAGTCTCTATTCGGAGGTTTTAAATGGATCATGTCGGGTTTCAAACTAAACTCAACAAGCCATATTTTTATCAAGATCTTATTTCAAGAAATTATCCGTATACAAATTAAGTCTTTAGATCGAAAATGAACATAGTCCATTACGACCATATCGGGCCCAACATGCTTCCGTAAAATTAATAAATCCCTTAAAATTCATACCTCTTTTGACCAAAACAAAGACCGGGTTAAGTGGTTCGCAACGCCACCCCGATCGGAAAATTACGCCCCGGATCGTTTGACAAAACGGCTCCTCACTGTTCAACCTCACCCTCGGGAAGATGATCTCGCAAGTTATCCGACTCCTTGGCTCGGCCAAAGACCTTGGTTCGTTTCCTACTCCAAGGCGTAAAAGTAATTCTTCAAAGGGGATTGATCAATAGTACATTATGAACACATGTTGAACAAAATGGCTTTTATTTTATTAAGAACTTAAGAAAAATTTATTACATCGCAATCTCCTTTTGGGAGGAGAAAACCTGTTTAGCCTCTCATAAAGGCTATCACACTCTTGTACATAAAATTAAAAACTAAAACTGAAAACTGAAAACACTCTCGAAATTCTAAACTCACAACAGAAATTTTACAAAGAAAGTTTATTGTAAGAAGACTAAGGGAAATGTTCGATGTCCTCAGCCTTCTTCAAACTCTGGTTTAAATAGATGTAAGTCCGGATTTCAATTTCGGACTTCAACTCTTGTTGGAATGTAAGACGTCACTGCTTACATCAAACTTTTGAATTATTGCTTGCTTCCACTTGAATTAGATGGCCTTTCCCTTTCTTCACATGGATCGCCCCATCTTATCCCCAGTATTCAAGTTCTTTATGCAAACTTCCAAATCCTGCCGACTCGTCCTTTGTCTTGTAATACTTTGGACGACATCTTTCATGGACCCACTTTTCGTCTTTTTTTCTAAGTGGGTTGTTACTGTCTGAGTCACATGTCTCCACCACTTTGTTGGGGAATCTACTTTTTGGTGGTCCCCCAAACTTTGGATACTTCGTGACTTTTCTTCTCCGTCACGTCTTCTCCGATCGACTTTTGGCGAATCCTTTGCCAAATTCCGGTTCCTTCCGGTTTTGACATTCGGGACAGACCCAAAGTTCCCAATGGCCGATATGAGCCATGTTACAATATTTCCTAAGATATCTTTACTCCCCGGCAGCTTATTTTCCCATAGAAGATTTCTTTTCTTTTCGAATGCATCTTCTGCGAACCTTGTAGTTTTTCCCGTCATGGTATTCAACAGAATGACCCGTTCACCGAATTGCGGTAGAACTTGAACGGAAACTTGACTTTGTCCATCTCTCGTAAGATGGACCCACAATCCCCATGCCCTTCTTTTGTAGTGATCGATCTTGATGAAAGTCATGGCCAATTGTACTTCTTTTGATCTTGCCTCCTTGATATTTCCGGGCGCTCTTTCATCCGGTCTTGGCTTTAATGTAATGGAAGGCTTCATGTCCACCTTTTCCGAAACAGTGCTCTGTTCTTGCACTTATGAAATACGGCTCAATGTATCCCCTCGTCTTAGGTTGTCATTGTTGGACCAAAGATTCGTAAACAGCTTCCCGGATCCACTTCGGTAATTTTGTGATCTCCTAAATCCTGGTGAAGTAGTATAGGCGAGGCCAAAGCCCCAAACTCGTACCACCTCTTTACTTCTTGAGGGCTGAATTTGGTAGCATCCAAACCCTTGGATATTTTCGAAAACATCAATCTTTGTTTTTCCGGAGATATCCCATGCACAATTCGTTTCTCCCAATTTGCCTGGTATTCCCGCCAAGAAGAAGAAACTTTAATCTCGTTAGTATCAACCTTAGAAGTGCCCATCATAGGCCTAAGATTGATCTATTCGCCCTTTACCCCGGACGTCTTTGGGTTGATGTGATATCTTGGGATTTGACTCGAGTATCGCTTTTCCTTGGGCCAACATTTCGCGCGACTTAGGACTTGTGCTGAGGTGACTTGAATCCTCTACTACGGGTTGGGGAGCCTGCGCTCTAAATGCTCCGTTTGCTTATTAGCGGCCCGGAGGAGTGGCCCTTGAAATGCCGTTCTCAACTGAGAGTGAGACCGGACACATGCTCATATACGATCGGTTACTTTGTCCCGATCATTCCTTTGTAATTTCCCAACCAAATCAGCATTGATGACCAGGGTATCAAATTCTCGGAGTAGCATTTCCAGTGGTCTCCAAGATGTCTTGATGCGGTGAGGATGGAATCACTTCAATTCCTCCATCTCTTGTTAGAAAATCAAGAATATTTTCATGAGATTTTATAATGACAATATCATAATCATAATATTGGCATTCAAATTTCGCCATCTAAGTATTCTAGCTTTTTCTGGTTTTGATTCAATTTTGTTTTTCAGAAAAGCTTTAACACTTGAATTATCAATTTTTAAGATAAACTTTTTAGCCAGTAAAAATAAAGGCCATTTTTTAAAAGCCTTTCATTTTGCAAAAGAATTCTTTCTCGTTGATATGCCACCGAGTCGATTCACATCGGGTGTGAATAAACCACTGCAATATCTGCATGGCACTTCTCCATTTGGTGTAGCTTTTGTAAGTACCGCTGCCCACCAATAATCACTGGCATCTGTATAAAGAACCAGTTCATCTTCATCCTGTGGAATTGCAAGTTTCGGAAGATTTTTGCAAACTTCCTTAAGTTGCTTGATTCCTTCTTGATGTTCATTCTCCCATTTGAATCTCGCATCCTTTTTAAGCAATGGGCTAAACACCTTCCCGTAATGTGCTAAATTGTTTATGAACATTCCAAGAAATTGACAACTCCAAGAAAACTCAAAGTTGCTTCTTGTCTTTCAATGTATCCGAAACCTTGTATCTTTTCTACAATATGACTTTGTAGGATTATTCCGCATTCGCGATCTCAATTCCTAGGAATTCAACTGCCTTGTTGCAATCACGCCTTCTTTTCTCAAAAGCACTAATCCTTCCTTGTGACAAACATCCGAGAATATTTCCAAATGCTTGAGATGCTCCTTCATGTTCTTTGAGGCGATAATCGAACTTTGAGAATATCTTGGCACCTTTGATACTGATTAACTGATGTTCTCTCTCTTGGGATATAGTATCCGTCGAACTCCAAAATGTTATTAATCCCTTTGTAATTAATAACAAGTCTTGCTTTCCTCTTTTGATTTCTCCATGGTTTCGACTAAGAATCCTGGATCGCTATATGGAGAAACTCCTGGTGAAATTAACTTAAGGTCAAGATGTTCCTTAAGTATCCTCTGCGCATATCCTCACGATCCTCCTGATTCATAAGGATTGGTTTGAATCTTACGAACTCGTACTCCTTTCCAGGTTTAACCTTTAAGGATGCTTTGAGCTCATTCTTATCCCACCATGCCAAAGGATCTTCATTGTAATTCCTTTGGATCTTCTTCTTGATGTCCTCGAGTGATATTTGTTCCTCCAGGGTCACGTCACTCTGCGGACTCTCCATTGACTCATCCATAATTCTCAGAATGGCTTCGAGTTACTCGTTATTCTCCTTGTACTGAAATGAATACAAGTTATTATCCCATATCTTCTGATCCTTTTGAATGGAACCAAATTGTCTATAGGATAATAAAGCTTCACCAAATTTCCTTCGATCCGCCATTTTTGGATTGCGAAGTTTGGCTTCATCACCACGCTTGCTGCGAAAAGTAATAGGCATTTTTCTCAGAAATGCATCCCGATCTCGGACAATAATCTTATGATCACATAAAGTTATGAAAATAAGTCTTCTCGTCTCGTTCTCTTGTGTGAATCGCTTGAATATTTGTAGGAAATTGTTTCCTAGCAAAATATCTCGCACTGTATCATGGAAATAGATTGGTGGCGTCTTTACTTTGTACCATGGGTAGTGCCCGCGCCTCCAATCATTATTTCTCGCTTGTTTAATTCCCCTGTTAAGGATAAGAATCCTTTTAGAGAAATCTCTTCCTGCAATAGCCGGTAAATCTTCTCCAATTTCTTTAGGAAAACATCCGCTGCGGTACATATTCCTAAGACTGAATCAATATAGGCGGCGAAATACTCGGCCTTGTATTCAAGATATAACATTCCAATAGAAATGTATATGGAGAATGGACTAGTGGTCATCGATTCGTATCTTTTATTAGCCACTGTGAACTCCATTCCCTCTTGTAATCTTTCCCAAGGCTTATGCTCCTCAAGAAATTCAATTCCCGGTATTAATTGTTCGGGATCTTTCCCGCAACTCCCGTGATAGTAAGCTCAATTTCTCCTATCTTCAAGGCTTCCTTGATACCTTCCAACGATTGGTTGTTGGAGATAATATAGAACATCACAAGGAAAAATGTTATCCTTTTGAGTGATGTCGAATATTACTTCAACCTCTCGCCATCATTCTTCGACATTTCGCTCTCTCTTTGTTTTGAAAACGCTTGGATGCGCTTCGAATCGCACTTGGTCGCTTTTCTTCCCAATGGTCCGCTTACTCACCATTCTCGCTTTGGCCGAAAGACATCCTTCTGTGCTCAACTCGAGACTTCGACTTTTGTTGAAGACTGGTTGATCTTGAATTATCATATCAATCTCCTTAATAGTTGGAGATTCAATGATTTCTCGTAACACCACCACCCTCGCAAAGTCCTCAAAGATTCTTGGGACTTCAATAAATTCCTTTCTCAAGAATACTTCTAATGATGGGTATTCGAGAGAGCATAGAAATCTTGTATGTGATCGAGTAAGGTCTCTGTTTTCCTTATTTCATCAAATCGACTCTTTTGAAATCTTGATGAAGGGTTAGGACTCTCTCAAAATCTCGATCTCCTAAATTGTATGCAATTCTAGGATAGACATTAAATGCCAATTTCCCCGCATACAAATTTCACTCAGAATCAGCTCCAAGGCATGAATCCTTGAGATGCGAGATTCGCTTATCAAAGATAGCAAGATTGAGAGGCGAATCTATTCCTTCTTTGAATGTTGCTTTAATAATTACTCTTATGGCTCCGATATGAATCCATGAGAGTGTTTTTGCAACTTCTCTCTTAACTTTGCTTTTGATCTCTTGTATTTCTCTAATAGGGACCAACCGCATCTCGATCAAGTTACTGGTAAACTCCATCGGAATAGCAAATTCTCCGGTTGTTACCCCGTGGATAATTTGGTGTTTTCTGCTATTCTAAACCCAATTTTATCCAATGCTTTTTCCATAGCTCCGATTGTAAATCCATCATAGACTTGAAGCTTTGGATCTTCCTTCATGATTCTCATAAGAGTCTTATGAGAAATCGTCGTGTGAGAGAGGAACCCCGACATATCCTCTCACATTGTTTGTTGAAGAATTTCTTCTTCACTCCGATTCTCGAAATGAGTCACTTCCATCGGGCCGAATAGATTTCTTCTTCATAGATGCTTTCATCCGGGGAATATCCTCAAATTGGTACACTCAGTATAAGATCTTGATAATAGACAACTTCTTCGATTTAAGGTGTAGCCTCGAACCGTCGACTCCTCGTTTTTGATTGTCTGGGGCAATCCATTGAGATATGCCCTCTTGCTCCGCATGTCCAAAGAATTACAATCTTTGAAACTTTCATTAGCTCTAGTGTGAGCACGCCCGAAAGTTCTTCTTCCCTGGATTTACTGTTGGTACTTGCTTGATTAGAACCCGATGATGAGGCTCTACTCCTGCTTGATCGGTCTTTGCCCCGATTTATAACTTCGGGCTTTTGTTTTGACCGAGAACCTTCTAGGTCTCCATGAAGTCCTACTTCTTTTGTGGTTGCTTCCTCCTGCGGTATGGATGGCTTCTCTCATTCTTCTTCTTGTGCCGCCTCGGTTGACCTCCCACAATGTTGGGATATCATTATCCACACAACATAGAGGAACTGCTTTGTTAATTCCTCTTAATCTCTTGTAATTCTGTGCGGAGTCGCTTGATAGCACCATTCGGATAACTTGGCCTTTAGGAAAGATATTTTTAAGCCCACGCTTTCTACTTGACTCCACCACTTGTATTCCCGATAAGCATTTCTCTCCGGGGGACTCGGAATCTTGGCAAAGAATAGTCAGTCCGCTTCTTTCTCCTCAATCTTGATTTCCACCTGTATTCGGTGAACAACTTGATATATTCGTCAATATGACAAATATCCATGAACTCAAGCTATAGAGAGCTTGTTTATATTTCTTTCTTTTTTCATCCTCTAATCCCTCGAAATAACCCGTGCCGATGAATTGGATTTTGAATAGTTTTGCCATACCATCGACAATTCCTTTAAGTGATTCCCCGATGTGACCGAACTTTTCGTACTAGCATCGGTCATATCCTGCAATCTTCACCGATCCTTCAAAACTCATTTCAAGGAGTAAAATGAATGAATCCTTTGTAAGATCGAGGGTTCTCTTTGAAATTCTCATAGTTTGAAGCCCATTCATCAATGAAACTTCTCTTCGCTTTTAAAATCGGGATGTCCGATTTAACATCAACCCATACATGATGTATTGGGTCGAGGTGCGATCTTCCATAAGGCGTCGATAAACATTCGGCCTTCCTAGGATGTGCTAGTTCCCGCAAGAGGTTTCGAGCTCCTGTCCCCGAAAGTGGATCACTCCCAATTGTGAAATCCCCAAAGATGTGGCATCCTCTCGTCCCGAGCTCCATGATGTGAACCCGTTTTTTCGACGTTAGGATTAATCGGTGGCGGTGATGGAGGAATTGGTCTACCTTGTGGGTCATAGGTTACCAAAGCCGATTCTCACCTGCGTTCATCTTTAAATCTATAATACCTAATCCCACGAAGGATTCTCCAGTCATGTAGATCTTTAAGATTCATCTTTTCAATATCCATCTCTTTTAATTTTTGATGGATTTTCCTTTGATTAGAGCAATGAGCTTCTCCTCATCCGTCATTTTTCGTATGACTTGGTTGGTTTCCCCTTTTGGTGTAAATAGGTACTCGTCCCCAAAATCAATACGTTCCTTCCTCCGGATGAACTTGGCCTGTCCTCCAGGTTCTTGACTCGTTTCAATATCATGAAGGAGTTCAAGAGTTTCCTTTGATATTTCACCATCGTCTCCATCCAGTTCTGGATCTCGATGAACTTGTCTTTGGTAGATGAATATGGCGGTTACCATAATTCCGCACCGTCTTACGATTTCTCTAAGATCTTCGGAGATCTTAGATTTGTCTGGAAGTATCTCGTTCCACTCTGGTACTCCATCAGGAATCATTGTTCTGATGGGAATTTTCATGAACCGTTTCTTGAAGGTTCATCAAGTGAACATATAGGGTCTGGTTAAGCATCCGAATCGCTTATAATATTCTCGCTCGCATTTTGCATTGCGCTTAAGGTTTCCCCCGTCGGCTCCTGCCTGTTCCTTTTCTTCATGTTGGTATTCCCAATATGAAACCTGGTCAAGGTGTTCTTGTGCATACATCGTCAATATTTGACGATATGTCCTGTAAGGGGTACATCTCGGACATCGGTCCGGATCCATAATCTCGGAGTAATTTCTCCTCACCAATTGTTAATTACATAAATATAATAAATTTAACTAAAAGTTCTTAATAAACCTAGGCTCTGATACCATTTTCGAGGATCGCAAGACCTTGAGGAGTAAATGTAGATCATACAATAAAATTTATGGCATAGGTGGTAAAGTGCAACAACTTTGAAGTTTAGAGGGTAAACTGTAAAACAACTTTCATATAGCTAGGGGTAAATCTGTAATTTAAGGCAAAGTGTAAGATTTCGCATAGTTGGGAGGGTTAAGTGTAACGATTTAAAGTTCGTATGGTTAAGTGTAAAACTTCGAATAGTTTGGGGGGTTGAATGTTTTTATCCCTTTAGTTATTCTACACGCATAAATAGGTTCAATATAATGTATATTTAGTTATGAAATGAGATGTTGCTATTGGAAATTATAAACATGGATGTTACATAATATGTCTTGCATATTTAGTTATTCTACACCGCATATATAGTTTCCGGATAATGCATACTTAGTTGATTTTGTTGCATAGTTTATGACGTCTTGCATAGTTGGGTATACTATACTACATATTGGTTTTTTTACGCTGCATAGTAGTTTTCAGATAATGCATATTTAGTTGATTTTTGTTGCATATTTTCAAATATGTAATATCCTACAGATATATGCATCGTTTCATAAGTATTTATGCATCGTTTCATAAGTATTTATACATCATTTCATAAGTATCTATGCATCGTCTTATTCATGAAAATTACGTTTTTAAGAGTCCATGTTAATGGATAGTTTCGAGTTCTCCATCGATGTCTACACCATTGATGTTGTTGGGTAGAATTTTTTCCACGACTGATGATTCATCATGCATCATGATTCGAACATAAGCGCATCTTCTTCACTGTTTTATTTTTCACAGTTCGAGTTCTTCAAATTTGCGTTAATGGTGGAATTGTGTGTGAGAGAGAGAGAGAGAGCGTGAGAGAGAGGAGGGAGAGAGAGACGTGAGATGAGAGATGCATGAGAGAGAAAGAGATTTGATTCCATTTCGTAACTACCCGATTATGTTATTTTACCCTATTACCCTTATGTTGATTAAATTAATGTTTTAATATAATTTTTATCCATTAAATCACACTCATTGATTAATAGTGGGGGATGGTGGAGATTAGTCCATTGTGTCTCACCTGAGGCTAGAGACATGGTCTCACCCGATCCTCCCCATATATATATATACGATATTATTCTTTTACTATCTATATATAATTGCCACAAAATATTAACATCATGATTTGATTGTATGACATATTTATAGCACATTAATAATGTTACTTAAATAAAATTGTGTCATGTGCTATAAATAATAAAAATTACTCCATCCTATTCACAATAAGTGTCCTTTTGACACATGAAAAATTCTTCAAAAAGAATGTTATTTTCACATTTTCAAGGGTGGTGAGAAAATATTTATCCAAATTATCTTAAAAATGTATAGTTTTGCAACTAACACTAATGACTAAATTTTTTTGTTCCAAAGTAGCATTTATGATTAATTAAGGGTATATTTGGTATTTTAACGCATTCATTGATATATTTGTTTTTTTCTTAAAAATACATTTATTTTGAATAGGATGGAGTAGCATATTTATAGCACATGACACAATTTTATTTAAGTAACATTCTTGGAGTTGTAATTAGCTGATATGATCATTAACGTATAACTCAAATTAAGCCAATAACTTAAACAAACTCATCCAATAATTAAAAGACAAGTGACAAACTTGAGAGCCACTTAAATATTTAATTATTGACATTTAATAATCAATAAATTTCGTGCTCTAAAGAATATATGTAGACATATAAATTTATTACCAAATATTATCAAATATCGAAATCTTCAATATTAACCTTCAAGGTGAGATCTTTCAAATAAGGAAGTGATTTACCAATATTTTGGTAAATAAATCAAGTCAAATCAAATCGAGATCACCTAGCGGAGTTGGGAGCGGGCGCCCTTGCGATCATATTGTTGATGAGGGCACGTCTTCTCACCACCTCCTAGCACTCATTCGCATGGACCAGTTGGTTATCCGAGCTTGATTTTCATAGATAATTGGTTCTCCTTGTATTTTTAGATTCTCATTATGATAGTCTTTCTAGATATCTTAGTGATAGGTTATTTGTTCTTTGATTTTCTCCCGCCTTGATGGGCATGACATTGTATGACATTTTGTTTATTTGATATACGGTAGGGGATCATGCCGATCCCCACCCCGGTGTTATTTTGGAAAAAAATCAAATCAAATCAAATCACAATCTTTTGATTATGACAAGATATGCAAGACAAATCATGATCGACCAATCAAATCATCCATTTCATCCGACAATTATGGCAATAATTCTCATCCTACACCTATAAATAGAGGCCACCTATAATAAAGGAGATCAAGCGACACATCTACCTTCAAGTTTCAAATATTGTTCTTGAAGAGAAGAATCAAAGGATTATTAGGAATTGTATACTCTTTTTATTTGATTTGATACAATAATATATTATTTGTATTATTTTTTCTTGTTTATAATATTTGCGACAAGAAATTTGTGTTACAAATTTTGGCACGCCTAATGGAAACGTTTCTAAAGTCCTCGGAGTATCATGGCCAATCGCAAGGTGACTATAGTCAAAGTCGCTACATCAAACTCCTCAAACGCCACAAGTGAAAGTCTTGGCGTCATATCCAAGAAATTTCAAGCACCTTCGGAGATCACTCCATTGCTCGGAATTGCCGAGGATGAATCACTTGGGAAACGCAAAACAAAGATGTTAGAGAAATGATACGCCTGCTTCATCAAATCCTCACTCGGCATCAAGTTACTCGTTCACTTCAAATGTGGCATCCGTCATGGTGATAAATGCTACAACTCGGAGGAGCAAATTACAAGCTTGACAAGGGGCTATATAGGGACTCACAAAGCATGTTCAAGATCGAGACTTCCAAATCATGAAGTTGATGGAGTAAGTAGATCAAAGTTGATTCAAGTCGCGTGATGGGCGGATGCAAGCAAACTCAAGATGATGTTGAAACGTCCACAAAGCAACAACCATGTGAAAATGAGAAGTCTCAAATCAAGAGTGCAAGTCTTGTCTGGTGAGATGATTCCAATTGACCAAGTGAAAGAATTCATTAAAGGAACTATCAAAGAAGAGTTCGATGAAAGCTCCAAGTCAACTTCAACTTATGTCAAGCCATACATTTCAAGAACTCGATAATTTGAAAATGTCGATTGGCTATCAACCTCCAAAATTCTAACAATTCAATGGTAAAGCGGTTCCAGGACAACACGTGGCTCACTTCATTGAAATGTGCAATGACACTGGGACTTATGAAGATCACTTGGTGAAGCAATTTGTCCGATCTTTGAAGGGAATTGCATTCGATTGGTACGCCGACTTGGGGGAAAATTCAATTGATAGTTGGGAGCAGTTGGAACAGGAATTTCTCAACCGTTTCTATAGCACACGGTGAACCGTTAGCATGATTGAACTCACAAATTCACGTCAGTTGAATGAAGAGTATGTCATCGACTACATCAATCGTTGGAGAAACTTAAGCCTCAACTGCAAAGATCATATGTCAGAAGCTTCTGCAATTGAGATGTGTATCCAAGGAATAAATTGGGATTTATGTTACATACTTCAAGGGATCAAGCCGAAAACTTTTGAAGAATTAGTCACGCGTGCATATGCCATCGAGATAAGCATGAACGTCGATTAACAAGAATACCCAAGTAATATCAATGACGATGAAGGTGAAGAAGCTGAGCATGCGGGCAATGAAAGTTGACTCTTTAAAAAATCCGGCAGATAAAGCTCCTTGACAAGAGCTAAACTGTCCATATGGCTTCGGGATATAAGCATAAACTATTTTAAATTTTCAAATCAAAGTCTTCATAACGCTCCTTGATAAGAGCCTAAACTATCAATCACACTCCTTCGCATGAGTATAAAAGGTCTATATCCCAAGTTCAAGTGAATACTCCTTGATAGGAATATAAACTATCAACGTTTCAAATCGAATGAACACTCCTTGATATGAGTTTAAACTATCGATATATAAAACTCAAGTGAATACTCCTTGATACGAGTATAAACTATCATTATATCTCAAATTCAAATGAAGACTCCTTGATTCGAGTATAAACTATCATTATATCTCAAATTCAAGTGAAATTTCTTTGATATGATTATAAACTATCAAGATATCTCAAATCCTAATGAGGACTCCTTGATACGAGTATAAACTATCGGCATATATTAAACTCAAGCGAATACACTTTGATACGAGTATAAACTATTAATATGTCTCAAATTCAAATGATCACTCCTTGATATGAGTATAAACTATCAATATGTCTACAAATTTAAGAACTCCTTAACACGAGTATAAATTGTTTACAAATATCAGATTCAAATGAATACTCCTTGACACGAGTATAAACTGTTTACAAATCCAAGTTCAAGTGAAGACTCCTTAACATAAGGATAAATTGTTTGCAAATCCAAATTCAAATTCAAGACTCCTTGATATGAGTATAAACTATCTACAAATTTAAGAGCTCATTGATATGAGTATAAAGTATATATATGCTTCAAATTGAAATGATTTCGCGATTCATTCACTCCATGACATGTCCGTGAACAAATCACTAGGGGGCATTTGTAGACACCTAAATTTATTACCAAATGCTGCCAAGTATCAAAATCTTCAATCTTGACCGTCAAGGTGAGATCTTCCAAATAAGGAAGTGATTTACCAATGTTTTGGTAAATAAATCAAGTCAAATCAAATCAAATCACAATCTTTTGATTATGGCAAGATATGCAAGACAAATCATGATCGATCAATCAAATCGCCCCATTTCATCCGATAATTATGGCAATAATTCTCATCCTACACCTATAAATAGAGGCCCTCTTCATAATTCATTGGCACACAAAAAAAAAAAAAAATCCTAGAGAAGAAGTCCAGTAAGAGGCGGACCAGAACGGCCCGCTTCCCGGATCGACGATCGTCCCCACAAACCAACACAAGTCATTCCAATGCGCTCTGTCCTCACTTACGCACACCCTGGGAGCAGCTTCCCAGGGGGTCACCAATCCCACAATTGCTCTGGGCCAAGCACGCTTAACTTTGGAGTTTTTATAAGATTAGCACCAGAAAAGAAGATGCATCTTGTTGGTATGAGTAGTACCTACCAAATCTTTTAAGCTCTCATAAACTGTATAGTTTCATACCTACACAATCTCAGAATCTCCTCTTATTCGGGTGTGGAATCAGTTCATTCATGTTCCTCCGCCTTAGAAGCCCGCCAGAGCCGCTCATTACTGTGCGCTTTGCACCGGCGATCACTCCCGCCTCTTTGGCCCCGGGCGTCACAAATTCTCTCTAATCAAGAAGTCTGAATCCGAGGAATCTACGGTGTTCAAGGCGAAATTCAAGACGTTCATCGCAGAGTCTACTCAAATTTAGCGTTTGATTCAAGATAAAACTTTCAAGCCCTCGAGTTAATGATATTGAAGTCAAATCCATCTTGGAGGAAGATCGAAGAGTCAAATCCACCAAGAAGGTCTCAAGTTTAAAGTCAAATATCGTCGAATATATCACGTTTAATTCGGGATTAAGTCGCTGCCCCGATTTAACGTTATTGAAAACCAAAATCACGCTCAAAGGAGATCAAGTGACGCATCTACCTTCGAAGTTTCAAATATTGTTCTTGAAGAGAAGAATCAAAGGATTATTAGGAATTGTATACTCCTTTTATTTGATTTGATTCAATAAAAATATTGTTTGTACACTTTTTCTTGTTTATAATATTTGCAGACAAGAAATTAATATTTTGACCGATAATGTTGAATCCAAGACCTCTCCCCCATAGTAGTGGGGGATAGCCAAAGATGCTACTCCCCAGCCCACGTCGACTACAGAACAACTTGGTTTGGTACATTCTTTTAGCCATTTGCTTTCGCATTAAATCAATGATAGCCCCTTTTCTTGGGTAAAGAAAAGAACTAAAGGTAAGAAAAGGAGTTTTTTTTTTTTTGGGCGGGCCGTATCCGATCCGAATGCCACGAAAATTTAGGAAAGCCTTTTTCTTAAGAGAAGAAATTTGTGTTACAATATATTTACATATACACATATATATTATATATTATAATGTACTAAAACAATTAAGAATATGTACTTAGGAAGCGATAAGCAAAATCACTAATCAAGAATTCTTCATGTAATCATGCATATATTATATATAGACTCATCAATTACACATTTCTAGGATGGAAGCTTTGACTTAAAAGCTTGGACCATTTACTTCACCTGTAAAACGTTGAAAACGCACAAAATGATGAATATATATTGCTTGAAATGGCGGATTAGTATATCTATTTATATAGATAGAAAGATAGGTAATAACATGGTGCGATTCTGAAAGACAAACACATGTTTTGCGTTCTGAATGTACTTGGTCCATTGGGGCACAAAGTTTTCTTTACAGCTTTGAAGTTCCAAATTTTATTTTAGAGCCTTCATATGTTAGCAAAATTAAAAGTTAATTTGTGGTGTGATTGCATGTGTTGAACTGCTAGGCCATTTCTTAGCTCATCATTTTGCAAAAAATAATTATGATCAAGTTTAATTGAAGTGGGGACCTCCAATATGGTTGCTTTATGGTATTATTATGCTTACCTCGTTGCATCGTGTATTGGATGAGTTAGATAATAGATATATATACCAAGTGTATCCTACGAGAAAGAGACACTGCAAGAATTTCGCAAAATAACGACGGACGACTACGTCGGTATATGCGCGTGGAAGGATTACAGACAAATTTGGGTTAACTTTTTTTTAAAAATTTATTGGCAAATTATCGACGGAAATCGTGACGGATTATTGGATTGTTGGTAAATGGTCGGTTAAATTGGGATGAGATTTCCTGTTGCACTTCCTATTTCATATATTGGATGAATGTCACGTGTACAATTCATGTGACGTCATCTTGTACATGTGTCATACATCCGATGCAATGGAATAGGGAAATAGAATAGAAAATCTCAATCCGAAAAATTCCTTTAGCCCCGCACATAGTCGCATTGGGCGCTTTAGAGGCGCACTTTGCACTTAAAACTTTGAGGAGCCTTAAAGTTTTGGAAAATCGAACCAGGGTTCATCCGGTGGCTCGGTGACGTGGCGGGGACAGCTCGGTGGTAGTGACTTGGCGAGAATCGTCATTGCAGTGGCGACACGTGGCGCCGATTGATCGTATGTTCGCCGACGATGCACCGTGGATCGGACACGTCATCCAGTGTGCGAGTGTGTATGCCAAAGGGTGTGTTCTTCAGACAGATGCGATCAGGACCATCAGATCGCAGTTGTTAACCACAGGGCGCGATCTGATGGTCAAGACTGATCCGGACCAGGGGTTGCACCCAGTATGAAGAGGCACCAGGAGCTCTATATAAACCAGCCACCAGAATTCAATTAATTACATCAGAAAAATTCGAATTCTCTTGTTTCTTCTTCATTCTGCATTAGTCCATAAAAAGAGAGTTCAAAAACATCTAAGTGTTCGTTGTGTGTTGCGATTTGTAGTGCAACTATCGCAAGTGTTTGTCGTTGTATCTTGGGAGACAATTGCCGCATAATGTACGCACCGTGAGCGGGGCAATCTTGTCTTATAGAGAAAGAGTTTAACTCTTGCCTCGACATCTGTTTTCGTATCGAAACTCTGCTCGATTTTTTAGCTATTCGATATACACCATCATCCAGTATTTCCAACAATTTAAGACAAGATTTTCGTGTATATCAAATGGCTTCGACGTCTTCGATTCAAAAGACCAAAGACCAAAGACCAGGAGAGAAACCCGAGAAATTTGGGGTTCGGACTTCAAAAGATGAGAACAGAAAATGTTGTTCTATCTTACAACTCTAAACTTGCTCGTTTCGTTTTTACGGAGGATGCCCCAACTATGGGGAAGAGGAGATCGATAAGGAGAAGAGAATGGCTTTCGATGCTTGGAGTCAAAGCGACTTCCTGTGCCGGAACTACATTCTCAATGGACTGGACAACACATTGTATAATGTGTATTGTTCGATAAAGACTGCTAAAGAGCTGTGGAGTTCTTTAGAGAAAAAGTATAAAACGGAAGATGATGGCACAAAGAAATTTAGTGTCGGCCAATTCCTTGAGTTCAAGATGGTTGACACCAAGACGGTGATCAGCCAGGTTCAAGAAATCCAACTCATTCTGCACGATATAATTGCAGAAGGGATGGTTGTGAGTGAATCATTTCAAGTAGCTGCTATTATCGAGAAGTTACCGCTCTATGGAAGGATTTTAAGAATTACCTGAAGCATAAGCGAAGGAGATGGGGTTTGAAGATTTAATTGTCAGATTGCGAATTGAAGAAGACAATCGCAAGTCTAAAATTAAGTCTGGCAAGCTTCCAATGGAGGCAAAAGAAAACTTGGTGGAGCCAAATGCTAGCAAGAAGAAAGCACTGAAATAGTCGTAAACAAAGTGGAAGGCTAAAAAGTTCAAAGGGAACTGCTTCAACTGTGGAAAGCCAAATCACAAGGCTAAAGATTGTCGTCTTCCTAAGAAAGCCAATCGGAACCAGGTGCATGTGACCGAGGATAAATCCGTGCCAATTGATATGTCCGAGCTTGATCTCTCGGTTGTTCTGTATGAAGACAACAAGTGCTACATAGTGGAGAACCCGGGAGAATGGTGGGTGGACACAGGTGCTACACGCCACATATGCTCTGACAAAGACATGTTCTCAACGTATACTACTATCAACGGAAGGAAGTTATACATGGGGAATCATGCAACGTCCTCGAAATTGCTCGGTCTCGACAAGGTGGTCAAGATGACCTCGGCGAGAGATGTCCCTCGTTGATGTCCTTCATGTTCCAGACATTCGGAAGAATTTAGTGTCAGGATCATTGTTGGTCAGGGTAGGGTTTAGATTAGTATTTGAGGCTCAAAAGTTTGTACTTATGAAAAATGGACAGTTCATAGAGAATGGGTACTTAGATAATGGATTGTTCAAGATGAATGTAATGAATGTACTCCAAAACTTTGAAAGCAATAAAATTAATGATTCTTCTTATTTGCTTGAGTGTTCAAATTTATGGCATGTTAGATTAGGACATGTGAATTTTAACACTTTGAAAAGGTTAGTAAACTTGGAATTACTACCTAACTTTAAAATAGGTTCACATTACAAGTGTGAAATTTGTGTTGAGGCAAAAATGGCCAAAACACCATTCCACTCGGTGGAAAGAGAAACATAACCTCTAGAGTTAATTCACGGTGATATATATGATTTAAAGTTTGTGCAAACTAGAGGTGGGAAAAAGTATTTTATTACTTTTATCGATGATTGCACAAAATATTGTTATGTATATCTTTTAAGAAGTAAGGATGAGGCCTTGAAAGCTTTTGAAAGCTATAAGAATGAGGTTGAAAATCAACTTAGCAAACGAATTAAGATAATTCGAAGTGATAGAGGTGGAGAATATAGAGCTCTTTTTGATGAATTTTGCTCAGATTCTGGTATTATTCATCAAACAACAGCTCCTTATTCACCACAATCAAATGGTATTGCTGAACACAAAAACCGAACTCTAAAAGAGATGATGAATGCTTTGTTGATAAATTCTGGTTTACCTCAGAATTTGTGGGGGAAAGCAATTCTCTCGGCTAACCATATTCTTAACAAAATACCACACAAAAATAAAGATATAACTCCGCATGAGTTATGGAAAGGTCGAAAACCTTCCTATAAATACCTGAATGTGTGGAGGTGTTTGGCTAAAGTAGAAATCCCTAAGCCAAAACAAGTCAAGATAGGGCCTAAAACAATTGATTGCATTTTCATTGGATATGAAAATAACAGTAGTGCATATCAATTTTTAGTGCACAAATCAGCAATTCCAGATGTACAAGAAGGTACAATTATTGAGTCAACGAATGTTGTATTTTTCGAAGATGTGTTTCCTTGTCATGAAAGGAAAGAAGCTAGTTCTAGCAAAAGAACACGTGATACTGCCGATGGTGATCATCAAAGGAATGAAACCGAGACGCAGTAAAAGGGCCAAAACAACTAAGTCTTTTGGTCCAAATTTTCTAACTTATGTGTTAGAAAATGAACCAAGGACAATTGGTGAATCATTGTCCAGTCCAGAAGCTCCATTCTGGAAAGAAGCTATTAATAGTGAGATAGATTCCATTATGCAAAATCATACTTGGGAGTTGGTAGATCTCCTCCGGAAATATGTCTTTAGGATGCAAGTGGATCCTTAAAAGGAAATATAAAGCTGATGGAACTATTGATAAGTACAGGGCCAGGTTAGTAGCTAAGGGATTTAAACAAAGAGAAGGCCTTGATTTCTTTGATACGTATTCACATGTGACAAGAATCACATCTATTAGAGTTCTCATTGCTATTGCAGCATTGCATAACCTTAAGATACACCAAATGGATGTGAAAACGGCTTTTCTAAATGGTGAATTAGAAGAGAAAATCTACATGGAACAACCCGAAGGGTTTGTTGCTCCTGGACAGGAGAAGAAGGTGTGCAAACTCGTTAAGTCATTGTATGGCCTTAAGCAAGCTCCAAAACAATGGCACAAAAAATTTGACAGAACTATGATGTCAAATGGTTTCAAAATTAACGAGTGTGATAAATGTGTTTACATTAAAGACACACCTAATGCTTATGTAATTATCTGTCTTTATGTTGCCGACATGTTAATTATGGGTAGTAATCATGATATAATCATGAATACTAAGAAAATGTTAATCAAACATTTTGATATGAAAGATATGGGTATAACATATGTTATTCTGGGAATTAAGATCTCTAAAACATCTGATGGACTTATTTTATCACAATCTCATTATATTGAGATAGTACTTCGAAAGTTCAATGCTTATGACAGTCCTCCAGCTAAAATGTCTGTTGATTTAAGCTTAGACTTAGCTAAAAATCAAGGTGAACCTCTATCTCAACTAGAATATTCTTAGATTATTGGCAGTCTAATGTATGTAACAAACTGCACACGTCCGGATATTGCCTGCGCAGTTAATAAACTGAGTGATTTACGAGTAATCCTAGAAATGACCATTGGAAGGCATTGATAAGGGTTCTTAGGTATCTAAGACTCACCTTGAATTATGGATTACATTACTCGAGATATCCAGCTGTATTAGAAGGATACGATGATGCTAATTGATATCCGACTCAAAAGATTCCAAGTCCACTAGTGGTTATGTTTTTACCATTGGTGGTGGAGCGGTGTCATGGAAATCCTCTAAACAAACGTGTATAGCTCGATCCACGATGGAATTAGAGTTTATAGCATTGGATAAAGCTGGTAAAGAAGCGGAATGGCTTCGCAAGTTTTTAGAGGATATTCCTTGTTGGCCTAAGCCGGTGGCTGCAACCATGATACATTGTGATAGTCAATCGGCTATAGGAAGGGCTCAAAATAGTATGTATAATGGTAAGTCTCGACATATACGTCGAAGACATAACACCGTTAGGCAGTTGATCTCAGATGGGGTTATTACAATCGATTACGTGAAATCCAAAGAAAACCTAGCGGATCTGTTAACTAAAGGTTTAAATAGAGATCAAGTATACTGCTTATCGAAAGGAATGGGCTTAAAATCCACAAAATAAGAGTATTCATAACGGTAACCCAACCTTGTGAATTGGAGATCCCAAGACCTTGGTTCAATGGGACAACTAAGTTATGAATATTCAGATAAACACTTGGAGCATATTACGGCTCATTCCTATCCAAGTGGAGAAACCCGAATGTGGTGAGGTTAAGTTATAAACTTTTAATGATTCATGTACTTTAAAGAAATGGAGTATGGCGGATACTCTTAATAGGAGATCACCTATATAAGTGTGAAGACGGGTCGCTTCAACTAAACACTTATGAATCCAAGATGTTGTCCACGGCCAAAATGGACACAAACCGTGAGAACCAAATGGTGTTAGGAAATATATTGTGTGGATGTTGTTGTGTTGGTTTAAGCATAAACAAGCAACAGCTTCAAGACATCGTGTAAATCACATGCGGCTTAGTAAACTGATAGCATTCTACTAAGGGAGGTTCAGAGCCACAAGCTACCTCTCCTGATGCAATAGCTTTCTGTTTGAACTCTCTTAGTGTCTGCATACTCATATGCATTTATTTTCATTCATGTGGGGGATTTTTGGAATTGGTTTTAATAAATTGGGTTTTGATCTGATTTTGGCCAATTATTTAAGTGGGTTCATTTATCCAAAGTATGAAATAAATGCGATAAACATCATCTACGCCGCGGGTAGATGAGTTTAGCATTTTGAATTTCTCAAAACCAATGTCGGGTGAATGAGAAATAAATGCATAAAGTTGGCCACTTAATAAGGAGTAATCAAGTGGAACTCCTTATGGTATATCCTAGTGGACCAAGTCAATTTTGACTAGCCTTTGGGTAGCTAAAAAAGGCACCAAAGACGGTGCGGAGCACCATCCGAGCCGGAGCCGGAGCCAGGCCCGGGCCCGCGCAAGTCGCACATAGTCGCATTGGGCGCTTTAGAGGTGCACTTTGCACTTCGCACGTACGCATCATCGTGAGAAGCTTTGATGAGCCTTAAAGTTTTGGAAAATCAAACCAGGGTTCATCCGAAGGCTCGGTGGCGTGGCGATGGCGGCTCCAGTGGCGATGACTTGGCGAGAATTATACGAGTGGCGACACGTGGTGCCGATTGAATCGTGTATTCGGCCGATGAGGCATCATGGATCGACACGCCTGTCGAAAGCGATGTGTATGCCAAAGGGTGTGTTCCTTCAGATAGATGCGATCAGGACCATCAGATCGCAGCTGTTAACCACAAGGCGCGATCTGACGGTCAAGACTGATCCGGACCAGGGGTTGCACCAAATCTGAAGAGGTATCATGAGCTCTATATAAACCAGCCCCCATAATTCATTTGATCACATCAGAAAAATTCGAATTCTCTTGCTTCTTCTTCATTCTGCAATAGTCCATAAAAAGAGAGTTCAAAAACATCTAAATGTTCGTTGTGCTTGCGATTTGTAGTGTAACTATGGCAAGGGTTTGTCATTGTATCTTGGGAGACAATGGCCGCATACCGTACGCACCGTGAGCGGGGCAATCTTGTCTTAAAGAGAAAGAGTTTAACTCTTGCCTCGACATCTGTTTTCGTATCGAAACTCTGCTCGATTTTTTAGCCATTCGATATACACCATCATCTAGTATTTCCAACATAATTTAGGGTTAAGGATGATAATGGCGTGGATTGAAACCCGTCTCCGCTAAACCCTGTCAAGCGAGTCTCTGGGCAAGTTATGGAACCGTTTATGAAAAAATCGTTTGATTCGGGGCGGGTAATGGGTCCAGTTGAACCCGCCCCACATATGTATTAATTATTAATTTAGTTTTATTAAAATTGTTAATGGGTGGTTGTGCAGTTCAAGTAATCTGTGTTGGAAAATTGAATGGAAATTGTGTCTTTGGCATAATTTCTTGGACACATTTCTTCAATAATGAAGAAAATATTTAACTTCAATAGTGTTTATTTTTGTAACATATAAAACTCCCAACTCATGGAGCAGTGGGAGAGTGATGACACTTGAAACTCCCAAGTCATGAAGGAGTGGGAAGTGAATGCCCCAAAGTCATGGGATAAGTGGCGGAGTTAATGTGGCTTGATCTTGAAGCCTATAAAAGGTGGTCCATATTTTTCACAATAAAAAACAACACAACTCCTACACTTGCATAACAAAAGTCCTTGCATCTTGCTCTTGTATTCCTTTGGCTTTCAGTTGCATTTTGGTGATACTATCCAAGCATAATCTTCAGTTCGCCGGTTATAAGGTAATCTGATTTTTCCGTCTTATCCTGGCAAATAGACGTCCAGAATAGGGGACGAATCTATTTTAAGGATAGGGTGTTCAACACGCGATTCAGGCCAATGTTATATTGTGCTTTATGTGATTTAGTTTATTACAAATTTCGATTGTTGTTCTGTAATTTGTAATTCCAATTTTCATTGTTTAATCTAAACTGTACTAGAAGATACACTCCTTATTTTCTAACAAACTTAAGACAAATCCTTATTATCTTCCTCGGTAGTTTTAGTTGATTTCCCTGCAATTTTATTTCTGACTTGGATTTTACAATACTGTATCTGAAAAATTTCAGTTCATAATAAAAGCTTATTTGTTCTTGCTTGCGTACCAAATTGTTTAGTTGTTAACTGAATTGGATTTCAAAGTGAGTACACTAATTTCATTTACAATAGGTTACTGAACTACTTGGTAAACCACTGATTGCATATTGTTTCCACTTTAAAATGATTAGTGTTGCTTAGTTATTATATTTTAACTAGTAATTCACCCGGCGATGCACGAAGAGTATATTAAAATAATTAATTTTTTAGATATTTTTTAAAGGAAATTTTTAGATATTTAAAAGTGTAGGACGTTAATGAATAATTAAAATTTAATTATAAATAAATATGAATTAATAAAAGAAGTTAGAATGATAAATAATAAGACCACGAGACAAAACCTTTTTGGATACATCTTCCTAAATCCTAATCCTAACCATTAATGGCCTAAATGCATATAGGGTTAAGGACACTATTGCCCCACATTCCAGAAGAAAGTACAACTTTTTACACTCGCGAATATTTTCTGGACAATTTTACGCTCCCGCCAATTTTTCTGAATGTTTTAGTTGTTGTATCAAGGTTGTTTCTTACATGTTTCATCTAACAAAATTTCAAAGAAAAAGTAATTTTTGGCCCCGTTAAACAATCCGTTTTATATTCAAAATCTTAAAAATATAAAAAATATACACATAATAAAAAAACAAAATCCAATTTTTGACTCAATGCATTGAAAACGTCAAAAACATTGAAATAATCAAGAAATAACAGAACAATATTAAAAACTATATAGGAATAACCCGAAACAATATAGAAAACACTTTATGAACGAAAAGAACTTAAAGATATGTAAACAATGTATTGAAACATTGAAAATTATATTAAAACAACAAAGGAACATCACAATAACATTAAAAACACTATGTAAACAACGTAAACAATATAGAAAATAACACATAAATAAAAAGAGCTTAAAAATAGGTAAAACTGTATTTACACATTGAAAACTACATGGAAACAACAAAAAATTATTAGAACAATATGAAAAAAATTATAGAACAACACAAAAATAATAGAAACGATGTACAAAACAACACATGGACAAAAAAGTGCGTAAAAAATAGGTAAAAGTTGTTTTGAAACATCGAAACAACATAGAAACAATATAGAAACGACAAAGAAACAAATATAAAGATTGAAACAACATATATAATATATAAAGCAATAGAGCAACGGAAAAAAAAATTACCAAAAAAATAAGTAGAAGCATAAAAAAGTTAAAAAAAATATATGAAGGGATAGTAGCATAAACAATGGTTCTTTTCCAAAAATTGAAATATATTCATAATTTCTCTATATATTTTAGAAATATTACACTACAAATATTATGTTTTAGGCTGGCCACAAAGCATCAACTAATAGAAAGGAAATGGGCTTGTAGCCCGTTGTAAGAAATAGCCCAAAAAATAGATTTGATTCCTCTAGCACAAATTGATGCGGTCATTGACTCATTATCACGTTACAATCTACCCTAAATATATTGTGCTTTGAACAGAAAAGTCTAGAAAACTTCCGCCGTTCTTTTTCCTCCGCCGCTTCTTTTCCTCTCCTCCGTCACTTCATTTTTTCCAGTCCAAAAATTGAAATACATCAAATACGAGAGAAAGTTATCCGAACTAATCTATATTTTAAACACAAAAATCGTCAATTTATTTTTTTTTACGTTTATCTGTATTATTTTTATCTCATCCGTCGCTACAATTATCATTTTTGTTTCAATCGTTCATATCTGTTGAAAGGAGAACATATTCTTAAGATCCGTATTTTGATCTTAAAATTTGTTTCGACCCCTCATATTTCTTAACTTTTTACTTGTTAAACATATATTTATCTATCGATCGGAAAAAATATCATATTTCTGCATGTATGTTTTCAGATATGTTTAAAAGAAACCAAAAAACAAAACCAGCTATGTACTTAGAGGAATGTATGTATAATGTTTATTTTGTGGTTTCCTGGAATGAGAAAAAAAAAGACATAATTATGCCTAATGAATAACAGATTACATAAGATATTTGGTCAATTTAAAAATGATTCTTGGTTATTCATGCTTCGAAATTTCATGTGCATCCATATGCTTCACCTTTGTTATGAACTACTGAAAAGCTAGTATTTCATGCTTTCTCGAAACTTCCTGCTGAAATGAAATTATATATGTAGATGGTTGATCATATGTGAAGGGTAGCTCCATATGCTCATTCTTTATACTGGTATATATTGTCCTTACGGCCACAAAATTATTCTTGGCATATTTGTCTTAAAGCATGGAATCACTTGGGGCTTTATTTGCTGCTTGTTCATACCGTTCGTACGCCTATCGAAATATCATGTATCATCTGCACCTTTTTTATTTACACTTTTATTTTCGATATTTTTTCAATCCAAACAAAAACTCTGAACAATGTCTCGGATCTATAGTGTGTGCCTCCTGTTAAACTTCATCCCAAGCCACTGATCAATCAATCCACAACACTGGGCCTGCTTCGCCCATTTTCTCCCGCAAGATTCAATTGAAGATGTATTTTCTTTTCTTCGGTGAATGACTGTCACTGTGACCCAAGCCCGATTAACTGCTAAAATTAGTGCAACACAAATCAGCCCAGAAAACATGCATTATAGAATTGTTTTAGTGGAAAAAATATCTTATGTGATCTAAAACAGAAATCATTAGTAATTTTCTTTTTCATTGCATAAGAAATTAGTTTATTTTGTATTTTTGTACATAAATGGGATTTTAGTTAAATAACATCAGTTGATGTGTGTTACACATGTATATATAGATTCAGAATAGTTCCTTTGATCTTGTTACATATTATAGACTTTGTTAAAGTTAATACTCAGGTTTTGGGAAATTATTATTGAAAAACTTATATTTCCAAATGTACTTCACAAAAAAAAATTCTATTGAAATATTTATCATAGATTTCTTTGACTATATTTTGTTACTAATTTTCATTTCATGTTTTACAGATTAAAATAAAGTGAAGCCTAAGCTTTCTGGGATCACTCAATATGCTACTCAGGTAAGAAACTTTACCTTGTCACAAATTTAATTTTATTTTGGTGAGATAATAACGTTCTACTCACATAAATAAAAAATAAGTCTGTAGAGAAAAAACATATACAATCCCCATAAATTCTATATTATCAAATCTAACACTATTTTTCTGCATTTCTATATGACACAAGAATAGTTGGACACCATATACTCAATTGTATAAACATTCGACCTAAAAAAACATAATTTCATAACAGGATGAGTTCTGTAACACATGACTCAACGGATACAAAAAAAAATTAGCAAAACTATAGAAATATTAAACAATCCAAAAAACATAACAAAAAGGAAAAAAATGGAAATGTAAATGTAAATCACATAACTGGAAATTCAAATATACTTACCTCTGATATGAAATATTCATTCCTGATTAAAATAATATTTTTCTTATGCAGGTACGGTATATAGCACGAACCAATTGAACTCTCATCTCTCAATGGCTGGAAACATCTTTGTCCGATTGAGGTCTTGAACCAAAGAAAAATAATAGAGCCATTTTGTTGATGTTTACCATTTATAGCAAAGTGATCTTGTGTTTTTGGATGGTGATGAGGCATGTTCATAATGGAAGCTAAATGTGCAAATATTTGGATTGTAATTTAAATTTTGAATATTTTTCTCAGTTCCAACACAAACAGATTGTCGTATTACTCACCTAGTTATTCTGAATTTTGAATTTTGAATATTTTTTCTCGGTTCCAACGCAAACAACTGCCAGAATTAATGGAACAACTCCCAATGCAGCAAACATTAATTTTTTTAAGTCGTGCATCTGAATTCCTATGTAGCAGCAATTACGAAGAGTTGGGTCAAAGTATTAAATGAAATAAATATAAACTAAAAAGTATCAGAAAATATTTAATTAATGCAGACTTATTTAACGTGATTAGGAATGAAAAGTTTCCATATTTGGCAACAAATGTTTTGGTGGGAACTTTCTATTTTTGTATACTATCTTGTTTTATATATTATATATATTGTGCAATTTTGTTTTAAAGGTTTTGCTATAATTATAGCTTGACTTGTTAATTACTAGTCAGTGAAGTTCTTTCATGTTATTATTCAGGACTCTACATATAAAAGTGGATTGTCTGCTGAATTGATTGCTATTGTGTAAGCATATTCATGCTGCATTCCAAATTATTTTTATATTCAGTTTATATGCTATGCTAATTTTCGTTCGATGTCTTGATTGAGTTGGTCCGAATTTTATTAATTTGGACTAATAAGAAAAATACCCCGTGCATATTTGGAGTGGAAGAAAATTGAAATTTGGAACTTATAATAAATCTTGAACATAATTTATATATTTGTTCTTATCGAATTTGTTCCAATAGATTGAAGTGTTAAACTTCTTTTGTTATTTGTTTCAGAAATGACATCTGATTCAAACATTGGTGGGTCTAACCCCGTGGCACCAACTCCGGCTTTTGTAGCCAACTCCACGCTTAATGTGTCGGTTAATCATGGCGAAAAACCAGAAAAGTTTAACGGCTTAAACTTTAAGCGATGGCAGCAGAATATGCTCTTCTACTTGACCACCTTGAACTTGGCACGGTTCTTGACTGAAGATCCTCCACAACTTAGTGAGGATGAGACTGATGCACAAGCGGTTAATGCTTTAGATGTTTGGAATCATGCTGATTTCTTGTGTAGAATTATGTCATGAATGGCCTTGCAGATTCGCTTCACAATGTGTATAGCTATAAGAAAACTGCAAAGGAACTGTGGGAGTCTTTGGACCATAAGTATAAGACTGAGGATGTGGGTGCAAAAAAATTCATCGTAGGCCGTTTCTTGGATTATAAAATAGTGGACTCAAAAATCGTCATCAGTCAAGTACAAGAGCTTCAGATGATCATACATGATATTCATGCCGAGGGAATGGTTCTTAGTGAGACTTTCCAAGTGGCTGCAATCACTGAAAAATTGCCACCACCTTTGAGAGACTTCAAGAACTATTTGAAACATAAGCGAAAGGAAATGAACGTCGAAGAACTTGTTGTTAGACTTCGCATTGAAGAAGACAACAAAAGTTCTGAAAAGAAGTGGTTCAATCATGAGGTGGCTAAAGCCAATGTTATTGAATATGGGCAAAGTTCCAAAAGCAAGAATAAATCTGGGCCAGCGGGAAAAGGGGTTAAGTTGGGACCCAAATGAGGCATTACCAAGAACAAGTTCGAAGGAAAATGCTTTAATTGTGGCGGCAAGGGTCACAAGGCTTCTGATTGCAAGAAACCAGAAAGGAATAGAGAGGTTAACATGGTTGAGAAAATTTCTCAGGAGGTGTCAGATATGAACCTGGCTGCGGTGATCTTTGTGGTGAACTTGGTAGGCTCAAACCCCAAACAGTGGTGGATTGACTCTGGTGCTACAAGGCGCGTGTGCTCTATCAAAGAAATGTTTAGTTCCTTTGAGCCAGTTGAAGACAATGAGAAACTGTATATGGGGAATTCAGCTACCTCTGAGGTCAAAGGGAAATGAAAAGTGGTTTTAAAGATGACGTCCGGGAAGAAACTGACTCTCAACAATGTATTGTATGTGCCAGATATTCGAAAAAATTTGGTGTCTGGTTCGCTTTTAGATAAGCATAGTTTTCGCATTATTTTTAAGTCAGGGGTTGTAACTTTGATGAAAAATAGAATGTTTGTAGGCAAGGGTTATGCTTCTGATGGGCTGTTTAAGCTCAATTTAATGGTTGTTAAACCAAAAATCTATGAAATGAATAACTCTTTTGTTTACTTGCTTGAGTCTTCCAAATTTTGGCATGGTAGACTAGGACATGTTAATTATGATACTCTACGTAGATTAATTAACTTGAATTGTATACTAACATTCCATATTGATTCCAAACACAAGTGTGAAACTTGTGTTGAGGCAAAGTTAACAAGGACATCATTTAAAAATATTGAAAGAAATAATGAACCACTTGATTTAATTCACTATGATGTATGTGATTTAAAATCGACACAAACACGTGGTGGCAACAAGTACTTCATTACTTTTATTGATGATAACATAAAGTATTGTTATGTGTATCTTCTTAAAAGTAAAGATGGAGCTATAGAGAAATTCATTCTCTATAAAAATGAAGTTGAGAATTAACTCAACAAGAAAATTAAGGTGCTAAGAAGTGATCGTGGAGGTGAATATGAATCATCATTTGCTGAATTATGTGCCCAACATGCAATTAGACACGAAACAATAGCACCTTATTCACCTCAACAGGATGGCATTGCAGAACGGAAAATCCGTAAACTTAAAGAAATAATGAATGTTATGTTATTAGGTTCTGGCTTGCCTCAGAACATGTGGAGGGGAAGTTGTCTTGACAGCTAATTACCTTTTAAATAAGGTACCCCGTAAGAAATTAGACAAAATCCCTTACGAGTTATGGTTTAGAAGAATACCATCCTACAAATACTTACGAGTGTGGGGGTATCTTGCTAAAGTTGTTATACCTACACCAAAGAAGGTGAAGGTAGGTCCCAAAAATGTTGACTGCATATTTATTGGATATGCACATAGCAATGCTGCTTATCGGTTTCTTGTGCATGAATCTAAAATTGAAGATATACACAAGAACACGATAATTGAATCGAGAAATGCCTCGTTCTTTGAAAATTTATTTCCATAAATATCGAGAGAAGAAACAAGCTCTTCTAAACGGATATATGATTCATTAGAACAAGAGCACATAAATAAAGAAGAAGAGGTGAAACTTAGACGCAGTAAATGAGCTAAGATAGAAAAATCTTTTGGTCCAGATTTTCTAACCTACATGATGGAAAGTGAACCTCAAAGCTACAGAGAAGCTATAACTTATTCTGAAGGACCATTTTGGAAAGAGGCCATAAAAAGTGAAATTGATTCCATCTTGCAAAATCATACATGGGAACTAGTGGATCTTCCTGAAGAAAGTAAACCGCTAGGTTATAAATGGATTTTCAAGAAGAAAATGAAGGCTGATGGAACAATTGATAAGTAGAAGGTTAGACTTGTAATTAAAGGTTACGGAAAAATAGAGGGTATTGATTACTTTGATACATATTCTCCAGTTACGAGAATAACCTCCATTAGATTGGTACTTGCAATTGCCGCATTGCGAAATCTTGAAGTACATCAAATGGACGTAAAAACTGCTTTTCTAAATGGAGATTTAGAAGAGGAGATTTACATGGAACAACCTCAGGGATTATCTGCACTTGGGCAAGAGAACAAGGTTTGTAAACTGCTCAAGTCATTATATGGCTTGAAACAGGCACCAAAACAATGGCATGAAAAATTAAATAATGCCATGAAAGAATATGGATTTAAAATAAATGAATGAGATAAATGTGTTTATATTAAAGACACTGAAAATGGCTATGTCATTTTGTGTCTTTATGTAGACGACATGCTTATCATTGGAAGTAATGATAAAATAATTAAATCCACAAAAGATATGTTGAACTCAAGAGTTGACATGAAAAATATGGGTTTAGCAAATATGATATTCGGAATAAAGATCTCTAGAATTTCAAATGGACTGGCACTTGATCAGTCACATTATGTGGATAAAATTCTAGAGAAATTTAGAAAGGATGACACGGCATTAGCTAGAACTCCTATAGACACGAGTCAACATCTATCGAAGAATAGAGGTGAGGTTGTGTCTCAATTGGAATACTCACGAGTCATATGAAGTTTGATATACTTAATGAGTTGTACAAGACAAGCCATTGCTTATGCAATGAGTAAATTGAGCAGATACACGAGTAATCCAGGGCACGACCACTAGAAAGGTATAGTGAGAATACTAAGGTATTTAAGGTACACTCGTGATTTTGGACTGCACTATACAAGATATCATGTTGTTATTGAAGGATACAATGATGCTAGTTGGATATCTTATATTAAAGACTCTAAGTCTACAACTGGATTTGTATTCACTTTAGGAGGTGCAACCGTATCGTGGAAATCTTCTAAGCAGACGGTTATAGCCAGATCCATAATAGAATCTGAGTTTATAGCTTTAGACAAGTGTGGAGAAGAAGTTGAATGACTCTGAAACTTCTTAGAAGATATTCCAAAATGGCCAAAACACGTGCCAGCAATTTGTATATATTGTGATAGTCAATCTACAATTGGCAGGGCTCAGAGCAATATGTACAATGGTATGTCTAGACATATACGTCGTAGACACAATACCATTAGACAACTACTCTCAACTGGTGCTATCTATGTTAACTATGTGAAGTCAAAAGATAATTTAGTGGATTCGTTAACCAAAGGGTTAAATCGAGAGTTAGTGGCAAAATCATCAAGAGGAATGGGACTTGAGCCTCTAGAAAAATGAGTTGATACAATGGAAACCCAACCTAGTTGACTGGAGATCCCAAGATCTAGGTTCAGTGGGACAACCTAATTGTAAAAGTCTCTAGGATCACTGTGGGGGATTTTTCCCTTGTCCATTCCTTAACAGTGAAGCACGTGGAATGAAGAGGATAAGCATTTGGCTTTTAATGATTCTTATGCATCGGTAAGCCAAGCTGGATAGTACAGGATACTCTTAAAGAATAATCACCTATGTGAGAGAGAAGTGGGGCCACTTTAAAGAGAATTGTGTGAGGCTCAATTCTTAGAACCTCTTGCAGAGCCAGACGTATGTTCAGGGCCATGAATGAACATAACAATAAGAACTGAAGTATCTTAGGAAGAATCCTATGTGAGATGTATCATCGTTTACACAAAAGGCAGAACAATTCAAAGATCGCGTCTACTGATCGCTAGTAAAGTAAATATATTTTCAAAATAGAAGGTTCAAAGGGTAACACCTACCTATCCTATGCAGGGTTCAACTGCTGGATTTTATCACCAAATCTTTGTATCTTTAATATTTCCATTCATGTGGGGGATTGTTGAAAATTGAATGGAAATTGTGTTTTTGGCATAATGTATTGGACACATTTCTTCAATAATGAAGAAAATATTTAACTCCAATAGTGTTTATTTTTGTAACATCTAAAACTCACAACTCATGGGGTAGTGGGAGAATGATGACACTTGAAACTCCCAACTCATGGAGTAGTGGGAGAGTGATGACACTTGAAACTCCCAAGTCATGGAGGAGTGGGAAGTGAATGCCCCAAAGCCATGGGGTAAGTGGGGAGTTAATGTGGCTTGATCTTGAAGCCTATAAAAAGTGGTCCATGTTTTTCACAATAAAAAACAACACCACTCCTACACGTGCATAACAAAAGTCCTTGCATCTTGCTCTTGTATTCCTTTGGCTTCCAGTTGCATTTTGGTGATACTATCCATGCTTAATCTTCAGTTCACCGGTTATAAGGTAATCCGGTCTGCCCATCTTATCCTGGAAAACGGCGTCGAAATAGGGGACGAATCTATTTTAAGGATAATGTGTTCAACACACGATTCGGGCCAATGTTATATTGTGCTTTATGTGATTTAGTTTATTGCAAATTTCGATTGTTGTTCTGTAATTTGTAATTCCAATTTTCATTGTGTAATCCAAACTGTACTAGAAGATACACTCTTTATTTTCTAACAGTCTGCTTGTAGGATTAATATATTTTTTGAATTTTATAGTAAATTTGTATGAGTTTAATAATTTGTTTTAATTCTTTTGGGTTTAATGCTAAAGATTAAAGATTCATGATGCAATTGAGTTGCTCAGTGGTTTTTTACATTGAAGTAGTGACAATTAAAATCAAAGTTGTTCATGAAAATTAGTCAAAAAAATTATTTGGTGGGTCTAACGGGTTGGACCCAGTCACCCAGTAGATCTCGGGTCCAATGTGGGGTGGGGCGGGTCTTAAGGCGGGGATGGGCAGGTTATGGGTCCTCTTTTTCTTGGCGGGGCGGGTCCCAAATTTACCCAAACTCATCCGAGACACGCTTCTTTGACATCCCTATTTAGGGTATATATGTAGTTAAAAAATCCTATAAACTTTTACATCTTATAAAATATATTTAGATTTATAAATATTAGATTTTATAAGTTGTTGAAATGGTTTTTTTTAAAGAGAGTGTTTTAATGAACTAATATTTTTTTATTTTCTTGAAGAGAACTAACTCTGGGAGCTTATAACTTTTTTTATTAGAAAAATTGCCAAATTTATAAGTTCATTAAAAGCTTATAATCTAGTCAAATGGCCTCTAAGTATATCATCTTATTAGAACATAAGTACAACAGAACTTCGACAATCTAATACTTGATTAATCGAAAACCTCGCTTAAATAATAATTTTGGCCGGTCTCAACTAGGAAACAACGTGCGAAATTAATATGATAGTATATGTTCGAAAAATCATATAGGCTCCTTGGGATATATAAATTAATAACTCTTTAATATATAGTATATTTATAATAATTTGTGGCATGGACGGATCCATAAACCTTTAACAATGGGGGCACAAAATACTTATAATTATAATATAATTAAAATAATTAATCGACAGACGCTATTTTTTTAATGTAATTAATATATTGCTTTTAAAAATATATATAACACTAGTAATGTTATATAAAATTATTAACACTTTTTTTAAATAAGGCATATAACCTTTTTTTTAATTTATAATAGTATAATGTTATTAGTATTTTATATATTTTAACTTTGGGCACACTATTATTTAATAAACTGTAATACTTTTATGCACTATTATGTTGTTAATCTACTAAATTTGGACACATACTTCAAAAAAAAATTGGAGACACTATTAATCTAATGGTGTATAACTATTTTTCTAAAACAAATTAATAATATTGTACAAAAGATTATGCACAAATTAATAGTATTGTAAATAGTGTTATATAAATAATAAATAGTAAAAAAAATTATGGGGGCACGTGCCTCCATAGTGGGATGGGTAGGTCCGCCTCTGACTGTGAGGACTTCACTAAAAACAACCCAATTGTCATTTGCTTCTTGTTGAAATTGATGTTACCATAAATTTCATATTTCAATGTTATTAATATAGTAAAAACTTCTAGTATGGTTTTATGATAGCTTAACGGAAAATTATTCAATGACATGTCAAGCTTTAATTCTCTTGAGGAGGGGATATAGTAGAACTATCATTTTCAACTTTATAGTTCATATGATGCTCACGATTATTTGCTCGTTAGTCAATATCCCTACAGTTGTGTTACTTTTCTTTAGGGTAGTTACAGAGATATCCGACATCTATTTCATTACAATAATTCAACTCTTTAATTAGATTTTGTTGTTCTTGAGTGTCTTCACTATCTAACGATCGATTTATCCAAACTCTATCAACTCAGATCACCTGATCGAAGTTTTCAACGCGAAATCCATTTGCAATTGCATTTGCATAAACATTGATGACTCAAAAGCTACTCTAGAAAACCGTAGGCAAGTGCACCTATCGTTTTATAGTATAGATTATTGAGTACCGAGTGTCATTCCCCCGAGGATTGTAAGTACTAATAATTACCGTTTTTTTGTTAATTAATCTAGCAATTTTCAGAGTTTTGTTGGTTAAAAAATGAAAAATAAAGAATTTAAAATAATTGCAACTTACAATAGATCAAACAAAAGTAGATTGTAGAATTAACAAATCAAGTGCTAGAAATGTGTTTGAATGTAAATCCATCTAGAATGTTTTTGCGATTTGACAAGATAAAAATACAACCAAAAACCCTTAAGCAAAAACCAATCTCTTTTAATATAATCTCATGCTTTATGGACCGTAGAAATTCCCGATTTAAGTTAAATCCTCTATCGAGCGCAAATAACTTCTAACCTCAAGTTGATTAACTGAAATCTCTTTCTAGTTAAAACTCCCAAGACAGCATGATAACGATTTGTGAATTCTCATATTAGGTTTGACCCTAATCCAGAAGATTTATGTCGTCTTATATCTAGGATTGCATGCAACTCTTTTCACTTATATAGGTTCTATTTCACCATGAATCTCTCGATTTCCCGGATGAAAAATAAACTTCAAATCAATATTGCGCATATACCAATTCGAATGAATAAAGCATAATATAAGTGAATCACACAAAACATGAAGATTTTATTAAAAACATACAAGCCTTAATCACAAATTCATTCTAGAGTTCATTACATTCAAACACTAGAAATTCAGCTACACATGGCTTTGACAAAAGAGTATACTACACAAGAAGATTTGAATAAAATGAACATGGTGTACTTAGCTCTTATTCAAGACCAATACAAGACTTCCTCCTTGGTTGATTGCAATGATGTTGAGCTCCAAGCCTTCTCCTCTATTGCTCTTCAACTTCCAACTCTATCTCTCTTTTTTATCCTCTCAATGTATTTTGCTTTGAAACAATGAATATAAATGAATCTCTCAATGAATGAATTGAATGAATCCTCCAACCCAAACTCTTGGCTTTTATAGACATTGTTGTTGTGAAAGAACACATTAACAATGTCATCTTTTGACAAATAATTGCTCCACTTCCATAGTTGGGTTGTTGAATCCTTGTTTTCATATGATAATTGAGGGAATAATGGGACTTAATGCAGCAACATGAGATGTAAAAGTTGTACAAAAGTTGTCCAAAAGCAAAAAGAAAAAGTCCTCATAATTTCCGCCAAAAGAAACTTTGAGCTGGAGAAAAAACACGGTCGTGCTTTAAAAGCACGGCCAGGCCGTGTTCATAAAAAATGATGAACACGGTCGTGCTTCTGAAGCACGACCAAGCCATGTTTTCTACGTCATTTCGAGAATTTTGGCTTAAATATGGTTTGGGCGTGTTTCCCTTGTCGTAATACTGAACACGGTCGTGCTTTCAAAGCACGGCCAGGGTGTGTTTTTCTGCTTTTCTTATTTTTCTTCTCGTTGAAGCATGGCCATGTTTCCTAACACACTAGGGGTGTGTTTTGCACGAGATTGATTCTTCTTGCCTTCTTTTTGATCAGTGTTAGACTTCATTTTGTTCGTGTTTTCATACGAAATCTATATGAATTTGCTTCAAGTCTTTACCTTCATCATTTAAAACAAGCCAATGTGATTTTTCTTGAATTTATTGATTATTAAGCTAAAAAGTTAAAGTAATTATCGAAAAAGAGTTATAAAAACGTGAACAAAAATGCACTTATCAACCATCCATACTTCAAATTGAAATTGCAAGATTTATTGCACAAAAAATATGTATCTTCTATGGATTTGAATTCCCTACTTTATAACCCTCCAAAAGACTTAGGTAAAATCATCGACTATAATGTATCTTTAAAAATCTCTTTATAAGGTTGAATCTTTGATGTTTTATTTGGTAGCAAGAAAAATAATTTAATATTTTGTAATTTTAAATAGTTTTTGGATTGATAAGATTCTTATCATCGAGAGAACTTTTCAACCAACCATGTTTCTCTAAATTAATAAATTATTAATTTATTGATTATTCAATATCTTGTTAAATTAATAGATTTTGGCAGTCCCAATGTTATTACTTTATAGAGATTTAATTGTACTAAGCGAACTATGTAACTTTAATTTAATTTTTCCACGTAATAAAAAATAGACAAGAAATATAATAATATATAGAAAAATTAATATGTAAAATAATAAAAGATTTAAAATGTTTAGGTGTAGTGTATAAATTTCATTATTCCACTTAATTGGAAAAGACACACTACGGTAAACAGGTGGTAGTGCTCCCACGAAAACTGATGATGCGGGCAATTTTAATTTTAATTAATTTTAAGTTATTTACTTATTTAATTATGGCATAATCAATTAATCATTAACTTGCAAAATCATATTATCCCTTAAATTGTTGGCACAATAGGTCTAATCCATTGTACAAGGCTCGTGAGGTCAAGTCCCCATTATAAATAATCTCTACTTATTTATAGTATACACATTTGTGTACGCTCTAATACATTGGATTCTCTCAAAATATGCTAGTGTTTTACCCGTGCGATGTATGGGTGTATATTTGTGAGACCTCCATTTTGTACTATGATGTGTGCATTTTCCTAATAATTTTACAAATTATATCTCCTGCATTATAATAACTTTAGTATAACATCAAACAATAAACATGAAATATTATTTAATGTGTTTTATTGATGAAGTCAAAAAAGAAAAACAAAAGTATCATATTTCATAATTATAAATGATACATTCAAGGCTGTGTATTTGTGTTCCATCTTTGAAAAGTGGTTTTTCATAGAACCGCACAGGCGCACCTACATCGTCTATTTCGTTTTAGTCATGTCTAGATTTTTAATAAGTGTGAATTGAAAATTGGTGCGGCAGTTTTTTTCAAGGTTATAGTAGTAAATTCAGATGAAAATTTATTTTCCAAAGTTGTTTGTTTGAGTAAATTGGTGGCAAAGCTTTTTGCAAAAGCTCATTGCAAAATAAATAAAAAGTTAACACGTGTGTATAAGATAATAGGAGAACTAAGTAAAATAATTAATGAAATAGTAGTCAAAAAAACATAATTTTGACAACATTATTATTTTTATTAGATTTATTTTTTGGAGATATTTTTCATTTTTGCCGATTTTACCATGTATTTTATTTATTCATATTATTAAGTCAATTTTTTTTAAATTTACTTGTGGAGATTTGTATTGTACCATTTGGATTTTATATTTATTATTTTATATTCGAATTCTCATATTTGTTATCTTTCAGGATGAGCGATGCACGAATTGTATTTGTACAAAAATGGTTTTTAGTGATTGCAATTTTTTCAGAATTTCAATAAATAATAAAATAGAAATTTAATTAATCTGATTATAGCCATACAGTTAAACAATATAAAAATAAACTATTATACTAAAAAAACACCTCTTTAAGGACAATAAATTTGGTTGATAATAAATTTTGTGAATGTGAATTGTATCTATTGTTGAACATGTTTATCTATAAGAAAGTAACATTTTGAAAAAAAAATATAATTTTCCAATGCTAAATATTAATGTATTATATTTTCAATGCAATCAACAAATAAAGTCATTTCAAATTCCAACATTTGTCAGGTTTAAAAAGTTAAATAATTGTTAGACTTATTAAAGGAATTAAACAAAAATCTTGTTTCATATTTAGCAACATAATTTTAGGGAAAATGAAATATTTCAAAAAATAAAAACTATTATATATATATATATATATATATATAAATCAAACAAACAACTTCATATCTAAAATGTAAAATTTAAAAGTTGAATATCAAAATACACTGATGAATGTTAAAAAAATCTATTAACATGAAAAGTATGTTAATAAATATAAGAAGTAATTTTCTATATACATTATTATGAATATAATTTCATATTAAATTTTGTTTCTTCATACATGAACATAAATATTATGTATGGATATATATATAATATATAAATAATACTTGAATACATATTTTGAGATATTTTTTCAATTAAAATAAATATTTTTTGATTGAATTTAATCAACTTAAATACAATTCTATATAATTACGAAGAAATGAGATAAGCTCAAATATAAACGATACATGCATTATAATTATAAATAGTCAAAATACATAAATATACAAATTGATGTCAAGTAGCTCAAATGCATAATTTTTAAAGCCCATTATAAAATAATGTGTAAATGTATTATATATTTTCTTTTATTTATTATGTTTATTTTTTTTATTTTATATATCCAATATAGGTGTCAAACTGGAGACTGTAAAAATATGATTATTTGGATATATATTATATGTCAAAAATAGATATAAAATCGAAAATATTATTAAAGTTTAAAATAAAAAGAAAATGACAAATATAATATTTAAGGTAGTACACACACAGATTTGGAAAGCTTATATAACCTTATCTTTTATATAACTTTAAAAAGTAATTTATTTACAGAAAGTTGACCACGAAAGATAATAAAATCTCATTTTATTAGTTAAATCCGAAAAGCAACAAAAATATTGTTTTTAGAAACTAAAAAATGGGTGGAAAAAGTAAGAGTTACTATTCTAAGAATAGTCTCTTATTATATACATATAGATTTGCCAACTTAAGCATAGAAGAGTTCTGGCAAAATTGCTTTTTTGGTCCGTTAAGTTGGCTCGATTTCGCTTTTAGTCCTTTAATTTTTATGGATTGCGTTTGGCAAACACTAAGGCCTTGTATGGTTATGTTTCCATATACTATTTCTAGTTTCTAGTGTTGGAAAATGAATTTTCAAAATTTATTGGTTTTTGTGTGAAAATTGAAATTATGTTTGGATAAGTGAATGAGAATGAGTTTTAGGTAGGTTTGGAAATGAGATTATATTTGGTTAAGTAGTTTTGAAATAGTATTTTATGAATATAATAATTTAAAAAATTGATAGTAGTTGAATATTTTAATTAAATATATAATATTATATTTGTAAGATTGTAGGCTAGTGGGTCCCATTAGATATATATAGTAGTATTTTAAGTAGATAAAATTGGTAATGGAGGGTCCCACGTATATAATTGGACTAAAAAATAAGAATAGTGATTGATAAGTGATGTAGGGTAGTGTATGGGGTTGAGATTTGAAATTGTAGGTTTGAGATTATATTTTATGTGAAAAGTGGAAAGTGGAAATGATGATTTCTATTGAAAATTTTAGAAACAAACATGATTCCATTTCTATGAATAGTTGGAAATTAGAAATGCGGCCTTGAAACATAAACAAACAAGGCCTAACTTTTCTAAACCCGCACATTAGTCCGATTTCAAAATTTCGGGATATCTTATCCCTAAAATGTTTGAATTAGGTCATTTTTCATGAAATGACTATTTTGCCCCCTTTTTTGGATGGAAACATTGGTCATGTGCATATCACATGACTTGTGTAATATCTCAATAAAATTAAATAATAAAAATAAATATAAGATTAAATTAAATTAAAGAAAAAATGTGAACATATATTTATAATTTTATATAAAGTTACAAATATAAAATATATGTTGGACTTTTTTTAACTTTATTTAAATAAAATAATCTGAACATATATTTTTAATTTTCAATTATAAATAAAATTAAAAAAAATGAAAACAAAATAGAAAAATATGTATTTACAATTTTCAACTATATATAAAAATTAAAAAAAATAGAAACAAAAAAAAAACATATATATCTATAATTTTCAACTGTAAATTGAAATTAAAGAAAAATAGAAATAGAAGAAATAGAAAAACCAAAAGAAAAAGAAAATAATGTACTTTTTTGTTTTTCTAGTTTTCCTTAATTTTTATTTAAAGTTGAAAAATATAAAATATATGTTCGAATTTTTTTAAAATTAATTTAAAGAAAATAATATGAACATATATTTATAATATTCAAATGTAAATAAAATAAAAAAAAATGAAATGAAAAATGAACAGAAAAAATATGTTTTTACAATTTTAAACTATATGTAAAAATAAAAAAATAGAAAACCAAAAAAAACATATACATCTGTAATTTTCAATCAGAAATTAAATTTAAAGAAAAACAAAACACAAAAAAAGAAAAAATATAGACTTACAATTTCACCATAAATTAAAATTAAAGAAAAAATAAAAACAATAAAACTGGAAAAAATATCTATTTACAATTTTCTACTATAAATAAAAATAAAAAATAGAAAACAAAAAGATGAAAAATGAAAAAAAAGAAAATAAAAATTTATTTTCTTTTCTTATTTAATTTTTATTTAATGTTGCAAAATATAAAAATATATGTTCGATCATTTTATTTAATTTAATTTAAGTTTATTTATTTTTTTATTTAATTTATTATTATTTTCTATTTTTTCTTTAATTTTTATTTTCCAAAAAAGGGGCAAAATAGTCCTTTCAAGGAAAAATGGCCAAACTCATAGGGATAAGATATCCCCAAAATTTTGAAATCGGACTAAATGCGCAGGTTCGGAAAAGTTAGGGTTTGCTTAAATGCAACCCATAAAAATTAAAGGACTAAAAGCGAAATCGAGCCAACTTAACGGACCAAAAAAGCAATTTTGCCGAAGAGTTTTCGTCGGAGCCCTTCTAACATTTGTTTGTGTCACAGGTCGGATCCTACTCCAATAATTTATTGCTTCGGACTTGGTAATGCCAAAGTGTAAAATCACAATTCTTGGAGATTAAGGTTTATCTTGATATTTATTGCAAATTCTAAGATGTCATGACTTATCTTGATATGAAAGTGATCATTGTCTCTTTATTTTTTTAATAATTATCACGTCTTGTTATTAAAGAGATAGATAATATCAAATTTTCATTGGTCAACAAATTAAGTCACTTCATCAAATGATTCACCCAATAGCTCATATTCTACAACTTTAAATATTAGTTATCTTCAAGGAGTTAAACTAAAAAGAGTTATGGAGAAAAAGTTTCATTCAAAGAAAATCTCTCAATTTAAGAAGATCCATAGTGTTCAAAGTCAAAAGTAAGGCGTTAATTACAGATTCACTCAAGTTATAGTGTTTGATTCGAGAATAAATTATCAATATCTCGAGTTAACGTTATTGAAGTTCAAATTGATAGTGGAAGAAGATTGAATTATCGATTCCAACAAATTTCCAAGTTCAAAAATTAAGTTCTTGAAGATTTAACATTTAATTATAGATTAAGTTGTCCAAAAACTCGAATTAACATTATTAAAAATTAATTTCAGAAAACCAAATTGGTGAATCTACTTTCAAAGTTTCAAATTTTAACTACTACTATTACTGAGGAGATTATCATAGTAGTTATAGTGAGTGTAACCTGTTATTATTTATTTGATACAAATAAATTCAATTTGCACTATTTTTCTTTGTTTGTTAAATTTACAAATAACAAAATATGTGTTACAAATTTTTGGCACGCCATGTGGGACAATCTCTATCTCTCTTCTCTTCGTTTTCCTAATGAAGTTCAAATTCAAATGAAGGTGAATGGCAAACAATTTATGTTCACAAAATTCCTTTTTTTATCAATCTATTAACCAACTTGTTTGAGGAATATATAAATGGGGCAAACGAATGTGTTATTCTATTCAAATAGAGCATTAACGATGATGTATCAAGTCTCTCCCCAAATTTCATTCAAATGAAGAAATGAAGACGATGTTCAATATCTCCACTCAAATTCCACCAAAGGGGGCAAATGGAGACGGCGTTCCATGTCTTCACTCAAACCCATTCAAATAGAGCAATATAGATGGTATTCCATGTATCTCCTCAAATTTCATTCAAATGGGACAAATGGAGACGGTGTTTGATGTTTCTTCTCAATTTCTACTCCAAGAGGGAAAATGGAGCCGAATTTCACTGTCTTCACTCAAATTCCGACCAAATGGGGCAAATAGAGGTGGTTTTCCACGTTTAGAATCGAGTTTCACTCAAATGGGGAAACAAAACAAAATTGTTGAAAATGAAATCCTTGTTGGGTACGGAATATGGAAGGTTTACTGTTTCATAAATGGCTATGTATATGGATATTTTGGCTTAGTCGGGGCTTGTATTAAATATAGTCTCTGCAAGATGAAAACAACCCATATACAAAGTGCCGGCGCTCGTCCCTAAGATACAATGACTTTTCTCTTTCGAGTTTACAAAAGACTTGCAAACTCGAAACCACAAAATGAACAACATGGAGTATTTGAAACTTTCAAGCTTTGAAGGAATGAATGTCAATATGTTGTAATGAAAATGACTCAATTTTGGTGATGATTTCGTTAAGTTTTTCGTATGTATTTTCATCTGCAGGGGTTTCTAATTTATAGGCATCAGGTGCCCGTATGGAAGGATCATGTCTTTTGGCTCGAAAAGACATGTTCATAGCCAACAGGTGCATATGTTCAAACTTTCACATCAATGCACGACCTGGCGCACGGCCCGTGCGTGTGCCCGTGCTTGGATGCGAACGAAATGGCAACATCCGCCCATGCTCGGATGCGAAACACTTCAGTTGGAATCTTTAATTAATTAATTAATTATTAATTTTAAGGTTTTTGGTACAAAAAGAATAAAGGTCTTGAAGCCCAACCCTTTGCCGTGTCGAGCTGAGTCGGTCGGCGGGCGGCGGCGGGCGTGTGTGCTTTGAACCAAACCCACAAGCATGTAGGCCCTCATCCCTTTAAAAACTTGAGTGCCCCCAAGGGCCCAAACCCATAAGTCCAACTTGGGATTTATAAAGTGAGTAAGCTTTGCCTCCACTTCCTATGTGGGATGGAGCATTTCTCCTTCCCCACATTTTCTATTTTCTATACCATTTTCTAGTTTTAAGTGGCTATCTTCTAGCATTAATTTCTCATTCACCCGGAATTGGTTTTTGAGAATTTCCAAATGATATTCTCATCTACTCTCTTAGTAGAATTTTTACAAATAATTTAATTACATTTTTCTCACTAATGGAAACCACTTAATTATTTGGTCAAAATCGGGTCAACACCTAATTTACCAAACAAATTCCAACAATCCACCACATGAATAAAATTAATGCATGCGTGTATACAAATTCACTTGAAAGTCTAGGCGGCGAACTCATTATTGTATCTAGATAGGTAGCTTGTGGCTTTGAACTTTCCTTAGTAAAATACTATCGGTTTACTAGGCCCGCTTAAGAACGCGATGTCTTAAACTACTCGATTGTTTGTGTAAACCGAGACAACAATACTTACACAATAATAATTATAACACACTTGTTGTTCTCATGTTGTGTCCATTTTGGTCCTGGACCATATCTTAGATTCATAAGTGTTTCTTTGAAGTGGCCATTACTTCTCCGTTTATATAGGTGATCTCTTTTTGAAGAGTATCTTGTCATACTTCACCTTTCGGTATATGAATCATTAAAAGTTTTAAACTTAACCTCACCATATTCAGCAGATTTTCATTCACTTGGATGTTTCGAGAATGAGCTCACACATTTTCCAAGTGTTCAGCTGAACATTCATAACTTAGTTGTCCCATTGAACCAAGATCTTGGGATCTCCAATTCACAAGGTTGGGTTACCGCTTTGAACATTCTTTAGTTTGTGGATTTTAAACTCATTCCCCTTAACAATTTATACAATTGATCTCGATTTATGCTTTCTGTAAGCGAACCCGCAAGGTTTTCCGCTGACTTCACGTAGTCAATCGAAATAACCCAATTTGAAATCAACTATTTATTGGTATTATGTCTTCGACAAAATTGTCTAAATTTACCTCTTTCCTTTGCAAGAAAATACATATTTTATAAATATAACATTTCTTGATTTATTGATCGTGCCATCACTTATATCATGAATGCTGAATTTATTTCCTTGGGTGCTTATACATTAGCCAAAGCACTCCCACACTTTAAGGTATTATCCTTTATGTGGTTTGTTAAAAAGTAAAGCTCCCCCTTTCAGTTTCTGGTATCTTTGTTCAATACAAGATTTTCCAGAACTTTTATGGCTCTTGGCCATTTTGCTTTTATTGTTAGAACTTTGTCCTAATAAACCAGTTAGAACCTCGTTCTAATATATTTCAGACCTTAGTTCCAACATATGTGTAACCTTGGGTGTTATCATATTTTTAGTAACACTTCGGATTTAACTTGTTAGTGTATCTACCTCTAGTGTTATAACACTTTTGGCAACACTTCATGCAACTGTGTTTTTGGTCCCACAATACTTTTGGCAACACCTTCTGTTATATTTAAAAATGTAACAGAAACTCCACTGGTGTTCCATAACGTGTGGTCACACCCACACAATTGTCGATTTCCAATCGGAATCCCGGTTGTCTTCCTCAATCCAAAGTCGAACTATCAAATCTTCAAGCCCCATCTCTTTGCACTTATGCTTGAGGTAATTCTTGAAATTCTTCCACAATGGCGGCAATTTTTTGATAATCGCAACCACTTGGAACGACTCAGAATCATCCCTTTAGACACTAAGTCATGAAGTATGATCTGAATTTCTTACACTTGGTTGATCATCGTCTTGCTGTCAACCATCTTATAATCCAGAAATTTATCGACAACAAATTTCTTTGTGTCGGCGTCTTCTGTTCTATATTTCTTCTCCAAAGAGTCCCACAACTCCTTGGACGTATTGAACGAACTATAGACGTTATAAAGAGTGTCGTCTAGTCCATTCAAAACATAATTCCGACACAAGAAATCGTTGTTATGCCAAGCATCCTAGTGATTCTCCATTGGTTGTCGGATTCTTCATGGCCAACGGTAGGGGGTCCTTCTTTAAGAAACAGGACAAACCAAAAGTAGTAAGGTAGAACAACATCTTCTGTTGCCAGCTTTTGAAGTCAATGCTGGAGAACTTGGCCGTTTTTTGCCGTGAGCAGGTGCAGCAGCCATCAGAGTGAACGAAACTGAAGTCATCGTCTTGAAACAGAAAACGTAAGTTTTTGTCTTGCGATTGTTAGCTACGGAATATGGAAGGTTTATCTTTCAGAAATGGTTATGTGTATGGATACAACGACTTTTCTGTTCGAGTTTACAACACTTGCATATTCGAAACCACAGTGAACAACATGGAGTTTTTCAAACTTTCAAGCTTTGAATGAAGGAATGTCAATATGCTGTAATACAAATGACTCGATTTTGGCTGATGATTTCGTTAATTTTTTCGTATGTATTTTCATCTGCAGAGGTTTCTAATTTATAGGCATCAGGTGCCCGTAAAGAAGGATCATGTCTTTTGGCTCAAAAAGACATGTTCACAGCGAACAAGTGCATCTGTCGACTTTCGCATCGACACACGACGACCTGGGTCACGGCCCGTGCGTGTGCCCGTGCTTGGATGCGAACGAAATGGAAATGTCCGCCCGTGCTCGGATGCGAAACACTTCAGTTGGAATCTTTAATTAATTAATTAAAATTAATTAATTATTAATTTTAAAGGTTTTTGGTCCAAAAAAATAAGGGCCTTGAAGCCGAAGCCCAAGCTCTTGTCGGGTCGAGCCGAGCTGGCCGACGGGCGGCGACGGCGTGCGTGTGTGCTTTGAACCAAACCCACAGGCATGTAATTCCTCACCCCTTTAAAAACTTGGGTGCCCTCAAATGCCCAAACCCATAAGTCCAACTTGGAATTTATAAAGTGAGCAAATTTTGCCTTCTCTTCCTATATGGGATGGAGCATTTCTCCTTCCCCACATTTTCCATTTTCCATACCATTTTCTAGTTTTAAGTGACTAACTTCTAACATTAATTTCTCATTCACCCGGAATTGGTTTTTGAGAAATTCCAAATGCTATTCTCATTTTCTCTCTTAGTAGAATTTTTACAAATAATTTAATTCTATTTTTCACTAATGGAAACCACTTAATTATTTGGTCAAATTTGGGTCAACACCCATTTTACCAAACAAATTCCAATAATTCCTCACCCCTTTAAAATTTTGGGTGCCCCCAAGGGCCCAAACTCATAAGTCCAACTTGGGATTTATAAAGTGAGCAAACTTTGCCTCTTCTTCCTATGTGCGATGGAGCATTTCTCCTTCCCCACATTTTTCATATTATTTTCTAGTTTTAAGTGGCTAACTTCTAGCATTAATTTCTCATTTACCCAGAATTAGTTTTTGAGAAATTTCAAATGATATTCTCATCTACTCTCTTAGTAGAATTTTTACAAATAATTTAATTCCATTTTTCGCTAATGGAAACCACTTAATTATTTGGTCAAAATTGGGTCAACACCCATTTTACCAAACAAATTCCAACAATCCCCTTTCAAAATTTAAACTGCGTGTGAATTTCATGTTTCTAGTTTGGGAAAATTTTAAGCAAAACCCACTTTCTGAATTCAACCCATTTGTTCTCTTGATATAAAAGGCACTTTGTATATGGTGTGTTTTCGTCTTGCGGAGACTATATCTAATACAGGTATCGACTAAGCCAAAATATCCATACACATAGCCATTTCTGAAACAATAAATCATCCATATTCCGTACCCAACAATTCATGTCTTTTGGCTCGAAAAGACATGTTTCACAGCAAACAGGTGCATCTGTTCAGACTTTCGCATCAGTGCACGACCTGGCGCACGGCCCACACGTGTAACGGTGCTTGGATGCGAACGAAATTGTAACGTCCACCCGTGCTCGGATGCGAAACACTTCAGTTGGAATCTTTGATTAATTAATTATTAATTTTAAAGATTTTTGGTCTAAAAAAAATAAGGTCCTTGAAGCCCAAGCCCAAGTCCTTACCAGGCCGGGCCGAGCCGGTCGGCGGGCAGTGACGCGCATGTGTGCTTTGAACCAAACCCACAAGCATGTAGTTCCTCACCCCTTTAAAAACTTGGATTCCCCTAAGGGCCCAAACCTATAAGTCTAACTTGAAATTTATAAAGTGAGCAAACTTTGCCTCCTCTTCCTATGTGGGATGGAGCTAGGGATGACAATGGGTAGGATTCGGGTAGGATTATATCCTTCATCTCGGGTATCTAATTCTTAGACACATCTCCATATCCATCGGGTATTTAATTTCATACCCATCCCCATAAGCCATCGGAGGATCGGGTATCCATACCCTACCCATACTCTATTACCACTTAAAATTTTATTTTCTTAAATTTCAGTTATTTCAATGAAGCTATGGATATTTACTAAATTATTAAGTGAAAAATAAGAAAAAAGAATAAAGATAAGGTAGTGAACTAAATATTATAGAAAAATAATAAAATATTAGAAAAGGCACAAAGCACATGTATTAGTGGCTTTTGAATGGAATTTGGGAAAAGAAGCTTATTTTTAAATATAAATACATAGATATGCATAAATAAATATATATGTATATATTATATAATATTATTTAATTGGGTATCGGGTAGGGTATGAGTAGGATGTACCTAGATCTACCTACATACTCATACCCGAAAATACCCATACCCACGTACCCATTTATTAATTGGGTACAAAAATACCCTCCATACCCTCCTCCGTTAGGGTCGGGTATCGGATCCTCCATTGTGTTCGGAGGAAATTGCCATCCCTAGATGGAGCATTTCTCCTTCCCCACAATTTTCATTTTCCATACTATTTTTTAGTTTTTAGTGGCTAACTTCTAGCATTAATTTCTTATTCACCCGAAATTGGTTTTTGAGAAATTCCAAATGCTATTCTCATCTACTCTCTTAGTATACTTTTTACAAATAATTTAATTCCATTTTTCACTAATGAAAACCACTTAATTATTTGTTCAAATTCGGGTCAATGTCCATTTTACCAAACAAATCCCAACAATTCTAATAAATCAAATGAAATGAAATGCTCCTAGATACAAGCATAAACTACCTAAAATTTTCAAGTTGAAATAATGCTCATTGGTACAAGCATAAAATTGTCATAAATGCTCATTGATATGGGTATAAACTATCAATAATATTTACTGATATGAGTAAATTATCAGCAATACTCCTAGATACGAGAGTAACTATCTAATTTTTTTGAATTGAAGTCGTTTCAAAATGCTCATTGATACGAGCATAAACTGTCAATAATATTCCTTGATACGAGCATAAACTATCAATAATACACCTTGAAATGAGTATGAAATTCCTATAATTCAAATTCAAATGAAGACTCATTGATATGAGTATAAAGTATAAATAAATCTCAAATTTCAAATGAAGACTCTTTAATATGAGTATAAACTATCATCAAATCTCAAATTCAAGTGAAGTCTATTTGATACGAGTAAACTATCATAAAACATCAAGTTCAAATGAAGACTCATCGATACGAGCATAAACTATCAACTAATTTCATATTCAAATGAAAACTGCTTGATACGAGTATAAATCAACCCTATATACTAAAAGAAAAAACAAACTCCCACATGTCTTCACCTGAGTAATTTGGTACATGTGTCAACACTTTATTCTTCCAAATCCATGTGTCACATTCTTATTTAGCCATGTGGCAAACTATGCCACCACCTTATTCTTCTAATTATAAATTGATTATAATATCAATTTACTATCAATTTATCATCAACTTAATAATTAAATTTTCTATTTCCGTATATAACTATTAAAATCCAATCAAACATTTAATAAGCAAAGTTATCAATTTGGCAAAATTAATATTATGGCAAAATCTTATATTTAATATATTTATATATGTATATGTATGTATATCCAACACGTTTTTTGAGGAATTTTCCATATAATGTATTAATTAATTTAAGATATTAATATATTTATATATGTATATTAACCCTATATACTAAAAAATAAAACAAAGTTGACACATGTCATCTCCTTATTAGTTTTGACATGTGACAACTTCTCATTCTCTCAATTCCACATGTCTATTTTATAATTATCCATGTGACATTACTATCTACAAATTAAAGGTGAATTGATAATATATTTTTGAATTTTTTAATTTAACAAATTATAAATTTAAAAGATAATAACCACTTTAAGAGTATGAAGTAATCTAAATATCAGTGATTTATCTACGCTATCATTTTAAAATTATTATCTTTCAAAACTATATTTGGTTTATATGCACCTTTTAATTTGCGATTTATGCTAACTCCAACGTCTATTTTAAATTACGCTTATTAAATCCAGGTTTGACCAACTAACCAATTATATTCATAATTAAATAAATAATTCAATCCAAATTATAATCAAATTAAATAAGTTCATCATAGATATAAATGAGCCTATCCCAATAATTAAAATTAAAACAAACCAATTTATTCAATTATTGATCTGAGGCCGGATAGTGATTATACTGCATGATCATATCAAATTATCTTTATTTTCTCAATAAATCTGAGAAACACATCAAGGAATCTAACAACTAATAGAAATTGGGGTTTGACACATATCTAAAAATATTATCTTTCAAAAATATATTTGGTTTATATGCACCTTTTAGTTTCAGTTTTTTTGCTACTACGAGATTCAAATCTCAACCCTAAAAGATAAAATATAAATAATAAAATAAAGGAATTTCTCACAATATCAACTCTAAAAGATAAATTATAAATCCAAATACAAATGATTTTATCACAATCTTACGGTCAACTTTATGTGGCCATATCCAGAGTTAAGAGCAGAAGAGGTTTAGAAATTCTTTGTTGTGACAAAAACGACACACTTGGAAATAGAACAAATAGTGTAGTTTGCAAAGAAAATTTTCAGAATTTGAAGTGAACTATTTGTATGATACTCTTCTAATTTTTTAATTTCTTTTTTAATATTTCTAATTAGTATTTTGGATCTCTTATAATTATTAAAAATAAATTTGTGACACTAAAACTTTAATTTTAGATAATCCCGTGTAACACACGGGTGTTGTTCTAGTTATCAACAAAATCCAAATTCAAATAAAGTCTCTTTAACACGAGTATAAACTATCAACAAATTTCAAATTCAAATAAAGACTGTTTTATATGAGTATAATCTATCTAACAATTCAAGAACTCTTTGATATGAGTATAAACTATCTACAAGTTCAAGGACTCCTTAATATGAGTACAAATTATCCTCAAATTCAAGCACTCCTTGATATGAGTATAAACTATAAATTCCATAACTTCTTACTACGAGGATAAAATATTGACAAATCTCACAACTCATTGATATGGGGATAAATCATCTGCAAGTTCAACTCCATAACCTGCATTGGGGCGGAACGAGCATCGCGAGTACCCTCCCCGCTAATATTTTTGTTTTTTAAATATACTTAATATATATTTACATATATAATATATATGATATTGTGATTTTCATGTACTTAATATTATATAATAAATATATATTGATGATGATAATATTTATAAATAATATGCATTAATAAAATAAAATACAAGATAAAAAATTATATAGATATGCTTATAAACATATTACAAGCATATAATAAATTGTTTTCCTTGCGTTTGTTTTAAATATTGTCTATTTTATGATATCCCAATTATCTTTTTATTCTACATAGTCGACCCATCTAGCCCCGTCTCGGTCCACGACCCATGGGATGGAGGGGGCGAACATGGGTCTTTAAGTACCACCCCACCCCATTGTCATTCCAAATGGGATTGAATCTCGATCAATCGTTCTGACAACACAAGTTTTTATACGAGTGAAGCACAAAGTTCATCCAGAAATATAATTTTTTTTTTGAATTACGCACACACTTCACTGGGGATAGAACCCCTGACTTCCCACACATTGGAGGGAGTGATACCACTCGACCAAATGGTTGGTGGTTCTAGAAATATAAATTATTCATTATTTGAAGCATAAATTTCGAGTGTACCAACAAAGTCCGTATTTGTTTGGAATCATACTCAAATATAGATGAAAATAATTGACGAGCTTAATTGGGATTGAAACCAAACATACTTAAAAAAAATCCAATTTGTCGACATTTATGGGGAATTTTGCCAAAAATAGAACTATTATTGCAAGTGCATTGTACTACAAAGTACAAATGGGTGCTTGTACTTCTTGATAATTTGATGTAGGAAGTGATACAATAGTTTATAATTTTTCTGTTGTAAAGTACATTTTGTGGACTTCGAATTTCTTGTTTCTGTATTTTTTTTTAATTATTTCATTATTAGAATTTACAATACACATTTAATATTTATAAGATAAATTATGTTTACATTGAAAAAAAAATACTCCGTGTTGTTCAGTTCAATCATTAATGGTTATGATTAACACAAAAAAAAAAACAAAAAAAAACACAAAAAATGATGCAAAAAAAAATAAACACTTAAATCGTTGAACTTGTCTTGGAAAAAAAAATCTTTGAACTTGATACTACAAAAAATTTATCATGTTCCGACAATGTTGGTGACATGGTAAAACGCTACGGCCATAGAAAACGCTTTTTGTTGGTCTAACCACAGAGGTCCAAATTGACTGCGCCATAAGACGTCTCTCTTTCTTCCTTCTTCCTCTAATAAATTCTCATTCAGAGAAAAAAAAAAGAAAAGAAGTTGAAATAATAAGGAAACAGTAAATCCTGGTTCAATCAATTCAATGATTCATCCATCCATGACTTTTCCTTTCCTTTTATGCTCTCTCTCTTTTCTATTAATCCCTTTTTCGTTTTCTTCTAGATGAGCCGTTTCCTGAAGCGACTCACCATCTCTACTGCCCTTGATTTTCAATCTCTTTTCCATCTATACAACAAATCCACCCACTTCGTTTTCCCTCTCCTCCGCCGTATTCTCTCCAAATCCATACGATTGATGGACTCTCTCCTCTTCTCCAACGAAGACGACGACGTTTTCTCCAGCCCGTTCGATCACTCCTTTCTGCCCCCTTCCTTCTCCGACCCCGGTGAATCTATCTTCCTCGTCTCCTTCAGGTTAGCTACTTTAAAAGAAGCCCGTTACTATTTTTTTTTTATGGGTTGGGGTGGGTTTCAAATATTAAGTCGTATTATGGTGCAGGTGGTGGAAGGAGGCGGTGTGTGGTGGTGGTGGCGTGTTTGACGGAATGATTGGAGTTGGCGGCGTTTTATACAATGCGACGGTGCAATTTAGTGGTGCTGGGATAGACCATGGCTATGAGAAGGAGGTTATTGGGGGTTTTAAGGATTCAGAGATTTTGGTGGGTATGAGAAGAGAAGGGGAGGCTCAGATTAGTGAAGAAGAAGGGGTTTCTGGTGGCGAGGGGGGATTTGGCATTGGTGTCGGAGTGGATGTTCTTCACTGCTCTTAAATGGTGAGGGTAACTACTTGTTCAAATTAATTGATTTCCATTTCTTATTCTTGTGTGCATGCAGGTTTGTGTGACGGTAGTTGTTATTTTGTTCTGTTCTCTTAACCAGCGTGTTATGGTAATGATTATATAATTCTTGTTAATTTGTGACAAGTGAGTAAAGGTATTTACAGTTTTCATGTTATTTTGTGGAACTTGAATGGCTCTTTAGTCATGGAAGACCTCAAATACTCAAATAAGTAGAGAAACACTGCTCGAAGTTTCCAGGAAATTCCAAGTTATGGTTTCTCTCACTAGTTCAGTCTCAGCTTTCTCGTCACTTTAAGATCATAAGACTCTTATAATTTTTGAGTTGGTAGCTGCTTAATGTTCAGCCTGGTTTATATGCACAAGTAGTATGCTCAAGCGCTTGGAGGGGTACTGTTGTTGGAGTTCCTTCTGATTGCAATAATGCTTCCAAGATGTGAAGATGCGAAGCTGTGATGTTATGCAAAAATAGTGAGATTATGTTTTTCTTAATGGATTATTCCAACTACCCTAGCAATATGATTTTTCTTTTCAAATGGATTTAGTCCTTGTCACTGTTGCTCTAGCACATTTGACACCTCAAATTTTTGTTAACTAAATCTATAAAATCCCTTCAACTTGTTGGATGTATCTGTTGTCAATGTGTGTGCCCGATGGCCATGTGGTGTTATTAAATCTTAAGCACATCCATGTATGAATCTGGCATTATTCAGGGTTGGTCCATGATGGATATGAAGTTGGCATCGGGCTAGACTCCTTTGCAGTTGAGTATGCTCTCTGGACCATTTATCAAAAGCCCAGGGTTTGACATTTGCTCTATTTTCTTCTTTGTTGTAGGCATTATGATAAGAAGGATACGGAAAGTTTATTACCTGGAGAAGATAGTTCACATGACTTATTCGCTTCACAGATCAGACTTTTGTATATGAGGGAAACTAGACAGTTGGTCATAAAGATTAGCCAAAAGGTTTCTTTACAAATTGGCTTCTTTTTTTTCGTTCTGTTCAACCATTATATGATGTGATTTTTGTACTTGTATCTGCAGAGTTCTGATCGCCAAACTAGTTTCCGTTTGTGTTAAAATTTGTTCTCACTTATTTAATGCTTTTGAAACTTAGTTGCCTTTTGATATCTTTGAGAATTGATTTTGAAAATTCAATATTACCAACTTAAAAAACATTCTAATTTCAGTTGATTTCTGGTTGATTTTCTAAAAGGCAGACCATTCGGTTCATTATATGTGTTGGTTAATACAAATAGATACTTATTAAGAAAGTTGAAAGTATTTTTATTCAATTAATGGAAGTGCTTACTCATTCAAGAGTGCCAACTCTTACTTCATTGTAGCACGACTGTCATGAATATGTCATTTACCGAAAAAAGGAACATATGATTTTGGCTTGGTTCCAGTCAGTGCACAATAATTTTACCTTATTAGTGAACACTGATAAAAAAAACATTTGAGTGGAAGTTTAGTATCACCAAAACTGTCCTTGCAACATATGAGTGGACAAACCCTTGTGATTTTATGAACTAGAGTTTTTAGTGCCGGCTCCTACAATGAGCTTATCTACTGCACTGATGCACACTTTTTTCCATATCCGAATAGTCATAGTTTTTCTGTTACGTATAAACTACTTGATTTTGCTTAATTATATTGATGAATTTTGCCTTTCTCCAAGTTTCCCTGTCTCTTTAATCTGACCATCTATATTTTGAGAATTGAAGGACAATGAAGTTGGAGTTTTCAACATAGCATACAGTATATTTTGTACCAAATCTGGCTCGGTGAGTGATTTTAGTAATTAGTATAATATTGCGAATGGTTTCTTGCTGAATGTTGATTGCTCACTTAACAATTTACAGTTGCATGTCTGGGACTTCTCAGGACAGACAAACCAGTTATTTGTTAACGACACAAAATCATCTATGGATCCAGCTCAATCAAATGAGGAGGTAATCATTTTTTTTCTTACCTGCTATAGAAAGTTAGGAATCCGACGATTAATAGTCATGCTTAAGCGTGGTTTCTTGTGTGTGCGTCTTAGTAAGTGAAAGTATACAAAGCTTGTCAAGTTTTTTTTAATCTCACGGAAAAGAGGTGTTGCACTAGGTTAATTGATTTTGACGAACTAAATGTAGCCAGTTCAGGGGTAGAATCTTTTAACCCCACCCTACTGTTTTGAAAGAGGAAGTTAAAGAGACTCAGCTGATTGACTCTGAATGAAGGAACAGATAAGTAATAGTGAGTGGTCCGCGCACAGACATGCAGCCAGATAATTTTGTTCAAGAACTTCTTACTTTGGATGCCACTATTAATATTAGCATTTAGATGATTATTATATGTTTGACGAGGTGTCCTTCAAATCTTGGTCTATATTGCTATTGATTTTATTGTTTATTTGCGACTTATGCTGATATTTTCTTGTGCAGATTCTCTTAGAGTTGCAAATTTATGGCTTGTCATCTACCATCAATGAAGAATACAGGAGAAAAGAGAACATCGCAGTGGAGCAGTCTAGTACTGGTGGTCCTTCATTCAGTTCTTCACTTATGATGAATGGTGGTGTGAATAAAGTGAACTTGTTTTCTAGGGTTCCGCCATCATTTGCAGTTGGTAGGGGCTTTTATGGAACTGGTGCTTTGGGCTTGACTGGATTGTATAATCTTGGAAATACTTGTTTTATGAACAGTGCAATCCAGTGCTTGGTGCATACTCCCAAGCTTGTTGATTATTTTCTAGGAAACTTCAGGAAAGATCTGAATTATGAAAATCCACTGGGCATGAATGTATGTAATTTTGGCCCTGTGTGATTTTATTTTTTCATATGTGGAGATTGCTAGGTGGAATGAATACAACTTTGTTCTCTGCGCTGTATCTAATTTTGTGGATATTGTGGCAGGGCAAGCTTGCTATAGCATTTGGGGACTTATTAAGAAAGTTGTGGGCCCCAGGGGCAACGCCAGTATCTCCAAGGATGTTCAAGTCAACTATTGCTAGTTTTGCTCCCCAATTTAGTGGGTACAATCAGCATGATTCCCAAGTAAGTTTTGCAGCCTTCAGAGCAGTTGTTAAGCAATATCAGATGGAAGTTCTTAATGTGTTTACAAGTTTTATTGTAGGAATTTCTTTCTTTTTTGTTGGATGGACTCCATGAAGATCTCAACCGTGTGAAAAGAAAACCTTATGTACAGGCAAACGAGGATGATTGTCGTCCAGATGAAGAAGTGGCAGATGAATACTGGGGAAACCATTTATCACGCAATGATTCCATTATAGTTGATTTATGTCAAGTAATCTTCTTTGTCTTTATTACCCGACATTTACAAGGATAAAATAATGTTTCAATTGTCCTATTTTGTCATTGTAGAATTTGTAGCCTATGATCATCCATTTGCTCCTTTTCTGGTAGTGTTGATAGAATGTCTGGTGCCTTTTGAATGTTATGGTTCATTCTTTTTTATTAGAAATGGAGTTGATTTACCCTTCTCTGAAGTGCTTCATTTTAATTGTAGGGTCAATATCGATCCACGCTGGTTTGTCCCGTTTGCAAAAAGTTGTCTGTAACATTTGATCCATTTATGTACTTGTCATTACCACTTCCTTCGTCAACATTGCGAAAGATGACTTTGACAGTCTTAAGCACTGATGGAACTAATTTGCCACACCCAGTTACGGTAACAGTCCCTGATAATGGGACTTTCAAAGATCTTGTGGAGGCCCTGGGTATAGCTTGTTCATTAAGAGATGATGAAACACTATTAATTGCTGAGGTACATTTAGTTGGACCTGGTTGTTTCTTCTATTACTAAATTACCCATCAGTATTTGTCTATTAAAGTCTTTGTCCTCTTCTGGTTTTTGGAGATAGTGTGGACTATAATTTCCTAAAAGTATTTATGAATTTTGGCCAAACAAATTTTGGTTTTTCATTCATTATCCTCACATTCATGGCCCCAATTAAAATTGCTACCTAAATTCAGAGATTTTCACTTACATGTATTTATTTTTTACCATTCTATTCTCAAATAAAATATTTTTAAAACTGTTCTTGCAAAATTGTTATTATTGATTCACTACCAATGGATATGTGAACACCCAGCTATCATATATTTCTACGATCTTGTGTGAAGGATTAGGTCACTTATTAGAGCTGAGTTTGGTGAAATAATATCTGACACAGAATGTAAGCATGAAAGTGGACATACATGTGTCTTGCGTGTTTGTGAATGTGACTACACATTTTCAAAACTTCAAATGATGTGGGGAGGTGAAAATGTTCTACGGCTGTTCGTCCCACATACAAGGACTTGTTACTTATCAGACAACTACCACCTTTAACCAATCATTGTATATTATATAAGTCAAAGGCAAAAGATAATATTTACCGTTTTATGATGCATGTCTTATACTCAGAAAGTTCTATTTCATAATTTTGTTGGGTAAGAGATTATTAAACACTTCTTGAATATTGTTACGATCTCTATGATTGAACATGTTTGCTACATTATATCAACTTCTGTAATACTGAAGTTTCCTGATAATTTTGAGAAAGCTTCTCTGTTGCGCTTTATGGTGCTCACTGCTTTCAGCATTCTCTTCCACTTTGTTGAGGTATTGTTCAGAGATGCCAGAAAGTGCATGAATTTATGGCATGCTTTTCCTTTTCCTTTTTTTTTTTTTTTTGGTTTTGAAAATACAACCAGTTATCAAGTGGTATATGTAGGACTTATCTCCTTGTATCTCTCAATTTATTATTGTTTTTGTTGCCATTTTGATATTGAGTCATTTTAATGGGTCCAGAAACAAAAGAATCACCAAGTTTACTCTTGCAAAGAGCCTTACTTGTGCTTTCAATATTACATCAGTTCCTGACCAGTGAGGCACTCTGCAGATATTTAATAATTCAATCCTTCGCATTTTGGATGATCCTGATGATTCATTAGAGCTAATTAGAGACTATGATCAACTTGCTGCCTATAGATTGCCAAAAGATATGGATGGATCTCGTTTGGTTGTGTTTATGCATCAACAGGAGGAGAAGTAAGTTCAACTGGCCCTTTTGATGTATGGTTAACTGAAATATCAAAATTAAATTACCTTATACTAGCAATTACCTGAATGCTGGAAAGGTATAAGCTAGTATGGTTGCTAGTCGGATAGTCAGATTCCATTCTGCATTTTATATCTCTAATTTCATATTGCATGAATAAACGATGAAAGAGTTTTTTTTTATTTTTCGTTAGTGCCAAAATAGAAGTTATAACAAAATAATGTTACAGCTACTGAATAAGATTATGACCTTATGAACAAAATAAATGCTACTGCCGCTGAAAAACTCTCTGGCCTTAACCTGTGAAGACTTGTACAGAAGCAAACCAGATCTTGTCTATCTGAAACTTTTGTGCTGAAGAACGGAAAACTGACCAGGACTACATTTGCCTTAGACTGGTCGGGTCAGTACGACCTGGAATATCCCTTATGCTTCCAAGTATGTGACTAACACTCGAAGCCGGGAGTCGAAACTTTTAATCATGGCCGCTGTTAATTATTTCCTGCACTATCCTTTGAAACAAATTTGACACATGGAAAACTTGCAGATTGCATATTTTAGAGATAATTAGAAAAACACCCCTGAGGTTTGGGCTAATTACAAAAAAAACCCAGAGTTCTTTGAAAATTACAAAAAACCCTTGAGGTTTGATTCCGTCTTATATTTTTCCCGGTAATTTTTAAAAATATTTAAAAAAAAAAAAAAAAAACTGACATTTACAAAAATATTACAGTCCCCCCCCTTGAAAGTTAAGACAAAACGAAACCTCGAAGGGATTTTTTGTAATTTTGAAAAATCTCTCGGTTTTTTTTTTGTAATTAACCCAAACCTCAGGAGTGTTTCTGTAATTATCTCTATATTTGTTTTTAAAAATTTTATTTGCAGAAGTTATCACCTATCATGAACTTAAATGATTCCTAATAGGAACTGACGAGTGCTTTAAATTTTGTCTTGATGTGATTGTGATGACTCAGGTCTTATGTTCATGCTTTCTCATCTTTCAAGAAGTTTGGCATTCCTCTTGTGGCAAGGATGTCTGATTTTTCTAAAGGATCTGAGATACATAAAGAGTTTCTTAAGCTCATCAGTCCATTCTTACTGTCCAGTGAAGATTTCTTGAATGATGATGCTCATGTGGATGAAGAGATAGAGGATACAGTTTTGGATGAGGCTGCAAACTCAAATAATGAATCCGAAAATGATTCAGATTCTCTCTGTGACTTTGAATTTTATTTGGAAAGCAGCACTTTCTACTCAACTGGCTTCAAGATACAGATGGACGAACCCGTGCCCATATCAAAGCATGAGAAGCCAATTAAAGTGCTTGTTTCTTGGCCAGAGAAATTTATTAAAGATTATGATACTTCAATTCTAAGCTTGTTGCCTGAAGTCTGTAAGACTGGATTCATGTCAAAGTGGACTCAAGATTCTATTTCACTTTATAAATGTGTTGATGCGTTCTTGAAAGAGGAGCCTCTTGGACCAGAGGACATGTGGTATACTATCCTCATACATTATTTGAGTAAACGTATCATTTCATTTATTATCTTTCATTTTTCATCACATTGTTACAATGCAAACAGGCCAGTTGTTATACATTTGCTTGCTAAATTCTGTTTTTCTTTTACGGCATATATCTTACATCTTGTCTGTATAAATGGATGCTTTTGTTTATCATATCATGTCTTATAACCTGTGTGTGAGTAAGTTTTTCATTATATTGGTCATCTAAACTGGTATTTCGTTGTAGGTACTGTCCTAATTGCAAGGCGCATAGGCAGGCCAGCAAAAAGTTAGATCTATGGAGATTACCAGAGATCCTGGTCATTCATTTAAAAAGATTCTCATACACTAGATTTTTGAAAAACAAGCTGGAAACCTTTGTGGACTTCCCCATCGATGACTTTGATCTCTCTAATTACCTCATTCAGAAGAATAACATGATTTGCCATCGTTACATGTTATATGCTGTGAGTAATCACTATGGTGGCATGGGTGGCGGTCATTATACTGCATTTTCTAAAGTAAGTGTTAATTCTGACTGAATCACTTCTATATTGAGGCTTGTTAATGATCTCAATTATGTTATTGTTTTGGGACCAAATGTAGTTTGGATTGATTGTTTTCTGTTTTTGGTGCTGAAATTAAGGCAGGTGTATGGCCGTAAGTGTTTTGCTGCATGATGGTATAGTTTTTAAGTACTAGTACCTCGTGTTAGATTAGTCGGACAATTTTGAGGAAATGAAGAATATGTGAGTTTTGAATTAGGAACAAGAAAGTCATCGATTGGATGTCATGCCAAGTAACGTCCAAAGTGCCAGTATTAGCTGTATGGTCTTGCTGCATGTGGGTTTGGTTGTTAATTTTAAATTACCTTGTGTGAAATTGATGGAGCTATTTGTGGTATTGAGAATGAGCTGTATATGAGAGAAGTTGTTAATTGCATATTGCTTTAAATGATATCTGAACTGACTTCACATAACAGTTAGTTTAATCACCTGGTTTATGAGTAGGGTAGTGAATGTAAACTACACTTGCAACTTGCAGTTGGTAATCTTGACGTGCTACCTTTGTGTCAGTCTCAAATATCAGATACCTACATGTTATGCTTACAGGTTTATCTATCCATTAGAAACCATAGAACTTGTAAGTTAACCATGGATGCATCACCAAGTGATGGTGGGCCATCCTTAATATTATGATTGGTTTACTGTGTTGTCGTTGCTTAAAAATTATAGTGATTTTTCTGTGTAATTGTCCCACTTTGCTTGTTACCAAAAAAAAAAAAAAAAAAAAAACAGCATTGAATTTGTAGATGTGCATTAAATAAAAAAATCCTCTTTTTTCCTTGTTCCTATTTTAATGAACTTATTCTTGGTACTGCAGCATAGGCTCAATAGGTGGTATGAGTTTGATGATAGCCATGTCTTCCCTGTTACTGAGGAGCAGATAAAGACACAAGCTGCCTATGTCCTCTTCTACAAGAGAATCTAATTTTTTGACAACTCCAAAAGGTGGTGAAGTATAATTTTGTTGATCAATTTTGAGTCTCTTGGGTTCAATGCTGTGGAAAATCATTTTTTGAAGGTAAAGGAAACATTTTTCTTAGATGTACATATGCTACTTGAGCCCCATATGACAAAAAAATGAATTTTGTTGACAGTCTCTTTTTTATTTTTCATGTTAAATTAACACCATTTTTACTATGTATAGGAAAGTCAGTAGACACATTCATAGTGCTTTGCAGAAGTTATTGTTCCTAGAATACACTTATGTCCAGAACATACTTTAGATAATTGTATATAAAATCTTTTGATGAATACATGTGCAGAGTTATTGCTTTTAATAGGTGGATTTGCTTCCTATCTCATGGTTGCTTGGTTGTTTCTATGTTAAACACACTTGTGAATTTTCTGTCTCTATTATATTTATACCTCAAAAGAGTTCCTGTGAACAAGCTGCACATGGAGTGTGTGATATTATTGTAGCCGATTAGCCTTTATTAGAACACTAGTTGTTATATGTTTGTTGATTTAGGTTCGAGACGACACACATATTTGTTATTAGGGATAATTACAAAAAGAAAAAAGAAATCCTGAGGTTTGGGGTATTTACGCAAAAACCCAGAGAAGTTCAATTTTACAGAAATTTTCTTGAGGTTTGATTCAATATTAAAATGTGAGGGGTAGTTGATTATAATATTTTCTATAAATGTGGGGGTAATTGAAATGTTTTTTCCTTATAAAGAAACTTAAGATAGAACTAAACCTCGAGGGATTTATGATATTCTAAAACTTCTAGGGTTTTTTCTTCTTTTGTTATCATCCCTTGTTTCTATTTGAAGTGCACGTGTATCATATTACCCAAGTGGGTAGTCTTTCAACTCTTATGGGTAGGGGTGTAATGAATCGAGTCTAGCGAACATGGTAATGTTCAAGCTTGTTTAAATTTTAATCGAGCTTCAAAATTGTGTTTGAGCTTGATTTGATTATTAATCGAATCGAGCTCGACGAGCTTTAGTCAAGCCGAACACGAATCGAGCTCGAGTAGCTTGATATTTTTACACATATATTTTTTTAACTAATTGAGTCGAACTCGAGCCAATCTTTATATTTTATCGAACGAAAAAAATGTGTTCAAGTTTGGTTCGTTATATTAATGAATCGAGCTCAAAACGAGTTTTTTAACGATCGATCTCGACTTGTCTATCAAGTAGATTGGTTCCTTTTTTTCAGCCTATTTGTGGGATGTTGACATGTGTCCCCATTTTACATAACTTTCCAGAATAAAAACAGATAAATACTAAAATGGGATATGCATCTAAATTCTAACAGGAGTTGGGTACTACCACATGGGTAGCATCAAGAATGTTAGAACAAAGAGGGCTTTGTTTTAAGTATCTGTATATGACATGCGTATATGTTTGGTGTGCTTCCATTATTCCTGTTCTTTTTGTTTGACGATTGTGCATTTGGAATCTTAGATGGCGACTAAATGGATATGTTATAACATGATGTTTTTTTTTCTTTCTCAATTTTCTTTCTCTCATTTTCTTTGTAGACGTAAAATTAGAATTTTATTTATTAAATAATTTTATTATAAATATTAAATTATCTTAATTAAAGTAACGATGTGAGATTACTAACTTTTCAACCACTACTTTAAATGTAATTGTGTTAAGGCACTTAATAATACTACTTAATTTTGGAGGGAGGGCGTATTAATTATATAAATGGGAATACTAGCAAATTAAAAAAAAATGCTATACAAATTTGTCGTGCCAAGATAGAAAGTTCCATTTAACAAAAGTAAAGAATGGCAATTATATATTTGAAAGTCGACAAGAAAATTGGTAAAAATGGTAAAAGTATTATGAAAATAAACAAGTTACACTTATTTACACAATTATATATATAATTATCCAAGACAATTATTTTATATGGTTGAAGTTTGAACGTTGAATTTATGCGGGACACGTTGTTCCTATTTCTGCGTCTCTGACCCCCACAAGGCCACAACATTAATTTTTGGCAGCCATTTCCTATCTGTCAACTTTGAACGTAAATGCTTCTACCCTCACAACAACATTTTTTGTAGGAGACCACAGCAATCTTTTTCTTCATCTACTTATTTGGTACAATGTTGTACTCACCACTTCCTAAAAAATAAAATAATAAAGACAACAAACTAGTATTAAAATGCAATAATAAGGATGTAAATATAAACAAAGAGAACCAAAAAAGAAATAAACGAACCTAATTTCATTAATTGGTAATTAAGAATTTATTTAAAAGAAATTAAGATGTACACCTAAATTAGATACATAATGTTTGGTAGGCTTGTAGCTTTAGGCTGCAATTCAATTTTCATAATCAAAGGAGATTTAGCTTATAGATTTAGATAAAGACTATAATAGGATCTAATTCCTTGACTTTTGTTACACAAACATTTATTTACAATAATTATAGACTTTTTCAGGCATTGATTAATCTCCTCTTTCCCATTACATTTCTCTAATGGGCTGCTAGAAAATTCCAATGTTATGAAAATACTTTTAACTATAAATAAACAATTTAAATATAACAATGATATCTTAGTCAAAATTTTATGGGATTAAACAGTTTTACCTTTTTGATTAGTGGTATCTTTACTTTTTCTGACACACTAATTATGAAACTTTGAAGTTTGAACCAGTAATGATTGTGGTCAACGGATTAAGCCCTCCATTTGGAAACACAATATATTTCCACATATAAAGACTAATAACACCTACCACAAATATAAGACTTTATTACAATACAATATTTTAATGAGTTTTCACCAGATTTTGTTAAAGTTGAGGTTTTTATTCTGCTCTGTAACTTACAATTCGTTATGTTCAAGAAAGGCCCGTGTTTAAGGTTAATAGTATCCTCCGCCTAGGTGGTCTCGCATCAGCTGAAGTTGTCTCCTCCTGCTAATAATCTCTGTTTTGAGATCTACAACTCTGTTGTGTTATTAAAAATCAAAACCTGAAATAGGGTTTTTGTTGAGTTCTGGGGAAGGTGAGTTTTACCACCTTTTTGTGATTTTTTTTCTTGATGCATGATTTTTTTTTCCTTAAATAAATTAAAGGAATCCATTTTTGCTATATGTTCACATGTTGATGAAGTGATGCGTGTTAAGTGCTCGATAAAATGTCTGTGAATCATTTTTGTGAATTTTGTTTAAAGAGTTGGACAAGAACAATAATTCAATTTCAATGTCAAAGCCACTTTTTGCTTTTTTTTTAAGGTTAATGTCAAAGCAATTTTGGGATGTCTATTTGTGGCATATAACACCTAACAGCTCATATATCTAACATTTTGTACATGTTAATACATTTAAATGAATTTTAAGGGAATTGGGTATGAAGTTTTCGAATTGGGCTCTTAATAACTCCAATTGTCTCTTCTGTGTTCAGGAGAAGTTAAGATAGCAATTTGTTTATTTTGCGTTTTGTGGGTTTGGGTGGAAATCTTTCCTTTCTGCTGTGATATGCAAATATGGAGGGAAAAGAAAATATCTCGGATTATAGAAGCAAGTTGGACAAGACTCTGTTATCACCTGACCTGACAAATTATGAAATGATTCATACCCTTGTGAAGAATCAAATGTTACAATCATTGGATGGTCAGTTAGAAGGTTGGTTATCTTGATATCTTGCTGAAGTAGTGTTTGCAAACTCTAAAAGAAAAGTGATTTTCAGCTTCTAGGTGGAAAAAAACAGTGGAAGTTGAGAATCGCTTTATTTTAGAGTTTGCATACCTGAATTTTCTGATATAGCACTATTTAACGAGTAAGATGTTACGTTTAAGATACTATGAAGTTTGTCATATGTGCTTTTGCAGAATACACAGAAGATGTGGTGGAAAAAAGAAGTAAAGATATGTCGAATTTCCTTAGTATGTTAAGGAGTGCCTCCGTGAATAACGTTGAGAGCTCGAAATCGAGCGAAGAACCAAACAGTGGCTGGAAAGTATGACATTCATCATTGTCATGGATAATCTGCTTCATTTACATTTTCTCTATTTTACTGTAGGTGAATTGGTGTTTTTGCACTGTAACTGAGGCTTTTTGAACAATTTTCATCCTTTAGCGTCTTAGTTTTATGTATCCCTGAAAGTTCAACAAACTTATTGGGATTTTGATATTAGGACTTTTTCTCCAGTTTCATATTAGTCTTTTCTGAACATGTAAACTTGCTGCATAATGCATATTTTACTTCGATACGACATGAAACCTCGTGGTTGAAGTGCTTTCCCAAAATACCCTTCAAAATCGTGCAGAAACAGTCCAGAAGCACGACCTGGCCGTGTTTTCCACGCTGTTTTGGGGTTGCCAGAAGCATGGCCGTGCTTTAAAAGCACACCATGGCCGTGCTTTTTACGACATGCCATGTTTTTGCTCTTTTTTGGCTGATTAAAAGCATAGCCATGTTTTAAAAGCAGTCTATTATCTAGTTTTGTCGCATAGGCACTTCTTATTATTGTTTATGTTTTTAGTTTTACATCATATGCTTAGTTAGGGGTTTAACGGCAGCAAATGTTGATTTTTCCTTTTTTGGTTAATTGTAGATAAAACAGGACACTGATGAATTCCGAGTAATGTATCGAGAAGGACCAGAGGGAACTCCTTTCATACACTACTTGTCGAAGGCTATGTGGATGGGCCCCTTGATGTTTGTAAGCTAAACTGAAATTTCCAGATAATTTCTCTTTGATATTTTGTTAGGGATAATTTCAAAAACTACCCCTGAGGTTTAACCTAATTACGAAAAAACCCAGTTATCTTTCAAAATTGCAAATACCCCATTAATAGTTATATCTATTTTACAAATCGCACCCTCAAGGGGGTAATTGTTAGGTAAATACAAACCTTAGGATTTTTTTGTTTGTAATTTTCAAAGATAACTGGAGTTTTTTTGTGATTAAGCTAAATCTCAGGGGTGTTTTTGTCATTATTACTATTATGTTAAGTGCACGGTCAATTGAGACCAATGCATGAGGTTATCTATTTCTTACATACGTTTTTGAACAACTTCTTCATCTTTAACAGGTCTATGCATTTCATGCGAGTCTGACCTCTACAAGAAATGGTAAGAGTTACATGCCGATTGTATTGGCTTAATACATGAAGCAAAATATAGGTTCTAAGTTGCTGGATAGCTTAGCTTCCTTTTGAAACCTCAAGTAGACTCCGCACACAAATCAAAAGTGTTAGATTTTAGAATATGAAACTATTGTCGATGTTTATCCTTCCAGGTGGCCTCAAAGTGCAATTCCGACATTCAAAGTCATGTCATCTCAGTGTGTACAAAAAATTAGGATCGGCGAACAAATATCATTAGTGAGGTATGAATTACTGCACATTAATTTAGTTCTTGTGTTGACTATATATGACTTATAAGATGCTGATATATATATACCTAATTGTTTGGAAGAAAGGATGAAGGTTTCATGGCCACTGTCAAGCAGAGAGGCTCTAGTGCATTATTTTGCATTTGAATACTTCCAAGATGGTCTAATTGTGGTGCTACTTAACTCGGTAATTTAACGGTGCTTCTTCTATTTTCATTGATATGTTTGTTTATTTGGTTTAAAAAATAAAATATCAATCTATTTTCAGATCTCTGACTCGGAGACCATTGATAGAAGTACCCATGGATTCACGAGAGATGGGATACCCGATGCAGAGGATGTAGTAAGAATAGATGTAGTGGGAGGCTTTGCTTTACAGAAAGTGACTGCAGATAGGAGCTATTTCAGGTGAGATCGTATCGTATCTTTCATGTCTGTACTAACGGAATGATCACCTTTTGTAGTATTTTCTCGGGATAATTACAAAAACTACCATTGAGGTTTAGCCTAATTACAAGAAACTCTAGTTATCTTCCAAATCATTATTCTCATTTTTGCTCGTCAATTTTAGACTTTTCTCTATCAGTAACTTAAGTCTTTGCCACGTTTCGCATTCCTGCAGGACAATAGCGAACATGGATATCAAATTGGACTTTATTCCTCCAGCATTCATGAATTTTATCTCAAGGCAGCTTGTAGGTAGCGGTTTCAAGCTCTATAAAAGGTTTATTTCAATCTTTTAGACAAGTTGATGACATTATTTCTTTAATCACTGTTTGGATGCGCAAATTGGTTGTTATCTTATGTTTTCAAGATTTGGAAAACCTGCAGGAAATTGCTTCTGTTTCTAAAGGCGATGGAAAATTCCGTGAGGCTTTAAAAGACCCACTATACACTCGTATACATGAAGCTCTTTATTCACAAATTACACCTCTGGCATCTCCGGCTCTAGAGAATCCGAAAAGCACATCCATTATGCCTGAAGAACAAAGAATGGAAGCATTCGAATACAATAGTGCTAAGGAAAATAACGAGGTTGATGAAATCGAGCAGTTTGAGGAAAAAGATACAGAGGAAACCGAATCATTAGATAAAGGTACTCAGAAGTCATTTGATAATATAACCAACGAAATTACAGAAGAAGTTAGGAATAGCGACGAGGTGGAACAAACTTTTCGAACAACCCACGATATTACAGAACACTTTGGACCTGAGATAAAAAATAAGGTTGGCCTTAGCCCCAAGGTTCAACAAGCTCTGGGAACTTTGGAAACGGCCATTTCCATATTACGGGAGCATAATCGTAACCCTGGAAAAGATCAGTCTGATGTCAAGAAAGGACATTTAACAAATTTTGAGGAGGAAGCTGGTGAAGAATCAATTTCCTTAGAAGCTGATCAAATTAGAAGAAAGAATGAGGCTTGTGGTGAATCAATAAAGATAGGATTAACAGAGACTGCACATGAATCCAATAACAGCTCCGAAAATCATGGTTCCAGGTAATGTTTCTGATCAAAAACCTGTTGCTTGTTATATTGGTTTCTTTGAACAGAAATAAATTTAAGGGTTAATTAGAAAACTATCCTTGAGGTTAAACCTAATTACAAAAAAAACCCACTTATCTTTCAAAATTACAAATACCCATGGCATTTGTTTTTAACTTACAGAATTGCAAATACCCATGGCATTGTACCATGAGCATGTAGCTCGCGTGACGCTCACCCTTTAAAAGGGTGTTGACCACAATTCGAACTCTGTATCTTTCAGTTTCTTTGAAATTTATTCCCTCCTCCAACCACCACCCCAACTTATTAAAAAAAAAACTTACAGAATTGCACCACCCTCACGAGGCTTCAAGAGGGTATTGGTTAGGTAAATACAAACTTCATGGGCGCACTTGTAATTTTGAAAGATAACTGGAGTTTTTTGTAATTAGGCTAAACCTCGGGTAGTTTATGTGATTATCCCTAAATTTCAGTACTTATATTAGATGGAGATCTATTATTTAACATACTTTGTAATCTGATTTTGTTTGGGGAAAAATCTTCAGGAATAAAGGGTCCAATTCCTACACAAGAGAAACGAACCAAAGCAAGATTGCGCCGGCCTCACCAGATGAAGGCTTCTCAAGTCCATCTCACATTAAGCACATCGATTCGCATTCCTCCGTGAAACAGATAACGGTCTCAAAAGTCTACGAAAACATGACAGAAAACTATTCGCTAAATGCTGATGCAAACAGTGGCAATGGAGACAGGGTGACTAAACGGAAAAACAAAAACCGCGGTTTTGCTGCTTAAGTTTCGCTTCTGCATAGCTAGAACGAAATATCTTCTATCTATTCAAGTATTTGTAACTATATGGAATTTTCTATCTATACACATATAGTTCGTATTCAGCATCCTCAGTAAAGAGGAGGGAAATATATATATGTAAAACGTTGATATGCCTTGTTGATACAAAATAAAGAGCGTCTTTGTTGTCTCTGTTTTGTTTATTGCAGATTTGCAGTTGAAGTTTTTACTATTACACTTACGCTCAATCTTAGTTCATTAATACTTTTAGGACTTGCAATTGTATTGGATTGATAATATAATTTGGATAAGTTAGGATTGGATAATATAATCGCGTTTAATAACATGTTTGAGAAGATTGATTCTGATGTGTGATTATTTTAGTAGAATAATTTTTGTTTGATATTGATGATAAAGTTGGATAAATTTTCGAAATGACCAAATTACCTCAATGAAAAATAGACACGACTACCCATGCAAATGAGGGACAAATTCGTCAATAACTCTTTATGAAAGGATTGGAGATGGGTGTGATTATATAATAGGGGAATTTTTTAAGTACCCACTATGGATAGTGGATACTCTTTTCTACCCACCAAGATAACAAAACTCTTTTCTACTCGAATTGGCGAAATTGTCTCTCCTTTAAATTGGTGTTTTTGAATTTTGAAATTGAAGTCATCATTATACTCATTAAAACCGTATAGAAACCGTATGTCATTATACACACATATCGTGCCTCATTTCGTGCCACATATCGTCCGCATATCGTGCTCATTAAATTAATCGTGCCTCATTAATATTTGCACGATATCGCGGACAATATTGGGCACGATACATCGCGCCTTATTAATATTGGGCACGATATATCGCACAATATTGGGCGCGATATTGTGCCATAGTAAATTTTGGCACGATATATCATGCCTGATTAATTTTTGGCACGATATCGTGCCGTAGTAAATTTTGGCACGATATATCGTGTTTCAATAAAATTTAAAAGTATTTTTATTTTTTAAAAAAGTTAAAAAGTCCACAAAATTATTTTCAATTCTAAATATTAAAATATAAAAACACACACGATAATTTCTTTAAAAAAGAATCGAAGTTATTTTAAAATCAAAAAGTTACAAAAATTAAAAAAATCTGAAAATGAAAAGTATATATGTATGTATTTAACATGAGAGAAAATACAACTTTACCTACTTTAAAGGCTTGCATTTAAAGCCTCAAGGGTATTGTGGTAAAAAAACCCCAAAAGTGAGTAAAAACTATGTTTTTATCCTACATGTCAAAAAAATATCTCACCTATCCCAAATGGGTAATTCCCACCATTTGCTCTTATATAATTGCACCCCCATAGTGTGACGGTTGATCAATTATCAACCAAAGAGTAGGAAAAAAGGCGGAAGATCCCAAAAACAATTGACAAACCTAGCTAAACAATTTATCCCTGGCCAATCAAGTTTCCCAAATGAGTTCATATTGGATAATTTTGAGAGACTATTTGCAATCACGTTGTTTGAGAAATCTCTCACTTATTTATTTAAATATCATCTTTATCCTTATAATATAAAATTTATCAACAACTTTGCTACTAGCTATTTCATTATTGTTATGCAACTAGTTGGTAATAGGGAAATTAGGTAAAATACCCCCAACAAGGGGTATTGAAAAATACCCCTTCATTATTAAACAATAAAAATACCCATTTTTCTCTCCCGAAAAGTCTAAAATGCCCTTTTATTTAAAAAAATAAAAAAGGAAAAGAATATGAATAGGCGGGAAGGGTTAATTCATTTGCCCATTATTCTCTCTCACACGTCCGACTCATCTTCTTCCATTCTTCTCATCTTCCAAACCACGTTCGACTCCACCGCTTTCTCGACTTCATTTCTTCTCTCTTCGACACACGAATGTCCTCACAAGCACCTATTCCGACGAGCACTGTTCCGACGAGTTAGTGTTATCCATCGCGATTGTTTGACGTCTCAATTTTTGAAAATCAAAGGTCATTCTTCGGTTGAAAAGGTTTGTTTTTTCATCTTCTTCTCTTATATGTATATTTTAGTTAGTTGTTTTGAAGATTGGGGAAATGGAACAAAATTCCTCTCTCTACCCTTTCTCTCCTCCCACTCTCTAAAAAAACCAAACCCTAAAACTTTAAACCCCTCCCCCTCCCCTCCCCATCCCGTAGTGCCCCCCTTCCTTCCCATCCCCTCCCTTCTTCCTCCTCCTCCTCCTCCTTATCCCCTCCTCCTCAACCATGTTTCACATGGAAGCCAATGAAGCGCATATCTTTTGTGTTATCCTGGAGGTAATCGGATTCTCCGATCGAGAGTGGAGGCAAGTGGGCCGGAGCTACAAAGAGAGAGTTGGAGCCGGGTAGGTGATGGGTTGCGGTTGAAGATCGGGTGAGGGAGAGGGCATTTTTCATTTCTTTTTTTTGAATTTTCTGTTTTTTTTTTTTTTTTTTTTTTTTTTTAGTCTTTATTTTTACTGGTTGATTTGCGAAACTCGTGGGCGGTCGATTATTTCGTCTTGCGGTGCGTGAAGTAGCTCGTGCCGGGATTTGTTCGAGTTGGGTAGTCTCCTTGAGGAGTGCCTTAGTCCTCCTTTCGGAGGTGGTTTAGTTTTCTTTTGCTTTGTGTTTTTTTTTTGTTTCTTGTTTTGCTCCCTCGATTTACGGTGGTTTTACCTCTCGACGAGTTCTCCCCGACATGTATCAATGTATGTATGTTCAAGGTGGCCATTTTGCCGATTAGCGATGTAAGTTTTGTTTTGTTAATGTATAAAAGTTCTATCGTTTCGGAAAAAAAAAAAAAAAAAAGTTAGTTGTTTTGAAGCATTTTGGGTTTTGTTTTGAAAACAAAATAATAAAATGCTTTAGGGTTTCGTTATATGACTCCAAACGAGATTTAACGTTAAATGATTCATATTTTGTGGAGTTAATGATGTGTTTAGGTTGGAATGTGCGTGTACTTGGGTTTAATCGAACATTTTTTGTTGCCCACCTATTAGCCGTGTGCTTTGCCCACATGAGTGCCCACGACGTTGCCACTTCTTTTCCCACTTTGTGGGAGTCCAGTGATGTGTTGTGTGGAGTCCGTAGAGTCTATAATGTGCTTTTAGGTTGGAATATGTATGGACTTGGGTGTTTTTCGAGAATTTTTAATCTTGCCCACCTATTTGCCTTGGCTCCGATGCACATGTTTGCCTACTTTGTATCTAACACTACTTTGTGGAGTCCTCGCGACGTGTTGTGTGGAGTTTATGATCATCTTCTCAGAGTCTATAATGCGTTTTTAGGTTGGAATATGTATGGACTTGGGTGTTTTTGATAATTTTTAATCTTGCCCACCTATTTGCCTTGCATCGATCTGCCACACGTGTGCCTACTCAGATCTAGAGGTGTCAAACGGGCCGACAAAAACCCGCCACTTGGCGGGGCGGGCGGGGGCCGTGGCCGCAAAACCCGCCACTTGGCGGGCGGGCGGCCGAGAAAACCTCAACCCAACCCAACCCGTCTTGGGCATGCGGGTTAGTTGGGCATGTCCCGCCAAAAAAAAAAAAATAAAAAAAAAAAAATATTTTTTATTCATATTATTAATTTTAATGAATTAAATATACTAATGGATAATAAGTACATATTTTATAAAAATATTATATATACTTTTATAAGAGATAAAAATATAAAAATCAATTATCCTATTTTTTTTTGTCTATTTTATCTAATTTTTCATTTTTTTCATTTTTTATTTTATTTTCTCAAGCGGGCTAGCCTTGCCTAACCCGCCAAGCCCGCGCCACGGCGAGCCTCTAGCCCGTTTAGGCCCGCCCTTTGGCGGGCTACTAAATACTTAACCCACCCCCTACCTTAGGTGGGGCGGGGCGGCCGACCCGGGCGCCTGGGCGATTTGTACTCTACTTGTATCTAACACTACTTTGTGGAGTCTGTGATGTGTTGTGTGGAGTTTATGATCATCTTATGTAGAGTCTATAATGTATTTTTAGGTTGAAATATGTATGGACTTGGGTGTTTTCGAGAATTTTTTCATCTTGCCCACATGTGTGCCTACATGAACCTAACACTACTTTTCATTGTGCGAGTTCAAGAAAGATGGCGCTTGTTCAAAACGAAAGGACCAATTTTCAGCGAGATTAAGTGCTCGTTAATCAATGAATGAGAATTAAACAAAATAGTTGGTTTTTTTGAGCGATAGGAATAGACAAAGGTTCGAGCAATCGTCTTTGGACAATTCATGGATGTACAAAAGTTGAAATTTCAAGGCCAATTATATCTCCACCTTCTCTTTCGACAAGACAAGTCGATGTCATTGGATAAGATAACATTCCACTCCAACAATAAAGAGATTTTGGAGTAATCGAATTTTCATTGATCACGGGACTTGGTTTTGGGTCCAAGTCTACTATTCCATCGTCTCGGGGATCTTCAAAAATGCTTTAGGAGATTTAATCCTTTTTGCACGATACATGTGGAAAACGCTTTAGAAGAATGGTCCAAGAAAGAGAAAGGGGACAGAGATATGACCTTTAAAGTGGCTTTGCTATGTTTCTTATACGGTATTCTTCTTGTAAGAGACCGTAAAACCAAAAAAGATTGTGGACGAGTATATTCACCTTGTGGATGATCTAGAAGCATTTAATGCTTATCCATGGGAAGAGTTGTTTTTGATTTCTTGGTGAAAGAAACACGTGCATGCATGGTCGGACGAGTAAAGGGTTTTTGGGAAAGAAAAGAAACGAAAGAAAAGCACGATTGTGAGAACTTTGACATCCACGGCTTCCACCCTGCATTACAAGTATGGGCATATGAGGCGATCCCAGACGTCACCAAATTGTGTGCCATCACAACCAAAGCTTCCAAGAATAGGGTGCCACGTATTTTACGTTGGTCAACGGATGCCACCATTTTTTCATTTGATAAATTGCAAACAACAATTTTCGGACTTTGCTTCCGGGGGGATGATGATACGGTAAGCTTTTTAATCAATTTTTATTGTGTGTATGCATGCCTCTCTTCGTGCCCACTTGCATGCCCACATTGTTGTTGTTCATTTATTAATTTACACCCCCCACTCATATGCCCACTTCACGCCCACATGGTTGCCCACCTTGAAATTTATCATTCACTAATGTACACCGCCCACTAATTTGCCCACGCTTATACCCACATGTGTGCCCACTTGTATGCTCACATTGTTGTTCATTTATTAATTTACACCTGCCCACTCATATGCCCACTTCACTGCCCACATGGTTGCCCACCTTGAAATTTGTCATTCACTAATGTACACCTGCCCACTAATTTGCCCACGCTTATACCCACATGTGTGCCCACTTGTATGCTCACATTGTTGTTGTTTCGCTAATATACACTTGCCCACTCGTTTGCCCACTTCACTGCCCACTTGATTGCCCACTAATGCACTTTTTTTTTGACTTTTGTTTATATGTTTGTAGCTCGTTGTTCACAAACACCGAAACCGTCCAAATTGGAGCAAGATCTTCGAGTCCTTAAAAAGACTTTTTGTGTGGGAAGAAGCACTTGAGAAAGAGAATTTGAGACAGAAAAATGAATAATAAAAGAAGAAGAAATCTTTGAAAAGAATATTTTTGAGGAAAAAAAGGAGGGTGAAGGTAATGATGAGGAAGGAGGGCCAAATCTGCGGGCAATGACGCCCAACCCATTACATTTTTCCCGCACAAAGGATTTGAAGAATTGATTGCTAACCCTTCAAAACTTGATGCATTACTTTGATGGTTCAAACCATTGAGGTTGTGGCTTCAAATCCAACAATTACTACCGATGGTGAGGATGGTGCATCCGAAGCGATGGGGACAATGCCAAGCCTGATTTTGTTGACATTGGTAGTCCCGTCAGTCGGATCTCCAAAACTTGGTGACATTGTTTATCGAAACGTAAAAGGGCGATAAGACCTGGCCCCACGAAGAAACCGCCTTTTACGGACCCAAGTCATCATGTCCCACCGAGGAAGAAGGGTAAGGTGGTTGTGGAGGATTCTCCGGAAATTCCTCGATTGCAACTCTTTGATCCAACGGGCCTTTACCCACGGGCCTTGATTGAAGAATTTGAGAAGTGGTTTGATGAAAACAAGGACAACAAGGGCGTAGTCGTTCATTGTTCGATTGAGGAAGGTCACAAATTTTGTTCCTCGTGGTTCTTGAATATCCGTGACCCGAGAAGGATGGGTGGATGATCGGGTATGTGAATAAAAACACTTCCATTTTCCTCCCCACTTCTTCACTTATCTTCCCGCCCAATTTTGTTTTTACTTGCCTACATTTTTGCCTTCTTGTGTGCCCACATATGTGCCCACTTTTGTTTTTACTTGCCTACATCTTTGCCTTCTTGTGTGCCCACATATGTGCCCACTTTGTAGCAAATGGACTTGTTGATGCGCCTCGTTGCGTATAAATCAAAAAAATGGCACGAACGTTTATTGTCAAACCGGACAACCGTTGTTATGCTATTTTGGGTACGTAGCATCATTCATTTACACAAACATGTCATTCATCTTGTTTTTTGATATAAATTTGTTTATGACATTGATTTACTTTAATTTGACTATGAAATGGGGTGCCAAGTTTGTAAAAGCTTCAAAGAATAAAAATAAACTACGTGGTCTTGGTGGACGAGACTATCTTTGGAATATTTGATGGGCACATATCCGATGAAGCGGTGTAGGAAATCATGGGTGATGTTGAGAAGGTCTATGGCGTAGGCCACGTCACTAGTAACCATTGGGTGGTATATGAGTTGGACTTGAACAAAAAGTTGATCGTTGTATATGATTCAATGTCCGAGTCCAAGTCATTCAATACTTATATTGGACAATTCCGTAAATTAGCGTTAATCTTTACCAAGTTTGTGCGAGGAAGCTCACATTTGGGACAACAGTCGAGCCCCCAAAAGGATTGGAATATTGAACGGTATGAGCATCCTCCGCAACAATTGAATACCAGTGATTGTGGAATAATGTGCATGAAGATGGTGGAGTCCTTGGTCACGGGGCGCGGTGTAGTGAAAATCAACGCCAAGAGGTGCGATGAATTCAGGCTCAGAATTTGCTCAGAATTATACAAAGAAGGAAATATTAGATGTTAATCTGTAAGTATATTGTGTGGATTAAACTTTTATTTCTGTTTCCTATATTAGATGTTAATGTAGTACTTGTATATTATGTATGACGTTAGTACTTGTATATCAATCGTAATTATGTATGACGTTAGTACTTGTATATTCTTGTAATTCCAAATTAGGCATGCCCACAATCCTGCCTACAATCATGCCTACGCAAATGCCCACTACTTTAAAAATTTGTATAAGACAGATCTAAAATTAGGCATGCCCACAATCCTGCCTACAATCATGCCTACACAAATGCTCACTATTTTAAAAAATTGTATAAGACAGATCTAAAATTAGGCATGCCCACAATCCTGCCTACAATCATGCCTACGCAAATGCCCACTATTTTAAAAAATTTGTATAAGACACGAGATCTAAAATTAGGCATGCCCACAATCCCGCTACAATCATGCCTACGCAAATGGCCACTATTTTAAAAAATTGTATAAGACACAGATCTAAAATTAGGCATGCCCATAATCCCGCTTTGTGACGCCCACCCTTATTACTACTCTTTGGAAAATATATAAATAGTAAAACTCGGACACAAACTTTATTTAAAACGTGTAATAACCTCTTTTTTGTCCCTATGACATTTTAACAACTAACAAGCACGATTACTCGCTCATAAGAGAAGGACAAGCCATGTCCACAAGCAAAATAGGTGACCAACCCCGTTATTAGGCACAACAGACATCCATGTTATCAAATGCATAACCCACATCACCCAGATATTTACATGTTAATAATTTACATCAAAGTTTTTAAAAGAGGGTACAACCCTAAATCAAAATATAATACAAGACCAAAAAGGAAAGGTGACCCATCAACATAACCCAACAGTCATCATCCATGTACACCGTCCTCAATAACCTCGTAGAAGCTCCAACAAATGGCGACCAAGAAGCTCATGAAATCCAAAGATCACCAAACTTCGCCTACAATGCATGAACTAAGTGAGCTAATGCCCGATTAGCGAAAATCATGCATCTTTGAAAGAATAGTGTACTACAAATGCAATGCATTCCAAAATGTTTTACCGTAGTGCGTAAAATGAGTTTGAAATATTTTATTCGGAATCATTTCCTTTTATTGGGCCCTTGACCCATCTACTATGCACCGAAAATAACTCAACATAGTATTAATGATCAAGTTGTCCAGTCCATATGTCTCACATACCGAAGTAATGTCTCGCATGACACTAGACATCAATAATAAATAAGCCCCGTCCGAATGTCTCACATACCCGGTGATGTCTCACATGGCACTCGGGCATTAGTAATCAATGAGCCTCGTCCGAATGTCTCACATACCAGTGATGTCTCACATGGAACGAGCCCAATATATCATATAAGCATGACTCTCATGCCTCGTTGCACTAGCGTGGCCAACCAAAACCTTTTCTTTTTATAGAAAGTCATGTTGTGCATGCCTCATCTCAACAATAATCATATGTTATGCATGCACATGACAATGCTAATGAATGACATGCTCAATGAAACAATAATCATCATACTCCAATATCCACCAAGCAACATATGAACATCAAAGTTTCCATAATGCATCCATCAAGATACAAGAATCACATTTAGTATCAATAAGACAATAAATTCTATGTTCATGCATTGTAGTTGCGGATGAATTTTCACTTACCTTTCCCCTCGATAACGTCTTACTCTTTGTTAACTAGGTGATTCTTTTCGATTATAGGCACAAAACAATCTGTATGAAAACCACACTTACTTAATTTCCATTATGAGTTAGTCAATACATCAAATATCCTAAATGTTAAGCATTATAAAGATTAACACTATTTATAATTCAATATTAAACCCTCTATTTCATGTTTCTGTACTGATTTATTTCTGTATGTGTCTATATAATATATTGATAGATTTATTTTTATTTTTATTATTATTATTTATCCAATTCATTCCAAATTTGCAATAGGAAACATATATATTTATGTATATAGATATGCCACGATTCTTGCTCTTTCAAATCTATTCAACATTTATAACTCTAACATCATGTACATGATATACTAGATTTCTTATAGCTCATAATTAATTTATTATATGTAACCTGGGTATCCTGCATGGCAGAAATCTATATTTAAATTAGGCTTGATACAATATATATATATGTATATATAACTATTAAGCTTGTTTAAATGAGTAAACCAGGTAGAACAAAATGAAAGCACAATTACCAATTTCTTTCTCGGTGCACCCCGGCTACCTTCTCCGAGTCTCCGTTTCATCCCCCTTTTTTTTCTGTCGTATGAGTGTGTATTGATTTATTTGTGAATGGAAGAAGGTTTAATAGGTGAAAGATGAGGCGGTGGAGTGATGATGTAAGTATTACTTTATATCTAAGTTATCTATTTGTTGTATTAAAGTACAAATATAAGTTGCCCGTAATTCAAGTGTGTCACGTCATTAATCTACATGCATATTATTAATCATTTATATATAAATATAATATTCAGCCACTTTTTTTTTGCAGTTAGTATATTTTATTTGCATGATATACTTACACTATATATATATATACACGTATATATATTACTACTACTCAATCCTTATTACTAGCATCTAAATATATATATATATATATATACACACACGCAGGTTAACATATATAAATGTTCTATGTTTAGCTTTAATCATCTAACTCACATGTATATGTATATATAATTTATAAATACTATGTTGATGCTTATCTTTAAATTAAGCTCCACTTTATTACTTAATTTTCACCTTTATCCATTTTCATATTATTGATATTATCCCTTATAATTAATTTACTTATATATTATATTTTATCCTGACAAACATGTGATACAGTTTGCTTCTAATTTTTCTATGTATAACCTAATGGTTATCTACCTCCAATGTTACCACGTGTAATCTAGCAATTCCCATGTTTTTAATGTTACCACGTGTAGTCGAACAGTACTTATTGGTTTGACCCTTAAATCTCTCTCTCTCTCTCTCTCTCTCTCTCTCTCTCTCTCTCTCTCTCTCTCTCTCTTTTTTTTTAACAATGTACACCAACCACTTAAATTAGAAATCTACTAACAAGTGCTACGTGAGAGTTCTAGGATTACAAAATTGATCATGGGGCATAAAATGATATAAATTATGAAAACACCAAAGCGATGCAAGCACAAATAATAGCATATAAAGCATGAACTATATTGGCCTAATGAGTAGTGAGATGCTCGGATATTACATTCTCCCCTCCTTATAAAATTTCGTCCTCCAAATTTGACTTACCAAAATAGATACTTATCTCGTCTTCTCTTTCCCATGTAACTTTTTCTACAAATTGATTTATCCAAAGTACTTTAACTAAGGGAATTTCCTTATTCTTGAGTCTATTTAGTTCCCTGTAACAATATTATCTCCACATGTATCTCTTCGTAGCTTAAATCTGCTTTCAACTCTATTGGCTCGTTCGTCAAAATGCGAGATGGGTTTGCAACGTATTTTCTCAACATAGAAATATGAAATACGTCATGTATTTGAGACATTGATCTTTGCTTAGGTCAAGTCCGTAAGCAACATCACCAAGTCTTTCATAATATGAAACGGACCAATATGCCTAGGGTGAGTTTTCATTTCTTTCCAAATCGCATTACCCCGACATCGACGCCACCTTAAGAAATACCCGGTCTCCTACCGAAAATTCTAATGTTCTTCTTCTTTGATCCGAGAAACTTTTTGTTTGTCGGCTCTAAGCGATCTCCATTCTCTGCGAATTTGCTTCACGACCTCTTTGTTCCTCAAATCATGTCGAGCCTAAAAGCTTTCTTTCGCCAATCTCGTCCCAATGAATCGGTGATCTGCGCATTTTCTCCGTATTGTGCTTCATGGGAGCCATCCCAATTGTGGTTTGGTAGATATTGTTATATGAGAATTCTATCAAATGTAGATATTTACTCCATTGTCCTTGAAAATAAAAATACAGCCCTAAGCTTATCTTCTAAAGTTTTTATAGTCCGTTCGATTGTCTATCGGTTTGAGGGTGATAAGTAATACTAAATGACAATCGTGTTTCTAGCGCCTTCGTAAACTCCTCCAGAAATTAGATAAGAATCTAGAGTCTCTATCTAAAATAATATATAATGGCATACCATGAAATCTAACCACTTCCTTGTATATAAAGTTGTGCATATCGGTCCATGGAATAAGTTGAGAAAATAAGAATAAAATGAGCGGATTTGGTTGATCTATCTATGATCAACCAAATAGCATCATGTCCTTGACAATTTTGGGCAAACCTATCACAAAATCCATGCTAATTCTTTCTCATTTCCATTCGGGTATAGGCGGATGTTGCAATATTCTGTTGGCCTTTTGTGTTCTCTTCTTTATTTGTTGACATATTAAACATTGTTCCACGTATTGCGCAATATTTCTTTTCATACCTGGCCACCAAGAATGCATCTTCAAATCTCTGTACATTTTGGTAGCTCCTGGATGTAGAGAATATGGTGTTGAATGCGCTTCGCTATAACATTTTCTCGGAGATTATCCCTGTTGGGCACTTATATTCGTTCTTTGAATCGCAGATACTCGAGTCTCGATATTTTGAAATCGGAAGACACTCCAGGGCAATATCTTTCTTCATTTTGGCATAATAATCATCACCTTGTTGTTCCCTGTTGAATTCTATCAAGTAGCGTGGTCATAGTGTTAACGCCGCTAACTTAGCTTCAACAAACCCTAATGATACAACCTCTACGTTCATTTTCTCAAGATCCATTAACTATGGTTTCCGAATGTGTATCGCAATTGCATTGCTTTGTGTTGATTTCGGCTCAACACGCCTGCTACAACATTGGCTTTACTAGGGTGATAATTGATTACACAATCGTAGTCTTTCACTAGCTCCAACCACTATCGTTGTCGCATATTCAATTCCTTCTGCGTGAAAAGGTATGTTAAACACTTGTAATCTGTGTAGATCTCACATTGTTCCATGTATAGGTAATGCCTCCATATCATGAGTGCAAATACCACTGGAACAAGCTCTAAATCATGTGTAGGGTAATTCTTTTCATAGTCTTTCAATTGTTTAGATGCATACACAATCACCTTACCACTTTGCATCAATACACATCCTAGACCATTCTTCGATTTTCGATTGATGGTACCCGAATTGCAAGTCAATCTTTGAAAATACTTGTTGCACCTTGAAGTTGGACGGAGAAATCATCGATTCGAGGTAATGAGTATTTACTATTAATTGTAACTTTGTTCAATTCTCGATTAGTCGATCGCAATCTCATCGTACCATTATTCTTTCGCACGAACAGACCGACGCACCCCATGGCGAAAAGCTAGGTCTAATGAAGCTTTTATCCAACAATTCCTGGATTTGTGTCTTCAATTCCTTCACAACCAGCCGTCTAGTAAAGGTCGTGCCTTTAATGCTAATATCATTGGAAATCTTAAGCGGTCGTGATTCCGCAAAGATAAATGGAAATTCTCCTAGGGGTTGAAATGTCACTATCTTTCTCTAACAATAAATTATAGTACCATACTTCAACAACCAATCTATACCCAAAACGAAATCATAATCGTTCATGGCTAGCACAATTAGATCTGCATAAAGTTCTCTATTTCAATTGGAATAACACAAGTTCTCAAAATTTGATTAGTTTTCTTGGAATCTCCTGAAGGTATTATTACCTTTAACCTACTTGACTATATCGGATGTCCTACCCGGTCTCCTCGCATATTCAGTGGGTTAAAATGAATAAGTAGCTCCCGAATCAAATAATGCGAATGTTGGATTGTCAAAGCTAAGAGGTTTACCTATAACCACTTTGATGGGTTCACCGCTGCGTCTACTCGGTGATAGTAAATGCCCAGGCTTGTACATGTTTTTTGTCATATAGGATTTGGACTATTTAGGCACATGTTAGAAAATGTCCCAATATCCCACACGTAAAACATCTCTTGATATCTATCGTGCAACTCCTAGTATGTTAAGTATTGCACCTAGGAAAAAAGTAGTGTTATATATGCCTTACTTTGATCATCTCTTTGACACTTAACTTGTTCCCATTGTTGTTGTCCTTGACGTGGTTGAAAGTTGGATTTACGCATTTCTTGAACTTGAAAAACTCTCTTCTCCTTGGACCCTATTGTATTGGAACATATTCTCTAGAGTTCACAACCAATCCTCTCTAACTTCTTTGGGATTAGCTACATCTTCAAAGGTTGATGGATTTATCTTTGGAATCTTTCCCCTACTATCTCAACTTGCTCTACCCTTTGGTGTGGTTGGTTCATTTCTCCTCTTTGTTCTCCACCTATATCCCGATTATGGATGAGTTGTGGTATTCGTTCAAATTGTCGCGGGATGAGTTTTGTAAGTCTATTAACAACATTATCCCGATCACTAGTTAGAATATGTGTCTCCCCTCCTTGGTTTCTATCTCCACCACTACTCTCACCTTTAGTTCTCACCATAACTAAAACACTATCTAAAGGGAACTCTAATAACACATGGCCAATATAATATTATGAAACATAAAATGCATCGCATAATAAAGTAAAACTTACGGCATGACCGTGAGCTCCACAAGCTTTGAGTTCATGTACATAGATAGTCTGAACCTGTAGTTGGGCTCGATACCACTCTGTGACGCCCACCCTTATTACTACTATTGGAAAATATATAAATAGTAAAACTCGGACACAAACTTTATTTAAAACGTGTAATAACCTCTTTTTTTGTCCCTGTGACATTTTAACAACTAACAAGCACGATTACTCGCTCATAAGATAAGGACAAGCCATGTCCACAAGCAAAATAGGTAACCAACCCCGTTATTAGGCACAACAGACATCCATGTTATCAAACACATAACCCACATCACCCGGATATTTACATGTTCATAATTTACATCAAAGTTTTCAAAAGAGGGTACAACCCTAAATCAAAATATAATACAAGACCAAAAAGGGAAAGGTGACCCATCAACATAACCCAACAGTCATCATCCATGTACATTGTCTTCAATAACTTTGTAGAAGCTCCAGGACGACCCGATAAGCTCATGAAATCCAAAGATCACCAAACTCGCCTACAATGCATGAACTCGTGAGCTAATGCCCGATGTGAAAATCATGCATCTTTGAAAGAATAATGTACTAAAAATGCAATGCATTCCAAAATGTTTTACCAAAAGTGCGCAAAATGAGTTTGAAACAATTCGGAATCATTTCCTTTTATTGGGCCCTTGACCCATCTCGCTATGCAGGAAATAACTCAACATATTATTAATGATCAAGTTGTCCGATCCGTATGTCTCACATACCGAAGTAATGTCTCGCATGGCACTAGACATCAATAATAAATAAGCCCGTCCAAATGTCTCACATACCCGAAGTGATATCTCACATGGCACTGGGCATTAGTAATCAATGAGCCTCGTCCGAATGTCTCACATACCAGTGATGTCTCATATTGTCACACCCCAATTCTAAATAACTATAGAAATACCATAAATGCTTATCGGAGTAATCTCCTTAAAATCCATATGCTTAAGCTTTAAGCAATATCCAACATATGAAACCCATCCAAAATAACAAACAATGGAAGTCTCAGCGATAACTAAAACCATATATCGATACTATTATTAATACAACCACAAGGTTTATCACACAAAATATTATTGCAAAAACGTTCGAGGATCCCAATGAGGTTCTCGGCCAACGAGAATCATTCTTGGTTTGGATATTCCTCTTCGATCTCCTCATCGGCTATATTACTGTCTCTCTCGAAAATTTTTACAAAGCTAGTGGGGAGAGCCAAACAAGCTCGATGGGTGGGTACAGGTGTGCAAGTGTGGTTCAATTTTACAAATTTGAAAATATATTATAAGTTGAATGAGGACTTAGCTTTTTAATGCAATTGTATTGAAATATTTCTTTATGTTTTAAAAGAGAAGATTTTTGCTCAAATGTATAGGAGTCGCAATCTTAAAAGCGGTTTCACGTAATGTAATAATGCAAGACATTCACGAGCGGTGGAGTGCACCATGTGCTACTCCTCAAAAGATTCAAGCAATATCAATCAATCACATTCATGAGCAATGAAGTGCTAATGAAAGCAATTGTCTTGATCGGGCATCAATCCTTATCGTTACGCGCTTATAACTACCCAAATTTCACGATTTGGCCAAAGGCCACAAGCAACCTTATTTCTACCCAACTCGGCTCGACGTCTCTTTAGCTCGGGCTTTACCCAGAGATCGCCATATTCCGGAATATACCGTACCTACGACCCACTTCACCTGTCAGATACTCCGTCCTTCAGTGGTGGGATTAGGACCAGGAGGGAGCGGACAAAAACTACAGGCGACTGCTCGATCTATGTACCACCACTCCCCTCCGTAAAATTTTGGGCCCGACTCAACCACATAAAGATGACAATGCATCAATCATTTAAATAGATTGTAACTTATGTGGCTCACTGGCGTAGTATATTATAACATTATAATTACTAATGAACATGCACGACTAAATTGAGCAAGAACATTTCAAAATTTCAATGATTCATTCAAGTATACTAAGGCCGTGGACTAGCAACATAAAACAAAACATGGATACTTCTAGCCGTTGCAAATTAGGATTTTTTAAATATGTGAATTAAATCTTTAAACTCTTTATTATTCTTAAATAAATCTCCATAGTTCTTTTCTAAGATTCAAAATAACCCTCTGGCCATGAGAAGTAATATGAACACCCCTAATTAGTTTTAAAATCTCAGTAAAGTATATCATTTTTTTTAAAAAAAAATAAAGATTAAAATTTGACACCTAAAATTTTATTCTTCTTACCTTAGCCGAATAATATTAAAATTTCAAAACACTGTTATAAACTTAGGGACACAAAAAAAAATATGCAGTAGTTTTGATAACTGCACATTTGACCCCAATCTCCAAACTTTTAAAGAAAATTGATCCATGGCTTATTTCAATAGGAAATCAAGACAAACCACCTAAAGTGATATAACTATCAACTCATCACCAAACAAGTTTGCAAGCTAAGAGAAAATATTTTGAAACTTCCAGAACTTATAACGTACAAATCTTTATAAAATTAAGATTTTCTCAACATTTTTCCTTATACATTTCTCTCTTTTTTTTTTTTTTTTTAAATAATTGTAAGCTTCACCAAAACCTTAGGAAACTATCTTACCAAACCCTTTACAGTTTCAAAAAAATTCTGGAAAAGTATAGTAATTTTCAGAAATTTCTAATTTGACCCCAAAACTTGTGGTTTTCAGGAAATGCCCAAAATTACTTTTAAAGCTACGAGCTTCATTCTAAAATCTTGGGAAAAAAAAACATAAACTAACCCACATCAGCCTTAAAAGTTTATAAATGGAAGAGACAGGTTCTAGAAATTGCTATTTGACCCTAGTTTCCAAATAAAAATTTCAAAATTTGACCCCAGCTTTATTAACTTGAAATAAAGCCACCCAAAATAAAATAATTACCAAATCATTACAAAATAATATTTTCAAGTTACCAAAAAAATAGTTTTTATAATTTCCAGAATCTATTAACTCACCAGACTTAATGAAAATCAAGATGTCCAATATATTCTCATTATATCATTTCATTTGTGCAACTCCTTTGTAAAAGAAAATGAAGTTTTTTGGTCACTCACCTTCAAGTAGTTTAAGTCTCAAATGATTAAACTTCCAGCACCAAGCTTATCAAGTTCCTACAAAGTCCAACCCAAGAGTCACTTTGTGTATCGATACAAACTAAAAAAAAATTTGATGATCCATTCATACCTTTAGAACCTTCAAGGGATGGGAATTCTAGAAATGAGTTTGCATGTATGATCAACCAAGAGATTCACTCTTAGCTCTTCTCCTATCTTACAGTACTTCTTACAATAGTCCTCCAATGTTGCTAAAAAATAGTTTTAATGTGTTTTAGCAAGGTTGGGCAAGGTGATCTAAAGGGCTAGAGAAATAAAAATTGAAGGAAAAGAAAAAAAGAATTGAATACCCTTCTTGGTGGAGTTCTCGGCAGATGAAGAAAAAATGGGTATTCACATGTTTTCTGTTTGTTCTTATGCAAAAGTGGAATGACTTATTGTTCTAATACCACTGTTATATAGAGTTAAGCAGGTGGTTTTGTGGGCTTCTTGATATAATGGGCCATAATAAACAAATTGACATTAAAGTGGGCTTTGTAATTGTTTGGATAAGAAATGGTAGGTATACTCTTGGACCTAAATAAAAAGGTTAGATGTCACAAAATTTAAAATACCAACTTGTGTTCAATTCTAATACGGAAGGGTCAATAGGTCTAAAGTTAATCCATTCTTCAATTCAAATAGTCTAAATGTCATAATCAAATACATAGTTCCAATTTTCTAAATGATCAAGCTTAATCTAGTTATTACTAAAATATTCACTTAATATTTTTAAACTCTATGATGTATCTCTCCAACACTAAAATGGCAAATTCCTACTCAAATACATAAATAAATTATTATAAAATAGTACAAAAGTAATATAATGGTATAATCACACTTAATTAATATTATTATTATTATAGTGATTATTGCAATACTGATTCGATATACGGGGTATTACATCCTCCCATTCTTAAGAGAATTTGGTCCCCAAATTCATCTCTAAAATAGCTCTGGATATGATTTACGCATTTCCTCTTCTATTTCCCACGTGGCTTCTTACGGGTTGTTATGTTTTCGCCACATTACTTTGACCAATGGAATCTTCTTCTTTTCTCAACTCTCTAATTTGGCTATCGATAATTCGGATGGGTCGCTTTCAGTGTAACTCAAATCTTCCTTTATTTCTCGAAATTCTTCCTTAATTATATGCTCGGTCGGGGTTATACTTTTTTAGTCGTGATACATGAAACACATCGTGCATTCCCGCTAAAACGATGGGAGTTCAAGGCGATAAGCGATTTCCCAATCCTTTCTTGGGTGAATCAAACCTTTTCTTGCGGAAATTCGTAAAAACACTTTGTCCCCAACCTCAAATTCTAGATCATTTCTTCTTCTATCAAAGATAACTTTTCTCACGGCTTTGTGTCGTTCGTATTATTTCTTTTATGAGTTGCACCTTATCTATTGCTTCCCAATCAAGTCCACCTTTTGGATCATTGATTGGGATTCTCGTTTCGTTTAGGAGTCCACGATCACCAACCTCCCAATGCACCGGTGACCTATATTTTCTTCCATATAGAGCTTAATACGATGCCATTCCAATAGTTGTCGATAACTATTATTGTAAGCAAATTCCGCTAACGGAAGATGTGAGTCCCAACTCCCTAAAAATCTAAAGTACAAGCCCTCAACATGTCCTCTAGGGTTTGTATGGTTCGTTTGGATTGTCCGTCTGTTTGGGGATAAGCGGTGTCTTGAAACTTAGCTTTGTCCCCAACCCCTCATGTAGATATTTCCAAAATCGTGAGATAAATCTTGGATCCCTATCGTCTGAATATTAATAGGAACTCCATGTAGTCTAACAATCTCTCGAATGTATATCCGAGCTAGCTTTTGTAAACTGTCTACCTTTCGATAGGCAAAAATGCGCGGTTTCGTAAGTCTCTTATCTACTATCACCCATATGGCATCATGTCCATTTCGAGTTAAAGGCGGATCGAAACAAAATCCATTGAGATGTTCTCCCATTTCCATTCAGGGATTTCCAATGGTTGTAATAAACCCGGGGTCTTTGATGTTCATCCTTCACTCACGGCATGTCAAGCATCGGACAATGTGCTCGGCTCTTGATTTTTCATATTCACCCACCGAAATGCCGTTTCAAATCCTTATACATCTTATCACTCCCGGGTGAATCGTATACTTTGAGTGATGTCTTACGCCAAGATCCTACTCTTCAATTTGTCATCATTTGGGATGCGGACTCGATTTACGAATCGATGATTCTATCATCTCCTACAGTAAATTCTGGTCTCGTTCCTTGCAGAATTTTCCTTCTCAATTCTCTGAATTTCTGATCACTTTCTTGTGATAATTTGATTTCACTCAATAGGTCGGGTTTCACCAGGCATGTTAGCACATAGAAGTCGATTGTCAACTCTTTCTCGGATTCCAACGGCTCAATTCTTCTAATGATCTCCACTCTTGAATCATTAGTCTTGCAATGCTCGCTTTTCGGCTTAGAGCGTCTGCCACTACATTGGCTTTTCCCGGGTGATATTGTATATCAAAATGGTAATCTTCGAGCAGCTCTATCCATCTCCTCTGTCTCAAATTTAGATCTTTTTGTGAGAAAAGGTACTTCAAACTCTTATGATCGTGAAGATCTTGTGAAAGTGGCTCCATATAGATAGTGTCTCCATTTTTTTAAAGCGAACACTATCGCCGCCAACTCAAATCATGAGTTGGATAGTTTGCCTCATATTGTTTAAGATTTCGTGATGCATAAGCTAGCACTTTTCCACTTTGCATCAAAACGCCCCAAGTCCTTCTCTTGACGCATCACTTTGAGACAACAAAGTTCTCTATTCCTTCCTAAGGGCCAACATTTAGTCTTTGTAGTAAGTCGTCGCTTTAACTCTTGAAAACTCGCTTCGCATTTATCATTCCATTCAAACTTTACATTTTTACTCGTGTTAATCTCGTGAGTGGTCCTGCAAGTTTAGAGAAATACTTTATGAACCTACGGTAGTATCTGCTAAACCCAAGAAACTCCTAATTTATTCTTCTTGTTCCCGGTTGTTTCCAATCATTAATCGTTTGTACCTTTTCTCGGATCTCTTTGCAATGCCATCTCCACGATATGATATGGCCTAAGAACGCTACTTTACTCAACCAAAATTCACATTTGCTGAATTTGGCATAGAGTTTGTGTTGTCTCAACGTCTCAACACAACTCTCAAATGATTCTCATGTTACGCGCGGACTTGGAGTACACCAATATATCATCTATAAAGATGACTACAAACTAGTCCAAATAAGGTTGGAAAACCTGTGCATTAAATCCATGAACTCGATGGAGCATTGGTTAAACCAAAAGGCATTACTACGAACTCGAAATGTCCATACCTAGTCGAAAAGATGACTTTGGTATGTCTTCTTCTCTAATTTTAAGTTGGTGATATCCCATTTGTAGATCCATTTTGAATACATCTTGGCTCCCGAAGTTGGTCAAATAGTTCGTCTATTCTAGGGAGAGGGTATTTGTTCTTAATGGTTACATTATTAAGCCTCGGTAGTCGATGCACAATCTCAACGATCCATTCTTTTTTTTTTAACAAAAAGCTTTGGGGACCCCACGGGGATGTACTCGGTCGAATAAACCCAAGCTCAGCGCTTTTGTAATTGTGTTTTTAACTCTTGTAACTCAATTGGGGCCATCCGATATGGTGTCTTAGCAATTGGTGTTGTCCTCGGAATCACTTCAATGGTGAACTCAACCTCTCTATCAGGGGGTAATGATGTAAGTTCTTGAGGAAATACGTCGGGGTATTCTGACACCACGGATACTTCATTCAACTTGCTTAGTATCCGTAGGTTTGTTGATCATAAATGCTAGATACCCATGTGCCCCTTTAAAAATTGCTTTTCTAGCCTTGATAGCCGAAATGATCGGGGCTACGACCACTCGTGCATTACCTGCTAGTTCCACTATTGGTTTTCCAGGTGTACACAATTTCCACGATCTTTGTGCGACAATCCATAATCGCATGATGCCTGGCTAACCAATCCATTCCCAATATAACATCATATTCAAGTATGGGCAAAACAATCAAATCGGGGAAGCATTCTACCCCAATTTTCACATTGCATGCTTTATACATAGTGTCCGTTATTTGGCTACTACCCATAGGTGTTGACACTTCTAAGCACATAGGCAATTGTTCCATGTGTGCATTCAAATTATGAACATAATGCGGTGCAACAAAAGAATGTGTGGAACCAGGATCGATAGTACTTTAGCGGGGTGATTAGATACATGAGCGTACCTTCCACCACATCTGCAACCTCGGAGCCACTTGCCCTGCTAGCGCAAATACTCGACCTTGCATTTTAGGGCGATTTGCATTTCCACCTCCCAGTTTAGTTGCAATTGTTGGGTTATTACCGGCTTGAACAATTGCAGGACAATCCTTCAATTGATGTTGCCCACTGCCACACTTCAAGCATTTACCCGTCTTTCTCCAGCATTGTTCGGGTGTATGTCCTGGTTTACCACAGTAAGCACATGACAAGGTTTGAGTCCGCTTTCCTTTCCCACTTCGAACTTCCGACCCCATTCTTCTGAAACTTTTGTGGCTTACTAAAAGTTTGCTTGCGGATGTTTTCTTTGGTCCACTAGTAGTCCCTCCCGATGGTGGTGCTAACCGATTTAATCCGCTCTCCACTCGTCTTTCTTTGTCTCCACGAACAACTTCTTCATATGTATCGGTTTAATGGATAATAATTGTTTAATTTACGATCTCGGACCCTGGTAAACTTGTACAATTTGTCTTCCTCCTCGATTTACCAACCCCGGAGCATATTTCGATAATCTATGAAATTTTGCCTCATCTTGCATTCTGACATGGACCCACTGTCTTAATCGATAGAACTCATCTCGACGAGCCTCCCGCACTATCTCGTGGTATATATTGTCGAGTGGAATTCTGAACAAAGTTATTCCATGTACGTGTGGTGCGGAAACGATTCCATTTTTTCTTCGACATTCGCCACGATTCTGGCGGATGCTTCTAAACGGAAAGCAACCGGTGTTAATTGTTGTTCTTGATGTAATGCAAAGTTGCAAAGATGCTTTCCATCTTTTCTAACCACTTTGCTCGGCCTTGACATCATCCGGCTCACCTAGAAACACGGTGGGTCGAACCGTAGAAACCTCTCAAGTATCTATCATGGGTATCGGGAGTCAGGGCATTAGTAATCAATGAGCCTCGTCAAATGTCTCACATACCCGTGATGTCTCACATGGCACGAGCCAATATATCATATAAGCATGACTCTCATGCCTCGGTGCACTAGCGTGGCCAACCAAAACCTTTTCTTTTTATAGAAAGTCATGTTGTGCATGCCTCATCTCAACAATGATCATATGTTATGCATGCACATGACAATGCTAATGAATGACATGCTCAATGAAACAATAATCATCATACTCCAATATCCACCAAGTAACATATGAACATCAAAGTTTCCATAATGCATCCATCAAGATACAAGAATCACATTTAGTATCAATAAGACAATGAATACTATGTCCATGCATTGTAGTTGCGGATGGATTTTCACTTACCTTTCCCTCTCGATAACGTCTTACTCTTTGTTAACTAGGTGATTCTTTTCGATTATAGGCACAAAACAATCTGTATGAAAACCACACTTACTTAATTTCCATTATGAGTTAGTCAATACATCAAATATCCTAAATGTTAAGCATTATAAAGATTAACACTATTTATAATTCAATATTAAACCCTCTATTTCATGTTTCTGTACTGATTTATTTATGTATGTGTCTATATAATATATTGATAGATTTATTTTTATTATTATTATTATTATTATTTAGCCAATTCATTCCAAATTTGCAATAGGAAACATATATATTTATGTATATAGATATGCCACGATCCTTGCTCTTTCAAATCTATTCAACATTTATAACTCTAACATCATGTACATAATATACTAGATTTCTTATAGCTCATAATTAATTTATTATATGTAACCTGGGTATCCCGCATGGCAGAAATCTTTATTTAAATTAGGCTTGATACAATATATATATATATATATGTATAGATAATTATTAAGCTTGTTTAAATGAGTAAACCAGGTAGAACAAAATGAAAGCACAATTACCAATTTCTTTCTCGGTGCACCCCGGCTACCTTCTCCGAGTCTCCATTTCACCCCCCTTTTTTTCTGTCGTATGAGTGTGCTGTGTGTATTGCTTTATTTGTGAATGGAAGAAGGTTTAATAGGTGAAAGATTGAGGCGGTGGAGTGATGATGTAAGGATTACTTTATATCTAAGTTATCTATTTGTTGTATTAAAGTACAAATATAAGTTGCCCCGTAATTCAAGTGTGTCAGGTCATTAATCAACATGCATATTATTAATCATTTATATATAAATATAATATTCAGTCACTTTTTGCAGTTAGTATATTTTATTTGCATGATATACTTACACTATATATATACACGTATATATATTACTACTACTCAATCCTTATTACTAGCATCTAAATATATATATATATACACACGCAGGTTAACATATATAAATGTTCTATGTTTAGCTTTAATCATCTAACTCACATGTATATGTATATATAATTTATAAATACTATGTTGATGCTTATCTTTAAATTAAGCTCCACTTTATTACTTAATTTTCACCTTTATCCATTTTCATATTATTGATATTATCCCTTATAATTAATTTACTTATATATTATATTTTATCCGACAAACATGCGATACAGTTTGCTTCTAATTTTTCTATGTATAACCCGATGGTTATCTACCTCCAATGTTACCACGTGTAATCTAGCAATTCCCATGTTTTTAATGTTACCACGTGTTATCGAACAATACTTATTGGTTTGACCCTTAAATCTCTCTCTCTCTCTCTCTCTCTCTCTCTCTCTCTCTCTCTCTCTCTCTCTCTCTCTCTCTCTCTCTCTTAACAATGTACACCAACCACTTAAATTAGAAATCTACTAACAAGTGCTACGTGAGAGTTCTAGGATTACAAAATTGATCATGGGGCATAAAATGATATAAATTATGAAAACACCAAAGCGATGCAAGCACAAATAAATAGCATATAAAGCATGAACTATATTGGCCTAATGAGTAGTGAGAGGCTCGGGTATTACACCTACAATCATGCCTACGCAACTGCCCACTATTTTAAAAAATTGTATAAGACACAGATCTAAAATTAGGCATGCCCACAATCCTGCCTACAATCATGCCTACGCAATTGCCCACTATATTCAAAATTTGTATAAGACACATCTGCCTAAGCAAATGTAAATATTAAACAGTTTAACATGCCCAAAGAAGGCAACCTAATCAACCAAATACAAGACTTGTACATAAACAATGTAAAAATCTCAAAACATTAAAGGGTTTACATGCCCACAATCCTGCCTACAATCATGCCTACGCAACTGCCCACTATTACAGAATTTCGTATAAGACACAGATGTAAAAACAGGCATGCCCACAATCCTGCCTACACAAATGCCCACTATTTCAGAATTTCGTATAAGACACAAATAGGCACGCCCACAATCACGCTTTACGCATCCGCTAAGCAAATGCCCATTATTTTCAAAATTAGTACAAGACGTAAAAATATTAAACACTTTAACATGATAAAAGAAGACAACCTAATCAACCGAATACAAGAATTGTACATAAATAATGTGAAAAAAATGGTGCAATCGCCTACCATCAATATAGTACATTACACAAATATTTGCCTACCCAAATGCCTACCATATTACAATGTAATACATCAAATTTGAAACAACCAATATTCATCGACTCACACTTTCTAAGATTTGATGTTATTTCTCACCTAATGGGTTTCTTGCACGTTTTGCGATTATGACCGGTGCCTTTACATCGCCCCCCTAGCGAAGGGCATGATTGGAGGCAACACATTCAATTGGGATACTTCCTCGGGGTATTCCGAGGAAGTCCACGTGGCCTACGGGAAGATGGTCTCTGCATATGTAGCTATTAGTGTTTTAGTTGTGTAAAATTGAGAGGCGAGTTCGTACCTTGGCATTCCAACTTTCCTAGTCAGCTTTGCTAGTGCATGTGTACATGGTAATTGATCCAAATGGAACACATTACATGTGCACTTTCTTGCATTCAAATTGACCTCGGCATTCCTATCATCATCAAGTACATAGTAGGTGTAGTAATGCGATATTTGGACATCCATCCTCCTACTCTTTTTCATCCCGCTCTCGAACAATTTTCTCAAATTTCAATCATTAATGGATATTTCATCTTCACAGACCACATTACGCCGTTCCGCATGCCACCTCATCAACATCATTAAGATTGCATCCAAAAGGGCCACCGGGAGGGTATTCCCTAGCATCCCCGAGCATAGCATTAAAACTCTCCGCAATATTGGTAGTCATGATGCTATATCTTATATCCTAAAAAACACACGAGCCCATTGCTCCTTACGAATATTTTCAAATCGTCGGGTAGTTATATATATCACTAGATACAAAATATATCTCGTTCATGATATGTCGAAATTGATTCATTATATGTCTTAGCGGCACAATAGAGTAGAGCCGATACATCGACATCCTTAAATTTGGCAACAACATTTTGTCTTAGATGGTAGATGCAAATTCCATGGTGTGCATCTGGGAAAACTTCCTTAACGACATTAACAATAGTGATGGCGGTGCGAGATAATAACCAAATCCTTCTTCTCCGCCAACAAGCCATTTATCTTTTCAAGAAACCATTTCCATGAATCATCATTCTCCGAGTCGACAATGGAAAATGATAAAGGGTAAATTTGGTTGTTACCGATCCATCTGGTAGCCACTAATAACATACCTCGGTACTTCCCCTTTAGATCGTGCCATCCATCGCTGTACGGGTCGAATACATGTCCAAAATCCACGTATACACACACCTAAAGCCATAAAACAATATTTGAAACAACCACCTTCATCAGCCTCAATCTCGGTCACGCACTGCACGATTGACTTGATGGACACGCTCCAAGTAAGCGACAAGTTGTTTGAACGAATCTTCCGGAGAACCTCTAACCAATTTAATTGCTTCTTCCTTTGCTCTCCATACTTTGTCATAACTTATGTCCACATTGAATTTATCTTTTATTTCAAAATAATAGCTAGAGGTGGGTATGAATGTGTGGGTTGTTTATACTGCATATAAGCGCCTCACCCAACACCTTACTCCTACAACTGCGATGCTCATGGTTGTTCATTTCAATCGAACACTCATGACAATTTATATATTTAACAACAACCCATAGATGCCCACCTCGCCGCCTAGTCACGCGTACCATCCACCCACAATTTTTATCCACACACTTGGCAACAAATCTAACGCGTATGCGACTTTTTAACAATGTGTTGTCTATTTTTCAACATACAAATTATTGCAAGTCGGCGTAAATTCTTCTTTAAATCGGAAAACTTGACCAACATGTAAATCATCATCTCTTGAGATAGAGTTACAATGCTTATTTGATTACTCATAGGCCCCACACCATGTGCCCGGTTTAACGAAATTCCTTTTGCATGATTGACTATCATGCCCGGTATGCCCACCTTCATGCCGACCTTCATGCCCACTTTTCGCTACAATTCCTATGTCCACCATCCCGCCCACCATATTGCACGAACTCCCGCCCACCATTCTTATGCCCACTTTCCCGCACACCATCATATTGTCGAACTCCCGCCCACCATTATTATGCCCACTTTCCACAATCTTGCCTACACTCACTTTTGCCATTCTTATGCCCACTTGTATGCCCACAATCTTGCCTACACTCATGCCTACCATTATCATGCCCATCATCATGGTGATTTTAAGTTGATGTTCATGCCTACTCTCTAGAAGCGACTTTTGTGCCCACCCCAGGTTTAGCATTCTCCCTTCTTCTTTTCAACACCACCACCACAACCACCACCACTTCCATCTTCGTCACTCGACCTATCTACGTCCTCCCAAAACAGGGGTCATTCTCAAGGTCTTCAATAGTCATACCTAAATATTCTTCAAAACCGGATGTTTCTTTGACAACCCCTTTGCCTTTATCGATGTTATGCTTGGGCGTTGTAGATCCTCTTGAACAATTGGAATGTAGATAGTTTCTTTTTCAACACCACCACCATCATTCTCTTGAAGTAATATGACATTCATCGCCACTGACATATCTACATCCTCACAAAACATAGGGTCATTCTCACGAAGGTCTTCCATAGTCATATCAAAATGTGGAAGTGTACTTGATTTTCTTTTGCAACCCTTTTTAGTTTATTGATCTTCGCTTTTTTTCGTAAATGCGCATTTGACGAGAGGTGGCATAACCTCTTCAATATAGGTTCTTTTTTAATTGGTAACATCTCCGATTGCTCTTAGTTGACTCCAAAGAGTGTTTTTCTTCTTCTTATTTCCCCTTCTAATAAGACAAACCTAACAAAGAAGGCTTCTTATTCATGCGAACAAGTAGCCTGACATCGTCATCATCATTGATTTGGACATGGTGGCAAGGATCAACATGTTCATAGCCAAACCAATTTGTCAACTCTATTTCACCCTCATATGGATTGAATTTAGAGAAAATATAAGCATTCCGCAACAATTCAGCGTAAGTGAACTCGAATAGAAGAGAACAGTTTTGGAATGCTTCCCACTGTATAACTCTATCGGGATGTACTTATGTCACAATCCCAAACTCCATCCCATAAGAGCATTATATGAAACCACCGTAGTAAATATATAGACATAAAAGATCGGTTTCGTTGTCCACCCACAAAATTTTGACATTCAATGTAAATGCCCACACAATCGCCCATACAAATACCCACCCAAGTGCCTACATCCAGGTCCGATTCACTTTGTCCTCCCAAACAAAATGACATTGAATTTAATCGCCCACACAAATGCCCACAAAATTTCCCACCCAAGTACCCACCTCCTCCGGTCCGATTCACTTTGTCCTCCCAAACAAAATGACATTTAATTTAATCGCCCACACAAATGCCCACAAAATTGCCCACCCAAGTACCCACCTCCTGGTCCGTTCACTTGTCCACCCCCAATTTTGATATTTAACATAACTCACCCACCCATTGCCTACGGTTATGCCCACGTGTTTGCCTACTTGATACAACTTGCGAAAAATAAAACTCTTCAAATTATACCCATTTCAAAAATCGTGAAAAATTGGTTAATTGAACCATTTTGTGAAAATGAAAATCACTAACATTACGAAAGAACAATCAAAACTAACCTTTATCCATATTTTTGATGCAAGAACGAGATTTATTGTCGAACACGGGTCCTCAATTTTGCCTCTTTCAAACGCGCGTCGCATTTACTAGGGTTAATTTTGAAGAAGAAATCGTAAACCTTGCTCTTTTTGCTCGAAAATCTTGTTTGTGATTGAGAAGTAGGCTTGTAATGGTGAAACTAGGGTTTGTAATGGTGAAAAGGGAACTCCCGCTAGTGAAAATTTCACTCCCGCCCATAAGGAACGCTTTTTCCTTTTTTTTATTTTTATTTTTTTAAGTTAGGGGTATAGTAGACATTTTAGGTAGGGAAAAGGGGTAGATTTCATTAATTAATAAAGTGGGGGTATTTTTCTTAATATCCCTTTATTGTGGGGTATTTTGGCTAATTTCCTTGGTAATATTTGATGAAGAAAAAGTACAAAATGACTTCAGAGAAATCAATATATGAGATAGGGCCTTATTATAGGCAAAAATTCATTTTAATGAGTTAATATCGTCTTAGTTTTTTATTTAATTTAATTATATAGTTTTTGGTTTTAATATAATAATAAATACGAAAATAATCGGATAAAAGATAATGAAACTAATGGGTCTCAAATGTCAAAACTTGTGAAATTTCAGGGGTTAATGTGCTATTTGCTAAAAATAGAGTTAAATATTTTTAGTTGTACATTCCCCTCCAATGCTAGTACTTTCGCCATCTGTCCCCAGACCCACAGCGTATAAATTCAGCAGCTACTCTCTCTCTCTCTGTACCGCTTCTCATAGAATGTGGAAGAAAAAGCTTTACAGTTCTTCACAAATCTCATCAATTCTTTCTCGTTCAGTTACTTCAACAAATTTCAGTTCATCAATTTCCATTTCCCATTGTTGTAATTCTTTAATCTTCAATTCCCCCTCCCTATTTTCCTCTTCTTCCTCTTGTTTCTTTGGCAGGGCCGAAGGAAACCCATTTCATTCCGGGAGAGGTTTGTTTGTCCCAACCTCAATTAGTAATCTTACGAGAGATAATGCAAGGTTTTTAAGAAATGAGAACTTATTCTGCTCGCTTTCAAAGTCCGCCGAGAAGTATCACTGCTGGAATTGCGGTGCCGATGCTGAGAATTCGACACTGTTTCTCTTCTGCGAGGCCTGTCGCAGTGTCCAACCTGTTAATGAATCCACTGATTATTTCCAAATTTTCGGACTGTAAGTCTTTACTTCTTGTGCTTAATCCGGATCAATTTTCTTTTGTTATTGAGTTTAAATTTGGGTGAAAATTTCCTGTTTGGCATAATGGCATTGAGGATGGATTATAAGTTATTTATTATTTTTGAGCAGAGCCTCCAAGTATTTGCTCCATAACGAAGTTAATTAAATAGTTGCGTTTGTTGTTCACAGCGGATTAAAACAGTGACAATTAAATTTTGCTAAGTGAACATGGTTATTTGGTATTTGGAATCCTATTTTAATTATTTGAGAATCTTTTTAATCTTGGAGGAGAGGCCTTTCAACCGTTTAGCAGTAGGTCATTTAGGCAATAGTTCCATTGAGAAAATTTTGACGTAGTACTTTTGGGTGTTAAAGAGTGATAAGAGATCTTGTTGCCTTCACAGGGGAAGGGAATATAAAGTTAAGGTGGAAGAATTGGAGAAGAAGTACAAAGACTGGCAAAAGAAGCTGCATCCTGATCTAGTTCATTCAAAATCCCAGGTTGGTCTCATCTTTGTGCTGCTCTTCTTTTACTTTCTTTTACAAAAAAGTTCTCCGTGAAAAAATCAAACAATTTTTGAACTATTTATTCTCTTTGGACGACTAGAGGGAGAGGGAGTATGCGGCTGAACAGTCTGCTCGGGTTATAGATGCATATCGCACGCTCACTGACCCATTGTCGAGGGCAATCTACCTTGTAAGTTTTCTCTCAGCTCTTTTCTGACTATATGGTATACTTTTCATGCTTACATCTTGGTTGTCCCACTGTTGAGTGCCAATCAAGTGAACAATATACTATTCTTGATAAAGAACATGGGAGCAATATCAAAAATGTTGAAGTTGTATAAACTAACAACAATGCCTGGTTTATGGTTGTCCTTGAGTTTTTGAACAAGGACGGGAATCTTGTTTGTTTTGAACATTCTTGATCATTCTTCCTAATAATTTCCTATGGCATATTTGTTTTCATACTTCAGCCACCATATAATATAATTGAGATTCTGTTAATTGATGACATCAAGAATAATCCGAGAGATGTTTGACATTGTTGTGGAACACTCAAAAAAAGAATTTAGGGAACTTAGATAGTTTCAATCTACAGTTTGAAAGAATATAGGGGTTTGATAAGGTTATTCGCAAAATCCTCTTACACTTGAACCTTCTTAGTTAGTTTTGGATCTTGTCTCCTAATCTCATGTTGTTCTTTTTACCTAACTCACATGAAAGTGTTTAGCAGGGGCATGCCTAATGGTAATCAATAGTTGGTGAAATGGCTTATTTAGTTTGTGATTATTCACTGCACTGCCAATCATCATATACTTTTGGATTACTAGTGTCTGCCATTGGTTTAGGTTTTATCTAACATGGCTTTCTTTCTGCTCCTTTCCCCTCATTTCCGCTCATTTCCCACTTATTTTCCATATAACCTATTAGGTAAAATTAGAAGGTGTGCTTGTCGACGAAGAAGAAAGGATTACAGACCCTGAGCTACTCGCTGAGGTAATTTTGTGCACCATGAAGAATCTCTTACTTCAAATTCTCTTTCCTGTTGCATTTTGTTTATAACTTTTAGCTTGGTAAAGTGAAGCACTTGGCATGTACATGTCTATACCATATATTTATGTGCGTCAAGGTTGTACCTTTTTCACCGTCACTGCCGAGGTGTTTGGAAAGGCCAATTAAACACGAGGCAATTTGTTTCTTCATTCATACAGATGCTATTTAGCAGAATCTATGATGTTTGAAGGTGAAGACATTTTGTTATACTCTAAAATATATATGAGGGTGGCATGATTGCCTAATTTTCACCTATGCCCTGTGGTGACGACTTGAAATTTATATCTGATCTTTTTGGGATCAAACCAAAAGGCTTGAGGGGAAGTGGATGGAGGAGAAACTATTTGAGGAGGATTAGGTGTAAAACATTTTAGCTGCTATGAGCTATACCTTTTTCATAATTCTCAATACTTGATCTCAAGCATGGCTTTATGGGATTGTATTTACAGGGGCACTTGATGTAAATTTCCTTTGAAATGCTGATGAATTGTACTTCCACTTTCAAGGTCTAAGTAAACTCAGCCTGCATGTCTGATCAATTTACCTGAATATGACTAGTGTAGCTTTCAAGAAAATTGTTTGTGAATGTTTATGTGGATTGAAATGCAGGTCATGGAATTAAGGGAGGCTGTTGACGAAGCGGAAGGTACTCGGGCATTAAATGAGATCCAGGTTCAGGTATGAGTATCTCATCCAATAATATATGCATCTAGCAATTCCTTATTTCTTTTGGACTGCAATATTAGAAACATTAACAAAGAGAAACTTCTCATTCATACTCACGACAAGCCAACTTCTTGTCTCCTCGAGTGTCAGTGAAATTTTGCTCATTGTTTCATCTATTGGATATGTTTTTATATGGCTTTGGAAAATAATAGAGTTTTACAATTAAGATCACTGAAGTAAATGGTTTACTTTCCCAAGTTAGCAGCACTCTTTGGTAGTTTTAACACTTTGTAGCACTAGTTTCTGCATAGGGGTTTTCCTGTCATTTGGCTATAAAAAGTGCATGAAATGACAATAATATTATGGATTGTAATAGTTCATTTCAAAATTGATAACTGTGAGATGTCACATGTTTCTCTTTTGTGCCTTGCAGTTGCAGGAAAAATTGCGATATTGGTCCAATTCATTTGAAGATGCATATCTGAATAAAAACTATGAAGATGCTCTTGCTTCAATCCGAAGAATGACTTACTACAAACGCACTAATGAAGAAATTGTGAAGAAGCTTTAATCCTGGTATACTTATTTATGGTTTCTCAGAAACTGTCTCAATACCACATATTTGTTGAAAACCCGAAATGCCTTTTGGCTTGGGACAAAAGTAGATGACAATGTAGTACATTTTGTTTCGAAGCAACGTATTTTTTTTCAGAAAATTGTCTCTATACCACATGTTTTGTAATGTTTGAAGTTCTCAGATTATCGGATTGATGGAAAGGGATGAATAATTTGTGCAATTGTAATCAATATGTACAACTTGAAATGTGAGCTATATCCACTTAATACTGATCCTTGTTTCAAATGGCAATTGCTCCACATTTTCGGATACAGAAAGGTCCATTGATGCTGTTGGCCTGTTGTTCACTGTAAATAGTATTGATAAGTGGGTAATGTGTTAGCCCGCTTGATTTTACCAAGCACTAAATTATTCTGATTGCGGTTTTTCAGATTGAATAAAATTTCTATAGTTTTCTTAGTAACTATGACAATGTAATGAGATTGTTGATTTTGCTCTCAATTATAATATATCATATATGTGTGCAATCACTGTTTTGCCATCTTTACTTGATAGACCAATTATGCTTCATTAGGGGTAGCTTTTGAAATTGTTACAATTAAGGTTACCCTTGATGCTGCAAATTTTAAGGATAGATGTGAAACATGAATTGGAGTTGTGACTCGTGATGACACAGGTTGTTGTATTGCTTGGAGCCTGGAGGAGAGAAAATCTAAAATCTCACTCAACACTGCTACAGCATACAAGCAGAAGCTCTTGCAGCTAAAAGAAGCACTTGAGATGATGACATGCTCATATGGGTGGAAAAATATTACTATTCGTGTAAAATTACTTTTGAATTATGCAGTGTCTCTTTTAGGCGTGATGGAAATAAAGTGGCTCATCATTTTAGCATGAGAGGAGCTATAATTATTTAGATGGCACTTCTGATTTGCCTTGATTATCGTAGGAACATGTAATTTCAGATTTGAGTTGATTGGATCAATGCAATTATCAATTATTGTTCACCTCAAAAAAAAAATATCAATTATTGTTTATTCTATAAAAAAAACACTTTTGTCTATATGACTTGCTATTAATGCAAAATGCTTCCCTTTTTAGCTAAGACTTGTGAGTGTATGTGATAGTCCTTAATATACTTAGAGAAATTCAGGTAGCGATTGGATATGAAAATTTTCTATTTTCGTTTCGTTAGAGAATTTTTTTAACCTAACATGCAATTGTTTTAGAATTTTTTTAAAAAAAATACACAATTCACTATCTTTCACTTTTTATCTTATCAGTCACGTCTAAACATTTTTCAAAAACAACTAATTATTATTACACATCTCCCATAAATTTTACTATTCACCCGTTTACACATTTGTAACAACCAATCATTATATTAGTATTTATATTAAATCAACTTTCAACATTACTTTTTTTTTATCTCATATCCAATCACACTCTCAAAATTCATTTTTTTTTCTTCTAATTTTTTTACCACTATTCTTTAGCAAAAATAAAATTTACAAAATGAAAGCATATCCAATCGCTACGTGAGGATTGAGGAGCCCTTTTTACTTTGAGATTGATGTCTTGGATCTATCACATTATTACAATAATAGCCTTAGGGCTCGTTTGGTTGCCCTTAATGGGAGGGATATGACACCAATTTTTAATATTTCACACTCATTATTGTGTTTGGTTCAAAGTTGATGGGCCCATGAATAAGCAAGGGCTCGGTCTACTATCCTACCAAAATAGGTATAACATATGCCACCAGGGGGTGGGATACAATTTCACTCAAATTCTGATAGGTAGGCAAATTACATTTCTACCCTCATATTTACATTACCCACTCTGTATGAGACAAAAGATAACACTGCTACTGCTCTTCTCAATCTCACTGTTACATTGAGCTGTGGAACCCTAGCTCGCTGCCGACCTTCAGAGCGGACGAAAAGGCGGAATTCCTGATTAAGGTATTAGTGCGAGTTCATTTTTTAATTTCACGGTCGTCTCCATACTTCTCTCGGATTTCTTGTCGCTCCCAAACTCCCCTGTAATTTTATCTCATTTTCCCCTCTTTGAACAATTTATTTCTTGCACTTGCAGTTAGTTTTCTGGAAAACGGTCGAAGGAGGTTTGTTCTTCTCCATATATTGGGCAGTAAGTATAGTTACATCAATTCTCAATATTTCTCCATATTAGGGTTGTTGGTGTATCTTTTTCGAATGGGAAATTTCTTTTTTATGAATGTGGAATGGTTATGACTTTGCCCTTTGATTAAAATCGGTCGAATATTACTCCAAATTTGATTTAACCAGTGCGTTTTTTTGAATATTTTTGTTTTTTGGCGTTGTTTGTTGTTGTTTTATTTAAATCTGAACTTTGTTGTATCACTTTTGTAAACATGCACAAAATATCTGTTTTCATATGATTTGTGATGTAAATTATGTGAACTGCAACTGAGGAATGTTGTACATGTTTTAAGAACTGAATATCAACCTATTAAAGAGAGTCCTATGAATTCACATTGCAGTTTTGATTAGGAAGATGGATGAAATATCAAGGAAAAGAGCTGAGTTTTTCTTAGTTGTTGAAGAAATTATGATTGAAAGTATGTTTATCTTGAACATGTTTGTGAGGACAATTCACATTCGAACTCAAAAAAGACTAGAGAATCGCAGAGTAGGAACTAGATATGTCATGACAAATAGGATACCAAAATAAGTAGATCATTTGAATGATTTGATTGCGCAGACTGATGTTGACTGTTTAGATAATTTGAGGATGACATGTGGTGTGTTTGCAAAGTTGTGTTTCTTACTAAAACATGTGGGTGGGCTACTCGAGTCTAGATATGTGTCTCTTAATGAGAAAGTGGCATTGTTTCTTTCTGTTCTTGCCCACCACAAAAAAAACCGTGTGGTGCGATTCGATTTCAAGAGATCGGGACAAACTGTTAGCAGACACTTCCACGATGTTTTGAATGCGGTTTTAAGACTACACACTGGTACTCCTAGTAAGTCCTCAACCATTTCAAGACAATCGCACCAATCCACAATGGAAGTGGTTTAAGGTAAATCAATGCTTCTGAGTACTAACAATTTTAAACAATCACTATTTGTTGGGAAATTTATTTTTAGATTTTGATGAATGCCATGTAAAACTTAGACTAGAAAGTTGTCACCCCATTTTCTTTGTAATTTGCATTGTAATAGATAGGGTTGTTCGAGTGAGTTAAGTCGGCTATACCTAAATATGCAAGAAGTCAACCTGGAGACTAGAATAAAGACTACGCCCGTGATGCAATGAGTATGGCAAGGAAGAAAGACAGAACTCGACTGAGAAGTATCACCGAGATGCGGTGTGTGAAGTGTCGGTCAAGTCAACCCAAGATAGCCAAGTCTCAAGTTGAAGTGACGGATGAGCCATCAAATGATTGGAAGGCGACTCGAAGTCATCTGCGGGAAATTAAGGAACTGCTATGATCAAGTCAAGACAATCAAAAGGATCATTGCGCCTAAGTCAAGAAAGTTACTTAAACAAGTAATACTTCCATCTTGCTTTCTTAAAGTGCTCAGTCCCGAAGCGTGCAAAAGGAATAAACCAATGGAAAGCACTGCACTGTGTCGAACTCACGAAAAGTCAATGTTCATTCAATACGAGGAAATTTCAATTTCAAGGATCGCAACAAGACAAGCTAACGACCACAAGTGTCTTTTAAAAATTAGCATATCTCTTCAACGGGCAAATTTGCAAAAGAACACTATAAAAGGCTAAGGAATCAATTTAAGAAAGGGTTACCTTGACTACGTGCTATGAACATTCAAGCTATCGTTTGAGTCAGTAACCTACAAAATATTCTCAAGTCATTCAAGCTTAATCTTCAGGCGAACTTGAAGGAAATCAATCCAACACTTACCCGTGAAGGAAAGACGACCTCAATCGAGTTGAAGAGGAAATATTTGAAGAATCAAAGGGGTCTACATTCCACAAGAGGATTGTAGAAAGGTTCAAGGTCGAACCAATCTTAAGTTCTTGGAGGGCTTCGTGATCAAATCCAAGAAACTTGAGCAAGTGAGTTGTAGTAGCAAGGCAACCCTGTGAAGAAGGTTCGAGTCGGACGAGAAGCCACCGTGTGTGTGACCAAGATATCTCCAAACCGAGTCCCAAAGGATCAAGTCACTTGTGTGATCAAGACTTGCATCCGGACCGATAACCAATTTGTACTCGATCAATACTTAGTGGATTCCTCCGGGAGTTGGAGAAAAGAGGATTAGAAGAATTACCCCATCTTCGAACCTCTATAAATTTTTTTGTGTCATTTAAATTTCAAAGACTTCAATTAACGTATATTATCTTATATCTGATATAAATTTGCTATCCAATTGACATTTAACAAAGTGCTAAAACCAAGTGTTAACACAAACTTAAACCAAATTCAAGGGTGTTAAGTCTTCCAATTTGAAAACATATCACGGTTGAGTTAAGCTTTAGACTAAGCGGTTGAGTTATTCTATCAACAACTCGGTCGAGTATGTTGAGTGGCTAACTCTGTTTGGTTAACTAACTTAGCTGTCCATCAAGGATTAGGCCGTGAAGAGTTAACTCGAACGATTTTAAAAGGATTAAATCGAAAAGTTGGTAAGGTTTATTCAACCCCCATTCTAAACCTTACACTCACACCCTTGGGACCTACACTATTTATCAAAAACAAAACACATATAATGGACTTGTATTTAGGGCTTCACTTAGAAATGTTTCTACCATTAAATTTGACAGAAAATATTTGTGTTTAGGGTTGTCAAGGTGCTTTAGATGGTACTTATATCAAAGTGAAAGTGTCCGAGTCGGATAAGGCACGATATAGAACAAGGAAAGGCGAAATAGTCACAATGTGCTTGGTGTTTGCGATCGAAATATGAATTTCATTTATGTGCTAAGTGGATGGGAGGTTTCACTTTCAGATTATAGAGTTTTGCGTGATGTTGTCACTAGACCTAATGGTTTAAAAATCCCTCAAGGTATCGTATCATCAATCATTTGATTTTTTACATTTAAATCTCTTAGTACGTGGCAATTCTCATAGTGAAGCTTATATCAAAAAATATCATAACACTACTATTGACAGGTAATTTTTACCTATGTGACAATGGTTACACGAATGGTGAAGGGTTCTTAACTAGTACAAAGGAGTTAGGTACCATTTAAATGACTGGGGAGAGGGACCTTAATTCCATAGAATTCTCAAGAATTTTTCAATATGAATCACTCAAAAGCTCGTAATGTGATTCAACGGACATTTGGGCTCTTGAAAAACGATGGGCTATTCTACGGAGTCAATCTTTTTACGATATAAAGATCCAAAACAAACTGATAATGGCATGTGCACTTCTTCATAATTTCATCCGTTTGGAGCTGTCTGTAGATCCGTTGGAGGATTCTTTGAGTGATGACGATGAGGACGATGATGAAGAGGATACGGGCATTGATTACATTGACAATGTTGAATCGTCATAAGCCTGGAATAATTGGAGAGACCAATTAGCTAATTCAATGTACAATGAGTGGAGATGTTTAGGCTAGTATCATTTATTTTGAGTAATGAGACGGTGAATTTTCTTGTATTTATGTTGACGGATAATTTATCTATTTTCATTTGTATGCACTATAGTGCGTTATGTATTTGAAAAGATGTTTTGTTACTGTCCTTATGCATTTACCTATTTCCTGTTGCATTATATGATCTACTTGAGGTTGAGATACTTGTTTTGGAATTTCAATGATTTAAATTACATTTGTAATGCATGCTTTTTAGATGAGAGTGTACTGGCCAGGATGTATAATTACTTGTAATTTGCTTTGACCTAAATAACTGTGTATTACGGAGTTTTTATATGATTTCTTTTACCAAGATGGTTCAGTAACCACAGGAGTGCATTTTCCTTTTGTACAGGTAATTACATTGCAATTTACATGATTTACTATTCCAATTTTTTAGAAATAAAATTGGGAATTGTAAGGTATTAGTTTAACTTTTTTGATTGTGTTATGATTTGCAGATTCTACAATGGAGGCATCACACAACCAAATCCCAAAACAATGTCGCAAAAGGAATGACAAGGGTAGAAGGAGTTGGAGTCGACGAGAGGAAGAAGTGTTGGTTACATCTTTGAAGGAAATTGTGTCAAGCGGGTGCAAGTCTGAGAACGGGTTCAAAATAGGCAACTTACAAGCATTAGAGCAAGAGATGATGAAGGTTCTTCCTAGTACTGACCTTAGAGGGATTCCCCACATCAATTCCAATATGCATGTTTGGAAAAAAGACTATGGCAGCCTGATTTCAATGCTTTCACGCGGTGGGATAGGGTGGAATGACAATACAAAAATGATTGAGGCTCATGATGAGGCTTGGGCTGAGTACGTTAAGGTATTAGTACCACTCACTTTCAGTTTTCGTCTTAATTGAATATTACCAAACTCTATTCATTATGGATACTCTATATCTGTGCAGGTCGATTCTAATGCCCGTCTCATGAGGTTCAAGACTTGGCCATTTTACAATGATTGGGTTAACATCTATTAGAGAAATGTAACTAATTGTAACTGTTTGACAGTTAAGTTAGTTACAGAGTTTGTTAGGTGGTTAAGTTTGTAACCGTTTTACTGTTAGTCTTGTTAGCTTATTTTCTCAGCAACCTTGGTCTATAAATAAGGGACCTCACATCTGTATTACTCATTCTGAAAGCATGTTAATAAAATCTCTATTTCCCATCTCTCTCAATTTCTAGCATGGTATCAGTGAGCCAGAAACTAGCTTAAGGTGTCATTCATGGCGCAACTTCACTTACCTACGTTTAATACTCTCAACATTAGACTCGACCGGTCTAATTACAATTTCTGGAGATCACAAATATTGGCAACCGCTACAGCACATGGTTATGATGAGTTCTTGCTTGGTACAGTTTCAGCTCCATCTCAGTGGATTTTGGATAAAGCGAGTGATACTCAAATCAGAAATCCTGAGTATATGGTATGGCTTCGTAAAGACAAGTTTCTTACAGTTGGATTCTCAATTCGGTATCTGAGAGCATGTTAGGCTATGTGAATAGATGTTCTACATCTTGTGAAATCTGGAGTGTATTTGAAAATTTATTTCGAACAAACTCTCAATCTCGAATTATGCATTTGAAATCCTTGCTACAAACTTTGAAAAAGGATGATCTGTCGATTTCTAAATATATTTTGAAGATGCACCTTACATGTTGCAACTAAGAATAATTTCTCTGAATTTAGACCTCCTCGAGGTGGTTTTTCTGGAAGGTCTCAAGGAAGGGGACATTTTTTTAGGGGATCCAGAGTTGTGTGTCAGATATGTGGTCGCAACAACCACACAACTGCAAAATGCTACAAAAGATTTGATGTTAATTTCACAAGTCTGGAACAGAATCCTGCTTATTCAGCTCCAAGATTTAATCATGCACCATCTCAGGCTCTTCTTACTACCACATTCAATCCAGGAATGCAGCACTCTCAGTCTTACAACATTCCTTCATCTCAGTCTCAGTTTCACAATGGTTCCACCAATCAATCTATGGTCATGGCTCCAGAATTGACAACAACATCTGCTCCTCAGGCTTACAATACTTCTCATGGTGAATTCCCCTCTTCTAGGTCTGGTTGGTACATGGATAGTGCGGCTACTCATCATGTGACAACGAACCTCAGCAACCTCTCCTTACAATCACCCTATGCAGGTAAAGATAAGCTCTTAGTTGGTAATGGTTTTCCTCTTTCCATCAGTCATATTGGTTCTACTTCCCTTCCTACTCTTCATTCATCTAAACACCTAAACTTACATCATGTTCTTCATGTTCCGGATGTCACAAAGAATTTGCTGAGCATCTCAAAATTTATCAAAGATAACAGAGTTTATATTGAATTCCATGCCTCTTTTTGCCTTGTTAAGGATTTGATCACCCATCAAGTTCTGCTGAGAAGAGTTCTTAGAGATGGACTCTATCAACTTGACCTATCTCACCTTGGTCTCCAGCATCACTCTTCACTCTCTACAACATCTCCTCCAAGATCCTTCACAGTCACAGCTTCCACCAGTCCTTCTTCTGATCCTGTCAATCCATCTCCTGCTGCCTCTGAAAATTGCTTCAGCATTTGGCATGCCAGACTTGGACATGCTTGTCCTAATACAACTTTTTCTGTAATGAAGGCTTTACATCTTCCTTGTAATAAACAACTCAGTTTTTTTTTGTGAAGCTTGTAAACTTGGCAAGATGCATCAAATGCATTTTGGTTCTATTTCTCATACTACTTCTACTCCTTTTGAGATTGTTCATAAAGATGTATGGGGTCCTGCTTCCTCTTATTCTATAGATGGATATAAATACTATGTTCAATTTGTTGATGATTTTACAAGATTCACTTGGATCTATCCCTTATCCAAAAAATCTGAGGTGCATTCTGTTTTTATGCAATTTAATGCCATGGTATACCAAAATAAAAATTCTTCAATCAGATTGGAGGGGTGAATATAGAGGTCTCTCTTCTTTTCTTAAATCCATTGGCATTCATTTCAGGCACCCTTGTCCCTATACACACCCTCAAAATGGTCTTGTGGAAATGAAACACTAACATGTTGTTGAAACAGGTCTTGCACTTCTTGCCCATGCATCTCTACCACTTAAATTTTGGTGGCATGCATTCTCTACTGCTGTTTTTCTGATAAATAAGCTCCCTACCCCAACTCTTCATAATCAATCTCCTCATCAAAATCTCCTTGGCAGTCCCCCTGATTATCAGTTTTTGAAAACTTTTGGGTGTGCTTGCTTTCCATACACTAGGCCTTATAACAACTCTAAACTCATGTTTAGATCAGTCAAATGTGTGTTTTTGGGCTACAATAACCATCACAAGGGATACATATGTCTAGTACCAACTGGGAAAACTTACATTACCAGAACAGTTTCATTTCATGAGACTGAGTTTCCCTATCCTTCTCTATTTCCTGCTCCCACTTCTACTTCATCTTCACCTTTCAGTCACTCAGCTCTACCTATTCTTCCTATCACTGCAGCTCAAACTGACTCTACCTCTTCTCCACACATTCCCAGACCTCCTTCAATCTCTCCTAGCTCCACCTTCTTCATCTCCTTCCATTTCTCTACCTAGTGATAATTCTCCTGCTGTTGCATGCAACACAACCCCATCACCCATAACAGATCTTACTCCTCCATCTCCTTCTATTAATAGACACCCCATGAACACTAGGTCCAAAAGTGGAATCTTCAAACCTAAACTTCTTACTCTCTCTCTCTTTCTTCCTCTATTACTGAACCAACTACTGTTACTGAGGCCTTATCTTTACCACATTGGAAAATTGCAATGGATGAGGAATTCAATGCTTTGGTTAGAAATCACACTTGGGAGTTAGTTCCACCATCCTCACATATTCATCCAATCAGTAACAAATGGATATTCAAAGTTAAACACAAAGCTGATGGTTCTGTTGAAAGGTTGAAAGCTAAGCTTGTTGCCCGGGGTTTTGAACAACATGCAGGGGTGGATTATTTTGAAACTTTCAGCCGGTTGTCAAGCCACTAACCATTAGGCTTATGTTCTCATTGGCAGTCACTAGAGGATGGCATATTCACCAGGTGGATGTGAATAATGCATTCTTGAATGGGGATCTTCTTGAACCAGTGTATATGGTACAACCTCAGGGATATGAAGATAAGGCTCATCCTACTCATGTGTGTCGATTGGTGAAAGCTCTGTATGGGTTAAAACAGGCCCCCAAAGCCTGGTATGATAAACTGAAAGGTTTTCTTGTTTCAATGGGTTTCAAAAGCTCTGTTTCAGATTCCTCGCTGTTTTATCTTCATCACAATGGTACTTTGGTTCTTGTTCTAGTTTATGTTGATGATATACTCATCACTGGGGACATCACTTCTTACATTTCCACACTCATTAAGCAACTCAATCAGACTTTCTCACTCAAAGATTTGGGTGCGGTTCATTACTTCCTTGGTCTTGAAATAGTTCGAACTCATCATGGAATCCATCTGGTTCAGACAAAATATATCAGAGATCTCCTACATAAAGCAGGCATGTCCAGCTGCAAGTCAGCTCCCACTCCTATTTGCAGCAACACTAAACTCAGCCTTGAAGATAACTCTCCATTTGACAATCCGTTTTTATATCGTAGCACTGTGGGTGCCCTACAATATCTCACCATGACCCGCCCAGATATTTCCTTTGTGGTGAATAAGCTCAGTCAGTTTCTCCATGCCCCAACATTGAACCATTGGAAGATATGCAAGAGGGTACTCAAATATCTTAAGGGGAGCATGACCTCAGGCCTCTTCTTCCAACCTGTGTCTCGATTATGTCTTTAAGGGTATGCCGATTGTTCGCCTATTTTCTTAGCTTCACCGCAAGTGTACGGATCGATTTATAGAATAGGTTTTGCAAGGTCGAATCCACAGGATTAATAAATTAATGTACTAAGTATTGGATTATAATAGTCCTATTTTTATCTAAACTATCGAAATTTGAAGGTTTGGTTTTATTACTACTAAATCGAAATTAATCCTAAAATAACAAAGGAAAGAGTGATTAAAAGATCAAGTATGAATGGATGGATTCCTGGGTTATGGTTTCAATTAATATCCCATTTTTATGCTCGTGTTAAGCAAACCAAGATTAAACATATTCTTCTCTATAGACCAATCACAAAAGTAATTTACTCCTCTCTCGAGATGTATGTAAAAGTTGATTGGAGTATCTATGTTAGCATCTCTACTCAACATGAGATATCCAACTCCCAAAAGTTCAAAAGATTATAAGGTCTCACAAATATCCACAGACTTCTCAATCATGCAATCTATTTGTGTCAAGTACTCAAGATCTAGTATTGAAACTCATCGGTTAGAATTATGAATCAATACATCAAACAAGTTTAGATCAAAGGCCTTTTGATAAAACAAGAATTAAAGCAAAGTACTTGAATAGAAGAAGAAAGCATTAACTTCAATTATCCTTAATCATCACATAAAAGTGTTTATTAATCTACTCCCAAACCCGGGAATCACAAGATGTTTAGCCAGACATTGAAGATAAACAATTCATAGACAAATTATTCATAATCAAAATCTAACTAATTGAAATAACGATACGATGGAATGAGTGACTCGGGGATGACGACGATCTCTCAATCTATCTTCAATCCTCGAAGGTGTGGTTGCGGTCTTGATCAATCTCTCGAGTATCCGGTGGGAAATCGCTCTTTTCTCCTGGTTTCTAGGGGTAAAAATCAGCGTCTCTTTTGTGGCCGCCCCGGGTCTATTTGTACTTCGTTTGGGTCGAAACCTAGTTGAAAATGAGTCAAACTCTGTTTTTCCCGCAGAGGAGCACGGGCCGTGCCATATGGCACGCCCAGCCCGTGCTGGGTGCCGCAGAACTTGCTCAAACCGCTGAAGGGAGCACGGGCCGTGCTCATACGCACGACCAGCCCGTGCTCCACCCAAACGTCCGAATTTGCTTATGGGGTCTTCATAAGAGTTGTAGCTCTCTCTCTTAGCTTTCCGTAGCCACTTGAATCAGCTCAATATCAATTTTGTAGAGAGAGTTATGGCCAAATTACTAAACCCTGCCAGTGCTGGAAATTCCAGACGCGTTTGGACGTTCCTTGAGATAAATCCCCTCGTTGTTTGATCATCCATGCTTCTTTTGACACACGAATCATTACTATGACTCTAGACTCAATATAATTGGCTTCCAATTGGGTGTAATCGCTCGATTCTTGATGCTTCTAGGTCGCAATGCTCGTAATTGTCACAAAATCACTCCAAATATCGTTAAATTCCTACAAAACGAGCAAAGCGTAATATCTTTTCCACAAAGAGCGAATATATACCATTTCATATGAGTTATTGCATGTTTATAAACAATTATAGCCATAAATATGCCCTAAAATACATGCAAAATACATGTCAATCAAACCCCCAAACTTAAACTGTTGACAGTCCCGGTCAACACTTTATAATCAAGACAACACAAATGGGGTAAAGAGCAACTCAAGAACACCGCATCACAATTCATGTCATCTATCCATAGACATCAAGCACAAACCAACCAAGTTTCAAATAGCTAACACGAGCACAAGTCTATTAAAATCATGGTAAAACACTTCAAATCACGCCTCTCGGGGATAAAGTGTATACTATACTCACTAGAATAATAAGGGATGTGTATTCGCTCAAATCATATCAATGTTGAAGAATTACCATATGCTTGCAAATCGTCTCACATCTCCGCCACTCATTTGTATGCAATTCACAAATCATAAAGGACTTTGTTTATGGTTGTAATGAAGGCTCTTTGGTTAAGGTAGGAAATATGGATTAAGTGACTCAACTTAAGCGTATAGATTGGTAAGCACATCGTTTTTCTCAAGCATTTATTCTAATACCAACCAATTATGTACTCCCAATCGCCTTATATCTTATCACCTCTCTATTTCTCCCTTTTTTTCATACAAATTATTCTCTTTCGCCTTACATCACATCGTCCGGCCCATTTTTCGTCTCGACTCACTTTTTCGTTTTTTATTTCAAAATTTCTTTCTTGATTTTCGACCTTTTTTTTTTGTGAGTATCCTCCCTTTTTCTCATTTTCTTCTTTTTATTCCCAATCACCCAACATATAAACTATTTTCTAACTTCTCAATACCCCTTCATTCAATCCTTTACTCAATGATATACGCTCAAGTTTAGGATAACAGATATATCAAATTAAGTTCTAAGGCTTGAAATGTGGTTATCAAAAATCAGGCAATAGGCTCAAATTGGCTAACTAGGAAAATCAAATATCATAAGGTAGGCAAAAAGGCTTGAAAGGCTTAACAAAAATGGCCTAAAATCATTTTCATGAATGCATACAACATGTGACCTTGACGGAGATACCAGAGCAAGTTCTAGAATTCAAATCAACATGAATGACACACTCAATCGCAAACAAGATCGCATATGATGAAAGCGATAAAGGCTCAAAAGCTCACAGGCTTGTAAGTGCATAATTCAAAGCATTTTAACCATGATCTCAATAAGCACATGCTCCATATTAATTATTCTCAACCCGATCAACTCACACTCAACATCCAATTCAAAACAACACGAACTAATCCGCAAATGCTCCCAAGATCAAGATCTCAATCAAAACACAACAAACACACAATAGCGGTCAACTCACTCCCTAACTACTAGGAAAGCAATAAACGTGCTAAAGCGATAAACATGCTAAAACCATAAAAAAATCAAACATCTAATGCACTTGCACCCTATATGATATGCTCTACATGCAACTAAATGAATGCAAACGCCACACCCATCAATAAAATTACTACCTCTCCCCCAAACTTAAATGAAATTATAGCGCATAAAAGAGAAGGTAGAATTTCAAAGAAAAGTGTGGATAGGACCTGGATTACTGTGGGGGTGGCGGCGGAAAGTGGCCCTGGGAGATATGCCACATTCGTATCTGATGCATCGTCTGCAATATCTCCAACTCCCGCTGCTCTTGGGGTTTTGTGAAGAAAAGTGACCCCCTGCGCGTCTTATCTTGATTCAAATTTACCACGCACGGGCCGTGCTCTAGCGCCGTCTTTGGGGTCGAACATCGCTTTTTTTTTTTCGATTTTTTTTTTTTTTTTTTTCGATTTTTTTCGATTTTTTTTTTTTCGTTTTTTTTTTATTTTCTTTTTTCGTTTTTTTTTTTTTTTTTTAAAAACAAGGAAAAAATCCTAACCTATGGAAGCAAATAAATCTATCTTAGAAAAGGGAAAACAAACCAAGAAAACATGGGAAGAAATAAAACAGCAAACCGTTGGGTTGCCTCCCAACAAGCGCTTCATTTAACGTCTAGAGCTTGACGCCTGTAACGCTCATGAATTTGTGCCTCCTTTGAATGCATATATTAACTGCTTTGGGTCATGGTCAAGTGCCAAATTTGCATTGTTTGCACCTAATATTGCATACTTGGGATTTCGAAGCAAGGATTGGAGTCCTGGTGTTGGAACTTTTTTATTTGAGTTACGCGCATGGTGTCCGTATGCATACGCATAGTCGTGCTCGTCTCATTCGAATAATTTTCTTATGGCATCTCGCACGCTTGCCGCCGGCGTACACGCACGGTTCGTGTGTTCCTTATCCTGTTTTTGCTCCTTTTCGGTACCACACACGGGGTGAAAGTGCATAGACACACAATCCGTGTTTGGTTACAATTTTCTTGCTTTTCCGTGGATCTCCGCTCCTCGTGTTCGGTACCACTCCTTAGATGAATGGCACTATTTTGTTCCTTTGAGTTGACTTGATGGTACTCGAAACTGCCCTTTTGATTTTGTCCACCAATGATCGTAGCTAATTGGCTAATCGAGTTTCAAGATTTTTCATTTGTGTGCCCAATTGTGTGACATAGTTTTCGATTTTATCCAGACTTAGCCTCATGTGTATTGAACCTGGTTCCTTGTTTCATTCATAAATGCGGTGAGGGCGTCCTCCATAGATAGCCTTGCCTCCGGATAATAAGACGTAGGGGTAGGATTATTCCAATAATTGTAGAGATTCGATTATTGAAATAATTGGCTTCCTCCATCGTGAGCGGGTGTTCGTGCACTACCTGAACTAACTCAAAGAAACAAATCAAATACCACGGGAGTAGAATTAAACAATAAATAAAAATAAAAAGAAAAAAATGTCTAGATTAAGAATAGTTCTATTTATCGCAATATTAGTACTAAAAATTTAATTAATCCCGAACGGCGCCAAAAACTTGTTCGCCTATTTTCTTAGCTTCACCGCAAGTGTACGGATCGGTTTATAGAATAGGTTTTGCAAGGTCGAATCCGAGGATTAATAAATTAATGTACTAAGTATTGGATTATAATAGTCCTATTTTTATCTAAACTATCGAAATTTGAAGGTTTGGTTTTATTACTACTAAATCGAAATTAATCCTAAAATAACAAAGGAAAGAGTGATTAAAAGATCAAGTATGAATGGATGGATTCCTGGGTTATGGTTTCAATTAATATCCCATTTTTATGCTCGGGTTAAGCAAACCAAGATTAAACATATTCTTCTCTATAGACCAATCACAAAAGTAATTTACTCCTCTCTCGAGATGTATGTAAAAGCGTTGATTGGAGTATCTATGTTAGCATCTCTACTCAACATGAGATATCCAACTCCCAAAAGTTCAAAAGATTATAAGGTCTCACAAATATCCACAGGACTTCTCAATCATGCAATCTATTTGTGTCAAGTACTCAAGATCTAGTATTGAAACTCATCGGTTAGAATTATGAATCAATACATCAAACAAGTTTAGATCAAAGGCCTTTTGATAAAACAAGAATTAAAGCAAAGTACTTGAATAGAAGAAGAAAGCATTAACTTCAATTATCCTTAATCATCACATAAAAGTGTTTATTAATCTACTCCCAAACCCGAATCACAAGATGTTTAGCCAGGACATTGAAGATAAACAATTCATAGACAAATTATTCATAATCAAAATCTAACTAATTGAAATAACGATCACGATGGAATGAGTGACTCGGGGATGACGACGATCTCTCAATCTATCTTCAATCCTCGAAGGTGTGGTTGCGGTCTTGATCAATCTCTCGAAGTATCCGGTGGGAAACGCTCTTTTCTCTGGTTTCTAGGGTAAAAATCGGCGTCTCTGTTTGTGGCGCCCGGTCTATTTGTACTTCGTTTGGGTCGAAACCTAGTTGAAAATGAGTCAAACTCTGTTTTCCCTTGAGAGGAGCACGGGCCGTGCCATATGGCACGCCCAGCCCGTCTTTGGGTGCCGCAGAACTTGCTCAAACCGCTGAAGGGGAGCACGGGCCGTGCTCATACGCACGACCAGCCCGTGCTCCACCCAAACGTCCGAATTTGCTTATGTGGTCTTCATAAGAGTTGTAGCTCTCTCTATTAGCTTTCCGTAGCCACTTGAATCAGCTCAATATCAATTTTGTAGAGAGAGTTATGGCCAAATTACTAAACCCTGCCAGTGCTGGAAATTCCAGACGCGTTTGGACGTTCCTTGAGATAAATCCCCTCGTTGTTTGATCATCCATGCTTCTTTTGACACACGAATCATTACTATGACTCTAGACTCAATATAATTGGCTTCCAATTGGGTGTAATCGCTCGATTCTTGATGCTTCTAGGTCGCAATGCTCGTAATTGTCACAAAATCACTCCAAATATCGTTAAATTCCTACAAAACGAGCAAAGCGTAATATCTTTTCCACAAAGAGCGAATATATACCATTTCATATGAGTTATTGCATGTTTATAAACAATTATAGCCATAAATATGCCCTAAAATACATGCAAAATACATGTCAATCACCGATGCGGATTGGGCGATTGTATTAATGATCGTAGATCTACTAGTGGGTATTGCATTTTTCTTGGGCCCAATCTGATTGCATGGAGTTCCAAGAAACAACATGTGGTGGCCAGGAGCAGTACTGAAAGTGAATATCGAGCCTTGGCGTTGGCCACCACAGAATTAGTGTGGATTGCCTCTCTCTTTGCTGAGTTAGGCCTTGTTCTGTCTTTTCCATCTGTTCTTTGGACTGATAACATGGGTGCTCTCACTCTGGCATCCAATCCTGTGTATCACGCTCGTACCAAGCATATCGAGATCGACATTCATTTCATACGTGACAAGGTTAAGAATAAGGAAGTTGACATTCACCACGTACCGTCTGAAGATCAAGTGGCTGATTTTCTCACAAAACCTATCTCTGCCACTAGATTTCTTTCCCTGTGGCAGAAGCTTGGTCTTACTTCTCCCCGATTCACTTTGCAACAGGGCGTATTAGAGAAATGTAACTAATCAGAATCGTTTGTGATTAAGTTTGTTCTGATTTGTTAGGTGGTTATGTTTGTAACCGTTTTTTTCTGTTAGTCTTGTTATCTTATTTTCTCAGCAACCTTGTCAGCAACCTTAGTCTATAAATAAGGGACCTCACATCTGTATTACTCATCCTGAAAGCATGTTAATAAAATCTCTATTTCTCATCTCTCTCAATTTCTAGCAACATCTTTGGGAAGGACGAAAGAAGGAGAGCATGCGATCGGCTTCATTTGGCGATCAACAATGTTCTTAATGGAAATTGCACCCAAGGGGAAGAGCCCGCTAACCAATTTGGAAACTTGTTTGAAGAGTTTGAGTAAGAAACTGAAACAAATTTTGTATGTCAACCGCAATCCACCCCTCAAAATTCGGCATCCACAAAAAAGAATAAGAAAGGTAAATGTAAGCATGCAGACACCCCTGATCCTATGGTCGAGCTACTGGGCACTTATTGCCGGAACACTGATGCTAGACTAGCTGAAATAGCTAAGCGCATTGGCAACGAGTACGACATTTCTACATCAAGGAAATAGGTCTTTGGGCTTGTTGCAATGATGCAAGGGCTTTTACCATCCCAACATTGCAGTCCTTACCAAATTGACTCTTCAATCCTATTGATATCAACCTTAAAAAATTGTTCCACTTAACAGGATCATCCAAGCGTAGAAGACGAGTGGAATGATTCAGACATTTGTATAAATATTCCTCTTCCTCAGGTGTCCAGTTGACTGATTGGTACAAGCATCAAACTACATCGTTTCTTGTCCTAGGCATTACTAAGCAGAACAAATTTAAGCAGAAAAACATCAAATAAATAATTAGCATGAAGAAGCAATAATATGAAGTTCAACCAATGATTTAATAAATAAGTCAATTATCATCCGTACATGAGGACCATTCAGCTCAAATAGTAGTAATTAATAAGAAAACTACGTTCTTGTCCAATACATTGCAAAGTTACACAACCAACTACATACTACTTCCATACTACAACACTGATCCTATTATCTCAATTTCAAGATAGTCATATTGCAAACATTATGATAACAACCACGACAACCCAAGAAAATATCAATGAAATCAGATATTTTCTTTCACGATGCTTGAGTTCTTTTATGGTGACTTCATGTGCATTTATTTTCTTTAACAATCCCAGAATGATTTGAGTTGACCTTCTACACATGATTGGATCATACCACTCAAAGAATCCACACCTACGTTCCTGCATTGTTTTAAACGCCATTTTTTTTACTAATATGAATGTGACAATAACCCTAAGAACTTGGTTCAGGAATCATTGAAAATAGAAAGTAATGTTTATGTTATTAGTGACTAACACATACTTTACAAGTGTGGAATCTACGGTCTGGGTTAGTCGGTGTCCACGATGTCCGTAAAGGTGACTCTACGCCATATTCACATAACTTATTTGCACCAGATTGACGGTATGAATACAAGGTGTTTGAGTGGCCACTTGACACTAGACAATAGGTAATGATACAAAAAAAAAACATTATTCAAATATGTACCATTTCCATCAAACATCAAGTAATTGCAAACTTTGTCTTTATACATCTTTATAGTATCAAAATATAGATCATAACATTAATGAATGATAAAGGTAACCAAGTAGAGATGAATCTAGGAAAACATAAACAAAGACAGTCATGAATCAGGAAACATTCAGTAAAATTAACATTGTAATACTTACTTGCAGACTTGAATGAGATATCAGAACTTCAACATCTGGAAAAAAAAAAACAGTAAATTCAAAGATGTGTTAAATTTTCAACCTAATTATGTAACAGAAAATTCACACAGTCTTAAATATGTAACAGAAAAACCGATACAATTTAATGCTGAGTAAGTTATCCTAAACCATATGAATTTTCGACCTATTTTCAGAAAACCCAAATCATGGCTGACGTATTTTCATGAAATCCTAAGATGGAGAATCGAATAGAGGATATTGGTATTGTTTAACAGAATACAAATCAAAGAAGAACACAAAAATTAACACAAAAATTAAAGACGACAATTTTCCAACCAGAATGAATATACCTGCGAGCTCGAGAGTAATGTGTGGAGTTTGTGCAGAAGGGGCTGGGAATTTTTGCGTGGGTGGAAGAAAATGAACTGATGAAATAAGGAAGTGATGAATGGCAAATAGGTAATATTAGGTGGGGGTAAAAGGGAAAATGAATTATAAATTGGGGGCAAAAAGGTAATATTAGTTGGGTTGATTGTTCTTATCCATTTTGAACCAAACACATTATTAATAAAAGAAGGTATATCCATAAGACTAATCCCTCAAACAAACATAATATTAGGACATATTATATCCACCTTATAAGGTTGGAAAATAACTTTAGAATGTATCACACCCATTACCATCCTGCAACCAAACGAGCCCTTAATCTATTTACAGAAATTGTGATAGTGAGCCTCCACATGTTATATCGTGCTTTGTCTCCACTCCTCAATTGAATGGTAAGTTGGTAAAAGCGGTTCAGATTACACGCTCCTTCCAGCGTTTTTTGCATCATTCATGGAAATAACCCTATTCCACTTTGCAAATATGCTTAAATTAAGATGTTTTAGCGTTGCCAATCTGTTAATTGGGAAATTAATTTTTCTTAAAGAAAATTGGAAAATTCAGGCTACTATAGAAGTAAAAACGACACTTAATTTTTTTTTAAAAAAAAAACGACACTTAATTCATAATGTTTCTGTCCTGCCATCAGATCTAATCCATTATATTTGGCGATTTGAAATTTTGTATTAATTTACATAAATTCAATAATTATATTTCGTCCTACCAAACTGTGGACCCCAGAACATAACACCGTTAAAATTTCAAACCGGACAGAATCGTGAGCTTTTTGAATTTCAAATTTCGTAACGGTCACAATCAAATCCCTAAAACCCCAACTCCACCTTCAAGCTCCAATCGACGAACAATGTTCAGTTTCCCCCGACCCTAATTTTCTCCACACCGAAGAAGAAAACCCCATTTTCACACTGCATCCTCGTTTCAAAAATGGCCACTCTAACCCCAGGCATCCTTCTCAAGCTCCTCCAATCCATGAACTCCACCACCAAAGTCACCGGCGACCACCGCAGCCCTCTCCTACAGGTCGTCGGAATTGTGCCTGCTCTCTCCACGACCGACTCCCTCTGGCCGCATCACGGATTCTACGTGCAGCTCTCCGATTCCGTCAACTCCACCTACGTCTCCCTCTCCGACCGCGACACCGATCTCATCCTCACCAACCGCCTCCAGCTCGGCCAGTTTGTGCACCTCGATCGCCTCCTCTTCGACTCCCCTCCGGTTCCCACAGCCGTCAACCTCCGCCCCGTCGCCGGCCGCCACCCCTTTATTGGATCCCCGGAACCCCTAATTGCTCGAATCTCCCCTTCTAAGAACGGATTTGTGATTCAGCCGGTATCGGACTCCGACCCCTCCGTTGACCCCATTGCTGCTTATTTGTCCAAGGCAGGGAAAAAGGAGATCGAAACAAAAGAGAAATACGCAGAGAGTAAGTCGAACAGGCCGAAAGAGAATGTTAATGTGAATGTGACTTCAAATTTTGGGGATGATCACACTAATAGTAAATCTGGTTCGGATAAGATCTCTCAGAGATTTTCATCACCAGGGGCACTGAAGCAGAGATCGGTTTCAGCTGGAAGGAAAGCCGTGGCGGCCGAGAGGGATCAGTCACCAGCCGGAAAGTCGGGGAAGAGGTCCAGCTCCCCTGCGCCATCGAAATGTGTGGTGCCTAGCCTTGCTGCTGCTAAAGAAGAAAACAGAAGGACATCAAGGGAGCCTGCGATAATCGTACCATCTCGGTACCGGCAGCCATCGCCAACTGCTGGGAGGCGGCAGGCGAGTCCCGTGGTGGCGAGGAGGATGTCACTGTCCCCAGGAAGGAGGTTATCGAGTGGGCTTAAGGTATCGCCGGCAGTGGACTCGTCGGGGAAGAAGAAGATGGCTAATATTGCGGCTGGAATTTCTAAGGTTTCTGATGCGCTTGTGGGGTCCGGGAAACCGAGTAGGAAGAGCTGGGATGATGGATCATCTTCAGGTGGTGGAGGCTCTTCTGAGCATAAAGAGAAGGCGGGGACTAAAAACAGACTAGATTTACAGGCTATTTTGAGGACTCAGGTGAGATTTCTTCCCCTTTTTTTCACTATACTTATTATATTCTTTCCATCTAATTGTGGAATTGTTTTTTAGGCGCACGTTTTTGTAGTAAAACATATCATCATTGTTCTGTAGTTGCTCTCATAATATCATTACCTTTATGCTAGAATTAGGCTTGTGATAACATGAATCTAATATTCTTATCCCCATTATGAAGTTCAGTTAAGGTACACCTTTCAAATCAACAAGAATTATCCATGACTTCTTTTTCTAATGATGTTATTTCTTTTTCAGGCTGCTATATCCAGGCGTCTAAGTGATGTACATGATAATTTGCCAACCGATGTAAAATCTGAAAGTCCTGTGGAGCAGGAGAAACCAAATGGTGCAGCTCCAGTGATCACCATCCATGAAAAGAAATGGACCGACGGCAGTGTTTCACTGGATACGGTCTCTTCAGGTCTTGCAAAACTTGGGAAGGTATATAAAGACTTAGCCCATATAAACTTTTAAGTGCCAGGATAGGCTGACTTTAGGACCATCATTGACGATTTCTATTGCTTTCCGTAATTCATCATTGAAACACAAATCTGTTAATGTTGGTCTTGGATCAGGATGCGATGCAAAGGAGAAAAATTGCATCAACAGCTGCTGCTGAAGCTTTAGAGGAGGCCATTGCCACAGAATCTATTGTGAGGAACTTAAGGTAATCATTATAATTATTACGTATATGGAAAGCAATTGCATCAGCATATGTTCATTATTTTGTCCTACCATTTCCAAATCTTGTTATAGGAATGCCACTCTCATGGCGTGTTTCGGATGGTTCTATATGTTCAATTATTATTGGCTCCTCCAATTGCGTTATTATGTAGCTTTTTATATGATTGTTTTAAGTTTTTCATTTTTCCCGTGTGTTATGTTTTGGCAATACTATATTCTGGACATCAACTTATATCTTCATTTATATTCTAGGGAAAAAATATAACTTTACAGAATAGAAACTTTCTATATTACAAAGGACACAAAATTTAAAACATTTGAAGAAGAAGGGAATACTGAACTTAATATTTTCTGAAAGAACAACTTTATGCCCACGTTACTGTATCTAAATTCATTGTATACAAACCTTTAATTCGGGTAAAGAAAAGAAATGTAGGAGCAGAGGAAAATAAAGATTAAGCAAAACCTACAACGGGTATAGTCTGATATAGGCATGTGTTTTCGATATTTCTTATGGACTTTGATTATCTAAATATTCATCTGGTAGTGCGATTTGATGGTTGATATATTGTTTCCAAGAATTTAAATTGATGTGGTGATACTTGATTGACTGATGACTAAAGTATATGCACTGTGAAACCAAACGCACTGTGAAACTAAACCATATGCAATATATGTCATGGCTAGAAATTAGGGGTTAAGTATGCAATTTTATCTGGAGAAAAGGAGACATGTTTGCTGCTGTAGGAGACTGGATAAGAGCTGTGAACAGGACATTCAAGTTCTTTTGCTGATATTTTGAATTAATTTCAAGGGGTTGTTGGTGAGAATTATTAGTTGAGCTTGCGCATGCAATATGTCACCAATATTTTATCGTTGTAGATGAAGCGAATGTGTGAAATGCACTAAAGTAATATTGCATAAAAAATATCATTTTAATAAGCTATAAAATTTGGTAATCCCCTATGTTTAGGTATTTATATTTTTTTTTTTCAAATTTTTTGTGTCCTTCATCAATTTTTAGTAATTTTCTCAGCCTGCAGCTATTTAGTTTGCACTATTGATCTCTAACAAACTATTAACATTTATAGTATCTTTACAATTGCAGCATGTTTTCAGATCTCCTTGCAATTTCAAAACCCGAAAATCCACTACCTACAACTGACCGGTTCATGTCCATTTACGAGGAAGTTCTGAAATCAACAGTAGGCGCCGAATCAATTTGTGGTAATCGTAATCCGTTAACCACCATCAATAGTTACTCAACAGAACAATCGAAATCCAGTACACTTTGGGTGGAAGCTGCTTTGGCTACAAATCTCGAGGTTGTTTCCCTTTTGACGAACGAGAACTTCGAGGGTTCATCTAAAGTGGATCAAAGTTCGAAGAAAAAACAACTATCCGCCAATGCACCTCTTAGAAATAACAACTCGAAAGTCTCCTCATCAGTAGTTGGAACATGGAGTAGGGGCCTTGGAATGAATGAAACGGTAGAACTCGGAAAGCATTTGCAATTGGAGATGCAAATGTGGTTTGTGAGGTTTGTTGAGGAGTCACTTGATGCTGGTTTTCAAGTGTTTGGAAAATGTAATAACAATAGTGGTCTCAACTGTGGCCCGATAGCAGCGATTTTGTCACAGCTCAAGCGAGTCAACGACTGGTTGGATCGCGTAGCGTCTAGACGGGACGAAGTGCTGATGGAAAAGATTGAGCGTTTGAAGAGGAAGATATATGGGTTTGTCATTCAACATGTTGGGACGACAGTTGAAAATATGAGTCCAACATCATCCTTGTCTTGATTATCTAATGATGCTATTTGTTGTTGATAGGACTTGAAATTTCTTCAATTTTATTTTAATTTTTCATCAATGTCAATGAAAATGCATTTCTTTTATTTTGAAGTGCTTAGTTTTACTGTTTGAGGCTTTGATTGCTTGTAAATGTTTTTTGCAAAATCTTGGTACAAATAATATTTTTGGTCCGCGATTGCTCCTTTTCTTTTCTAAAAAAAAATTGTGTTATTGCGTTATTCATTCATTCTCACTTTTCCAAATCATAATCACATCAAATTATTATTTCATCTCAAAAACATCACTATCAACTATCGTCTTTCTCCCAAAAAAACTATCGTCTTTACATACTTATACCATAAATGCATTATTCAATGTCTCTTATCTTTCAAATCGTTGATCCTTCTAATAATTACTTTACTGAAAAATTATCACATCAACTGACAACTGTTATCATATTTTCATCCCATGTCTAATCGTACTCCCAAAACATTCCACATTTTTTCACAACTATTTACTTAAAAATGAAAATGGATGGAATGAAAGTTTAAGCAAGCTTATTTTTTTTTTATTGTAATGGTATATAACTATAAAGATTTTTAGTTATTCTTCATGAATGAGAACAAGAAAACAATTAATAAAATATGTATAATATACTTGAGATTAGATGTATACATAAGTGGTGAGAATTGAAGGAATTGAGGTTCGTTATTTTATATTTTTTGTTTTTAAATAGAAAGTGGTGAGAATTGAAGGAATTTAGGTTCATTATTTTTTGTTTTTTGTAAATAAAAAGTGGTTTTTTTATTGTCAAAATATAAAATAAAAAAAAGAGCTATAAAAGAAATTGCGTTGTATATGGTGTAACATTATTTTTATGGGCGTAGCCAGAATTTTTGGCCAGTGCGGTCAAAAAAATTCGTTTCGGCTGGGCGATTATCGAGCCAAAATTTTAAAAAATAAAAAATAAAAAATATTTCAATAAAAAAAGCAAATCTGAAGGTCGTACCTTTAGCAATTTTTTTGCCGATTTTCATACTTTCTAATTTCAACTTATTTTGAATGAACGTTTTGGAGAAATGACTTATCCAAAAGTCAATGCTGAATTAACAACCAAACAACTATGATTATGAAAAAATTGACTTTTAGATGCAAAAACTTATTTGAAAATTGTTCCAAAAAGCTGTATATTATCAACTTTGGAGCATTTACTGCATTAATTGGGCCACATGATTCTTAATTTTTATGGCCTTTTGAAATTTTAACTTAATTTTTTTATAGGCCGAATTTTCAGTGTGGTCCAACCCAAATTTAACAGGGTCATTCCGAGTTCCAAATAAGGTCCAACCGAATTTAATAGAGCAATTCCAAAATCCGGTCTGGTCGACGGACCGCATCATTTACTCTGGGCTACGCCATTTGATTATTTTAAAGGTTTATATCAATTAATTTAATAAACAAGTTATTATTTAGATTTGGTTTGAATCGTTGTTAGTTAAATACGGGATGGAATAATTCGTTATTTAATACGTACGAGTATATTATGAATATTTTTTAAAGTTACGGTAAAAAAATGGCAAAAAATACAGAAATATTTAATATATGGACTCATAGACATACATGTATAATACTAATATAAAATAATTGATCGGAAGTAATAATACGACTTATTTTGATATTAGTTTTATATGGATTATAATTTATGCTTATGTTTAGATTATATAAAAATTAATTTCAGGTACTTTATTATTTAAATTAAAATTATAACACAAAATACAATAATTATTTAATAAAAGTTAGTATATTTTTAAGTGAATTGTATTTATACTTAGATTATATAAGACTTGATATATAGTTTTAATATTATATTAAATTATAAATTAACATAAATTCAAGATAATAATTAATATATTATATATTATTAATATTCTTATTTATTTATTCTATAATATTTTATTATACTTATAAATAATATTTGAATGATTTCTAGATTTATTTAATTATTATAAAAATAATAAAATGAATTATTATTCGTCAAGTATTATATGGATAACTATAATATGGGTACTAAACGTTTTATTTCAAAAATAAGGAATATTTAACGGCGCTTCAAAATGTGTACATAAAACGAAAGTATTTTTCAATTATTCGTATGGTATAATACGTGATTTAACTAACGAAGTTTGAATTTGTAACCAAATTTAATATATTTTATCTAGTATTTTATTACTAAGTAGTTGAATTTGGACCAACTTTAATATCATCGAATTTGTATTTAATTATTTAAATCCAAATATTTTTTTGGCGAGAGGAGTTTATGTGATCCGCAAGAAAATTGGAAATTAGGGAAACTACCCCCACCAAGGGGATATTAAAGAAAAATACCCCCACTTTATTAAATAAGGAAATATGCCCCTTTTCACCCCCTAAAAAGTCTAATTTGCCCTTGACTTAGAAAAACCCCCCAAAAAAAAAAAAGTCGCAACAACCTTTTGGAAGAGCGGGAGTTCGAATCGGGAGTTAATTTTCACCATTACAAACCCTAGTTTCACAAAGAATACAAGCTTTTGAGAAGGAGAAACAAGATTTATGAGTAATAGCAAGATTTACAAGTTTATCTTCACAATTATAAACCCTAGTTTTGCCATTCGAATGAGAGACGAAATATTGAAGAAATAGAAGCATTTGTTGGTAACGAGCTTGCTTGAAAAGACCTGGATTCGACAAAATAAATCGCATTTATTATCCCAAAATATGGATAAAGGTTAGTTTTGATTGTTTTAGCAAAATGGTTCGATTGGCCATTTTTTCATGATTTTTGGAATTGGTATAATTTGAATATTTTCGATTTCTCTCGCAACTTGTATTTGGTGGGCAAAAATGTGGGCGAAACAGTAGGCACCTAAGTGGGCATGTGTATTAAGTGGCGCTTGCGTGGGCACTTTGGCGGGAACAAAACGCTTATACTCGATTAGTGGTTATTTGGGTGGGTTTTTGTGTGGGCAATTAGGTGGGCAAAAATGTGGGCGAACCGTAGGCACCTAAGTGGGCATGTGTATTAAGTGGCGCTTGCGTGGGCACTTGGGCGCGGGAACAAAACGCTTATACTCGATTAGTGGTTATTTGGGTGGGTTTTGTGTGGGCAATTAGGTGGGCAAAAATGTGGGCGAGAACCGAGTAGGCACCTAAGTGGGCATGTGTATTAAGTGGGCGTTTGCGTGGGCACTTCGGGAGGGAACATAACACTAATACCCGATTAGTGGGCATTTATTTACCCACACACTTGCCTACGCAATTTCCTAATACACTTGACCTTTGTCACCCATAATATTTAACATTTAACATAATCGCCCACACAAATACCCACCTAAGTGCCCACAACCGGTTTAGTTCTCTTCACCCATAATATTTGACATTTAACATAATTGCTCACCCAAGTGCCCACACAAACACCCACCCAAGTGCCCACAACTGAACACCAATCAAGGTATAAGAGTTCAATTCCTTGTCACCTACTAATATTTGACATTTAACATAATCCGCCCACCCAAATGTCCACACAAGTGCCCACTTAATATACCGCCCACATTTGTGCCTACTCAAATGCCCACGTTTGTGCCCACCAATTACAAGTTGCGAGAAAAATCGATTACACCATTTTGAAAAATTTCAACAACAATTACGGAATGGGGATCATTCTATACACATATCTAACTATTCAAATTATACCCAACCAAAAATCATGAAAAATTGGGTAATCGAACCATTTGCGAAAATGAAAAATATTATTACATGAAAGAACAATCAAAACTAGGGTTTGTAATTGTAAAGATAAACTCGTAAATCTTGCTCTTGCTCATAAATCTTGTTTCTCATTCTCAAAAGCTTGTCTTTTTGTGAAAATAGGATTTGTTATGGTGAAAATGAACTCCGGTTTGAACTCCACGTACTCTTCCAAAAGATTATTGCAGCTTTTTCCTTTTTTTTTTCGATTTTTCTAAGCCAAGGGTAAAATAGACTTTTTAGGGGTGAAGAGGGGTATATTTCCTTATTTAATAAAGTGGGGGCATTTTTCTTTAATACCCCTTTGAAGGGGGTATTTTCTCAAATTTCCCAAGAAAATTTGTGGCGTAAATTACCGCGACTGCCCTCCACTGCCAAAAGATTAATAAGACTTTCAACAACGCTTTATTAGATTGTAAACAGAAATTCACACACAAATCACATAAGCAGCGTCAACAATGGGGTGGGAGTGGAAGAATGATGACGATTCCAGTTATATTTCCTCCTCCGCGGGTGACTTTTCCGAGTTTCGCGGCTCCTCAAACCCTAATGGTGACGGCGAGGGCGGCCGCTGCGCCACCCGAAAGGTCGTGAGGTCGCAGTGTCGAACGGAGGAAGTGGAGCCTGGGAAATTCATTCGCAAGTGCGAGAAAACGGAGCAGGTTTTCAAAGACTGTGTTGGAAGGTATTGATTGCTATTGCTATGTTATTATACTTAAGATTTTGATTTCAATTTATAAAAAAAAAGCTTGTATTGATGTTTCCTTGGGTTCAATCTGTTGAGGAATTTATTGGGATAATGGTCAGAAGGATGGATATTGGTTACCGCTGTTTCATTAATATTAGCTCATGTAATTAATTGTGATTTTCGCTTAAAACTAGTTAGGATGGAGCTTTTCTTTGCCCCATTGCGGACCCTTTGTTTTGTGCAGTCGGCGTTCATGTTGGTATTCGTTTGTTCTGATAAAATTACAACAACAAACTAAGCCTTAATCCCACTACGTGGGGTCGGCTATACGGATCATATCGCGCCATCGTTTACGGTCATAAGCCATATTTTCATTTATTTCTAGGTATAACATGTCTTGTTTAATAGCTTCTTTCCAAGTCTTTTTAGGCCTACCTCTACCTTTTTTGATTTGTGTGAGTGATTCTCTACCTTCTAAGCGTCGCACGGGTGCATCTAAAGGTCTCCTATAAACATGTCCAAACCATCTTAATCGTGTTTCTCTAATTTTCTCATCTATTGGTGCTACTCCCACTTTGTTTCTAATGTGTTCATTTCTTATTTTATCTAATCTAGTGTGTCCACACATCCATCTTAGCATTCTCATCTCTGCTACCCTCATTTTTTGTTCGTGTTCATATTTAGTCGCCTCTACATTCGCACCATAAAGCATTGCGGGCCTTATGACCGTTTTATAAAATTTTCCTTTCAATTTTAATGGTATTTTACGGTCACAAAGGATAGAAGATGCACTCCTCCATTTATTCCAACCCGTCTGGATCCTATGTGTGACATCTTTATTGATTTCTCCGTTCTCTTCAATTATAGATCCTAAGTATTTAAAACTCTTTGTTATACTCACTTCATGTCCATCAATTTTAACCTTCGTCTCATTGTTCCTGTTGTTTTTACTAAAGTGGCATTCCATGTATTCTGTTTTAGCCCTACTTATAGTAAAACCTTTTGATTCGAGTGCTTCTTTTCGAAACTTCCAATTTTGCATTTACTCCTTCTCTTGTTTCGTCAATTAAAACTATATCGTCCGCAAATAGCATACATTCAGGGATGGATTTTTGTAAGTGTTTAGTGATTTCGTCAATTATTAGGATAAAAAGGTAAGGGCTTAGAGCGGATCCCTGATGCAAACCTATAGTATTTGGGAATTCACTAGATATTCCTGTTGGTGTCTGATACATGTTGTTATATCATCATACATATCTTTTATGGCATCTACGTAAGCTATTTTTATTCCTCTTTTTTTTTTTTCCAATACGCGCCACATTATATCTCGGTTGACTCTATCGTATGCCTTTTCAAGATCAATAAAAACCATATGTAAATCTTGTTTTCTCTCGTTATATTGGATAAGTATATTTTTGTGTAAGTCTTTGAGTGTTGTGTGTGAGTAGGAATTTGAAGCAAACTGCAGAAGGATGAGATTAAAGGTTTGCTGTGTGGTTGGGGACCAACTAGATCTTTTGTTAGGATAAACTTTAGTTTGTCAATAATGTTTGGATCAAATTTGGGGGAATAGCATATAATGGAAGTTTGAGGTAACTGGAGGCAGAATTCCACTGTCCAGATGTGAATGACGAAACAAAATCATTGGTATCTTTTGTCATTTCTTGAAAAAATGAGAGTATGTGCTGTGCCTCTTAATTTTTTCCCTTCTGTTTGGTATTCTCTAGTTTTAATGTTTTTCCAGACTAATGTTATAAAATAGATTCTGAAAAAGATCAAGTGAGAAATTTGGGTTATTAATAACTTAAGAAATGTGAGGTTGGTTTAGTGAATTTGTGGCTTCTTGAATAGCCTTGATTACAATCAAGTTCCCACCCCAACATTAGAGAGAGTGGATACACTACTACACTTTTCGGTAAGGAGAAATAACAATAGGAAACGGACTTTGTAGCACATTGGAAGTAGTGAGCAGAGATGGTAACATGTTAGAGAAGTTGACAGTAAGAATAATATAAAAAAACAGGGACATCCAACTGAGATTTGATACAGTAATTAGACACAAAGACCACAATGGGTGGAAGAAAAAGGTGTAGTGAAGGAGCTCTCGTCAGAAGAAAATTCAATTCTTGTGACTTAAGATTACAATCACTGAATCACTGAATTTTGGAAGCAAGTCATGCTAAAAGCTTTGTCTTCATAAAGCAACAAAAACTATTTTGTTCAGAACAACTATAGAATCACAATAAGTCATTCTTAGTTACCAAAACAATCAATGAACGGCATGAAATTAAGTAATAAGTAGAAATTTAAATCATGAAAGTTATATACTTTAAAGAGCTAAAGTTTCAATTTTTGATTTATTATAAACGTGGAAACATGACTGATACAGGAAATCTTGGGATTAGAAGAAATGAGATGAAAAGCTTGCTCTTTTTATGACATTGATCTTGAGCTCCAAGTTTTGACTTTTCGTTATCGTGGAATGCTTCCTTTTAGTTTCTTTAAGTTATGTCTGGATTTATTTTTTCAGTTATGGATGTTCCTGTTTATGTCTACAACATTTACCCAACTTTTGTCTGATATAGCTGTGTTCTTGCTGCATTGGCCATTTTGGTGGGTGTAACAGCATGAATATGTGATGTAGCGTTGCTTGCTATTTGATTGTGCACTTCTAGTATATCCAATGGAAACAATGTTTCTTTTATGGCTATTTTGAGCATGCAGTGGCAACTGAATGAAGAATTTCTGTGAAAAAATGACTCTTGTGAAATAGATCCCTTGTATTGAGGGGCAACTTAGATGATTCTATTGGTAGCAGATTAATTTGAACTCCTCGATTCCTTGGATTATGTGGGAACTTAGATGATTCTAGTGTTAGCAAATTAATTTAACTCAAGTTAATTATATTAGCATGAAGTAACTAGAATGTTCAGCTTTGCACATTTATATCTAGGAAGTAATAGTTGCCCTTTTGTTTGAGTTTCACTTTGATCTGCTGTTGAAGTCCCATGTTCAATTGCACTGAAAAAGATGCAGTATTTCAAATTCCTTTAAAATTGATGAAGAGCATACTTTATGTTTCTAAGATATGCTGTCTAGTTCAAGTTATAATAAGCATTGTTTTAACCAGATGGTTATGTAGATCTCACGATGATCGACTTATTCATTTATGTGGTATTCTTTTTCACTCAGGCCTAGTGAGATGGTACAATCTAACAAAGAATATACAGAGGAAGATGTCACAGACCAAATGGTTAAAGGTTCATTTCCGTTTGAGTCAGCAGAGCATGAACCCTCTTACTTTCCTGGGTTGCGCAGTGATATTGAAGCTATTGAACGTAATTTCTTTGGTGGCATTGGCCGATTTTTCCAAGCAGCTGAAGAGATGAAGAATGAGTTGTTCAATTCAGTTGGGGTCCCACACATGTATGACGACAATGCTCCATCGTCGCACGCGAAGCGTGGAATTCATATTGAAGGTCGCCCTCCCAAAGAAGCTTTTACGAAGGAATTTCCTGATGGAGATGTTGATTTTTCTGGGTTGGCGAGAGATGTTTGAATTAAGATTTATATATTTGAGGATACAATAAATATGAACTCTATCTCCAATACCAATCTCCCATGTAACTTTGTGAACACAGTGCCCAAAAACCTTTTTGGCCCCCTGGTTCACAATGCAAGTAGCGATTCTTTGTCTGGTGGCTTAGCAAGTTGAGAATATCTAGGGACTAAAACTGTCGTGGATGATCATTCTATTTTGGTCAGGGAAATTCAATTGGCTTTTGAACTTGATCGACCAAAAAGGTGGTGCTTTTATCGGTGATCATTGAATCATACACCAAGGAAGAAAACATATGTTTCTATGATTGGGTCTGTTTGCAATATGTAAAGGATTCAAGCACATGGAAAATCCATTTGTTTTTGCTGTTCTTTACCAGGAAAATACAGATGGAGGGAGAAAAAGAAAGATGATTCTTGTTTTGCCTGCCAATCTCGGTTCGCTGCAAATGCATGCTGTGGTTCACATGTGCCAAGTAGGTACAACCCAAGTATTTAATTTGTCAAACTCAATTACTGGGGATCATTGCATTCTTTTAAATGCCAGTCTCTTTATTTTAAGGAAAAAAGGGTCTCGTATATTATTTGTAATTTCCTTATGAACATATATGTTTGTCGGTCTTATGATATTATGTAAGTTTAATTGTCAAATTGAAAGTGCCTTGACCGCTTCTTTGAACTTATAGGTAAGGATGCATAAGGGCAGTGAATGCATGAACCAGATGGAGGCATCACTTACTTTCACTATTATTTTTTCAGTCCGGCTTTAAATGACGACTTTTATTGCTAATTTATGAGATGGCAGAGACCCAAAATGCATAATTACAAGCCCTTTATCACTTATATGAATGATTCCAATAATTAAAAGAAGTAAATGACAAAATTATCATTGGGGATCAATATTTATTGCAAAAAGAAATTATTTATCTTTTAGAATTATAATTATTCTCTTAATATTTGTTTCTATTTTATAAACAAGTATTTCTAATGTCTCAATGGGGTACTTGTAATTTTGAATGATAATTAAGTGTTTTTTTTATAGTTAGTTTTTGTAATTTGTCCTATTTAAAATGTATATATAGCTGAGCCTGAGTACTATGTTTAATCAGTTTAAATTGGCCAACTTATTCTGCCTTACTATATAACCAGTATACCATGCACCATGCCTCAGGCGGCCGCCGGCTGCCACTATACCTTCAGAGTTTTTCGTATATCTTAAACATGCAACTCTTGATTTTGAGCCAATCTATTTATATTAACAAGTCATTTATTTATCTATTTTCGCAAAACTTATCATCTTAGTGGCTTACTATTTCAAAGTCAAAACTTCTGGTATTTAGAAATAGTCAAAGATTTCAAAAGTCTTTAATTATTTATTGGGTAAAATTGCAAAATTGGTCCTGTAACTAAGAGGGTGTATCATAATTGGTCCTTTTCAAATCCAAAAATTTGATTTAGTACTGTAGGTATTAAAATCGTTTGAATAGCATCCTATTTTGGCTGGAATTTGAAAAATTATCGGAAGAGTTGCACATGCATCCAGGGGCGTTTCCTCATTAGGGGTTGAGGGGGCTTTAGCCCCCCAAACTTTTCAAAATTTTCACTATTTTACATATATTTTATTTTTAAATATTTATTTTTTGTTGATTTAGCTCCCCCCCCAAAAAAAATAATTTAATTAGCCCCTCCAAATTTAAATGTCTAGCTCCGCCCCTGCATGCATCACACGTGACATCAAAACCTAGGGATTGTGGCTTTCCTGGATCAATTTTTCATATTCCGCCAAATAGAATGACAAATTTTAAGCGATTTTCAAATTATGCGACTGAATTAAGTTTTTAGATTTGAACAAGACCAATTTTGACACTCCATTAATTACAAGACAATTTTGCAATTTTGCGTAATTTTATTCTGTGGGTAATATATTGGTTTAGCTATATATTTGTGTGTATTTGTGTGTGTTTGATAGGATTAATATGTTTTTAGTCTTTTAGATATGAGAGCATGAACGTTTAATTGTAATTGACACAAATGAGAAGTTTTTGTTCTACGTATCATATGGGCATTATATATATCCATTGCTTGGACAACAGAAAAAGTAACATATTTTTCTGTTTATTTATGGGCATTTATATTACACCAATTAAACGCGTAATACACTTTGGAAACATTCCACGATTTCCAGCTGAAAAACCTCGCGTTTATTTCAAAACCCTTGTACAAAACCACGTTATAATTACGTACTCTGATGCTCGCATAATATGTACGCTACAGCTTATATATGACGAGAGAAAAGAACGACTTAGGAGGTTCTCATACACAGCAACCCATAAACTCTTTCCGTATTTCAAATTCTTATCTTCTTTTCTTCTTACATATTTCATTCTCATTCCAGTGTTTCAAATCTTCTGCATTGCTTTGATTGACTCATTTTAGTCGGTGTAGACTTTTCCAATATATATAATTTTCTCTGCGTGTCCCTGGGATTTTAAGGGCTTGTCCGGCAATTTGGGTCAGCAGGTCGTGTTCGTGTTCAACTCTGGCTTAATTTTGGGTTATGTTAAAAATACATCAATAAACTATCTTTTAAGACAGACAGCAACATCGTGTCAAAGTCGTATCAGTCGGGTTCGGGTTTCTCGTGTTCGTGATTGGGGTTCTTTCAGTAACTTCGGGACGGGTTCATGTCGGGTTAGCATGTCGTGTCAGCGATTGCCACCCCTAGTTTTCCGTCCCATTTTTCCCTGTTGAAACTTTCTTTGTTTGAAATAGCACAAGGGTCTGAATTTTTCTCGGGTGGGATATATGTGTGTACTGTAGTACCCATTGTTTCAGTATTCATTCAATGTAATACCTTCAATTCTTTGATTTTGATTTTTTTTTTTTTTTTAAATAATAATAATTTCTCTTGACTTCGATTTCCCCCCTGTTTTTCCTTTTAACTTCTGTTGCATCTTCCTATATTATGCTGGTAAGTAGAGTTTGACAATAATGTCTTATGATATACTCAATCTTTTTTGAAGGGACCTCAATATGCATATATGATGCTCAAGTTTGAATTCCAATTGTAGTTGAATTTGGGAGGTAAATATTTGAGCAACAGATGGGAAATAATTGTGTTAGTGGGAAAATTGCCGAGGATGGTTTTTTCAATGCCATTTCACACTCTATTTGGCCGTCTGGATCATCACCAGATATGATTGCTTACAGCAATAACAATGTTAAAATCGTCGGAGCTCCTCCTGTTCAAGCCATAGAAGGTCCTATTCCATTTCATATCAATCCTCCTCAATTGATGAAAATCGAAAACGAAGAAATAAAACCATCACAGCCCACAAAACCGGAGCTGGTGATCACGATAACGGTGACAGAAAACCGTCCCATGTTCCCAAAACGGAGCAAGTGATCATGATATTTACAGAAAAGCCTAAACCTAAGAAGCCTAACAATGTTAAGAGACTAATGAGTGTAGGTCTTCAAATGGACTCTGTGCTTACAATTTATGTAGGCATAAATCATAATTACAAAAACTACCATAAGGTTTGGCCTAATTACAAAAACCTCAATTATCTTTCAAAATTACAAATACCATTGACATTTGTTTCTGTCTTACAAATTGCACCCTAAGCTGGGGTTATTTCTTAGGTAAATACAAACATCAAGAGGGCACCTTAAGAAGTATTTGTAATTTTGACGAATAACTGGAGTTTTTTGTAATTAGGCTAAACCTCGTGGTAGTTTTCGTAGTTATCCCTTTTATTTATTATCAGAAAACATAGAATCAGATCATGTTCGAAGAAATTTACGTTGGTTATATTCTAACAGATTAAGGGAACTAAGTCATCAGGATGTTTTATGCAGAGAAAATATGACAATTTAAATGGTGAAGCTCTCAGTTGATGTTATGATAATTTCCTATCAATCTTTACCTTATAGTTTTGTCCCTACATGTTTCATGTCTAAGTTTCATTCTAATTATTACATGCAGTTTTAATTGCAAGAATACTTTCAGTTGTCGACTTGTCGATATATGACAATATGATTTCCTCAAAACTGCAGGGGAAATATTCACTGATGTGGTTGGAAGCCCTTATTATGTAGCTCCAGAAGTGCTTTGTAAGCGTTACGGACCAGAGGCCGACGTCTGGAGTGCCGGTGTTATAGTTTATATTCTTCTATGCGGTGTACCTCCATTTTGGGGTGGTAAGATATGTGAAGATTTTCTGTTTTTGGAGTTTAGGCTACACGTGTTTTAAACTTTTAATCGGTTTTTGTGCTTCCATTTCCATTTTGGTACAGACAGCGAACAAGAAATATTTGAAGAGGTTTTGCGTGGCGATATTGACTTCTCATCAGGTCCTTGGCCTAATATCTCCAAATGTGCAAAGGATCTAGTTAAGAAAATGCTTGTAAGGGATCCAAAACGGCGGATAACTGCTCATCAAGTTCTCTGTAAGTTATATCGGGAATGCAAGTTGATAACATTGCTTAGAGTATGATGCAAATACTTATAATACCATGATAAAATATGCTTGAGAGTTTAAATCAAAATCTGTTTGTTTACTTAAAAACAATTATGTGGTCCTCATTTATGGGTAAATCCAATTCTGGCACATATGTTGTAATCATGTTGTAAATTTATAGGATCCACTTAGTTCTTCTATTGGTTTGTAATAATTTGTAACACTCTTGAAGAATTGAATTTACTAGTTCGTGGACATTATTCGTTTAAACGACTAGTCTATACAGAAATTTCAGAACAATATTTTCTGGAATTTTGAGAACAATTTTCATGTAAACCGACGTCTTAAATTAGTTTCAGGCTTATTGTAGTTTTCCTGCAGGTCATCCTTGGGTGCAGATTGACGGTGTAGCGCATGATAAGCCGCTTGATTCGGCAGTTTTAAGTCGCTTGGTGCAGTTTTCAGATATGGACAAGCTTAAGAAAATGGCTTTAAGGGTATGTAATTTGTAATGTTCAACCTAAACAATCAATCCAGTAAATGAGTGCATATTTAAATGTTTTACTGTGAATTTGAGTAATTTATTATTATTATTATTATTATTATTATTATGACAATCTTGAAAAATGTTTTCTCACTACAGGTAATTGCTGAAAGTCTATCCGAAGAAGAAATTGCAGGGTTAAGAGAAATGTTCGAAACGATTGACACGGATAACAGTGGTTACATAACTTTCGAAGAACTCGAGGCTGGCCTGAAAAGATTTGGAGCCAATCTTAATGAGTCTGAGATACATTATTTGATGAAAGCTGTAAGTAATTTTTTTCCAACATACATTGTAAAGGATTTGGTTAAAACATGTTTGGAGCACCTAAAACCTTAACACAATCAAAAGCTCAAATTTGAAATCAACTATTACAGGCTGATGTTGACAATAGTGGTACTATAGACTATGGCGAGTTCATAGCAGCGACATTGCACATGAACAAAATCGAGAAAGACGATCATCTCTTGAAAGCTTTTTCTTATTTTGACAAAGATGGGAGTGGTTATATTACACAAGACGAGCTTCAAAGAGCTTGTGAAGAGTTTGGCATGGAGAATTCGGACTTGGAAGAAATGATTCGAGAAGGTGATCAAAACAATGTAAGTGCCTCCATTGTTATGTGATAGATAAGGCCTATTTGGGATTAAACCAATAGCAGATTTTCTGGAAAAAAATCGTCGGTTTAGTTTGAACAATACGGAAAATGTTTGAACCATCAAGATTTGTTTATTGAGAAAATTATCGCATGAATTGTGCAGGATGGTCGGATAGATTATAACGAGTTTGTGGCGATGATGCAGAAAGGAAATACAAATTTTGGTAAGAATTAGAGATTTTAGAATAGTTTTAGCATTGGATTCAAGGAGGCAATGACTGTTTGTTAATATGAAAATTTTGTTTTCTTTCTTTTGCAATTTTGTAATAATATTGTGCATTATTTCACAAGACTTCTATTTGTGCCTGAATCAAGACCCTTAGGCCTCATTGTAAATGAATGAAATAGACATCACAAATTAGTTACTATAAACTAAAAATTCTTTTTCTTGCAAATAATAAAATGCAATTATTGTTCACATAATTGTGAGGTACTTTGTGTACTTAACCTGATTGAAAAGTGACTCAATTTCTCAAGTCATTGAAACACATCCAAAGTAGGGCTTCATTTGGACAATAACAACACACCAATCCTCAATACATGCAATAATGCATAATCTGTGTGGGGTTTGTCCAAATCGTACTTAGTGTTTATTTAAACCTGATTTAGCTATGCCATTGGCCCCATGCTTTCATAATCAACAATAAATATAATCTGACTTTTAAGATAAAAATGGGTCCATTTCAATTTCTTTTAGGACACTATTGTTTTTCTAAAGCAGGATGAAAAAGAGATTCAATCTTGGTAATTGAATCATAATATTCTTGATATAGAATGTTGAAAAGATAACATCCAGATCACTAAATTCCCTCGGATTGTTAAATTTGCGCTTAATGTATTGTCCCTTTGTTAGAGCTCTCAGAATGCCCAGGCTGGGCCAGCTCACAGGGCCAAGAGCAAAAATTGGGTCGGTCGGGTGTGCAGTAACCGTGCCGCTGTTGGCAAAATATTTCAGCACAGAGTTTGAATCAGCAAAATAATTTTCGAGGCGTGCATGAGTCACTATCCTAAAAGATTTATTTTCGTAATCCCCCAGGATTCAACGGAACAAGATGAACGAACAAAATCTTAACATGTAACCCATCAAATATGAAGGCAAGAAGAGTTAGGAAGATTAGTTCTGGAGTTATGTTTTTCAAGTCAGGGAGCTCAACATACATATAACATATGCTTCTAACGGTAATGTAAATAATTAAGTTGAACAGAGGGACAAACACGCGGCCATAGCTATTAGAGGAGACAAGCTTTCGGCTATAGGCTGAGAGAGTGACAAAAAGTAGACCATAGCCACACTATGAAAAATAGGTCGACTCACATCTGAAAATATATAGAAATTAGGATAATTGAGGTAAGGTGGAAAAACATATTTTCGAGTAAGGATTTAAATTAGCAAAAATAAAATTAGTTTTTAGGTTGCAAAATTAATCCGAGCCGCGACTATATCGCCCGCGCAGGAGGGGGGCAAATCGCCGATTTTACACTGCAATCGGCAAATTTGGCCCAACTCTTTATGTGCGTGAGGCCCCCTTATCTCTTGCCCATATTTTACTAAGCCCATTTGGGTCTCCCACTAATAAAGTGAAGAAAACTTCATTACCTATTCTATGTGGGATATGGGAGTTCTTTTGAAACACTCCCATGTGCTCCATTCCCATTTTATACAACAATCCCCCACATGTTTCAAAAGAATGAAAAGAGAATATAGATATATTTGTTGGGTTACTAAAATGAGTGTAGATGTATCGCATCTGGTGTCTTTTGGACTATGAACCAGACCTAGAATGATAAGATTTAAAGTACGGAGTTTTAGTGAAGCTTGTAGCTTCTATGAACTAAGAACTTTTTATTGTAAGTTAAAATCTTACCAGTCACATTACACCCTCTCAATATTTTGTCGTTCAATGCGGTTTTGCGCTAATAGGCCGTCTTGTGCACGAAATTCAAGAGTGCTCTAGAGATATGCCAAAATCTCATAGGAGCGGCCCCACTCCACACTCATATAGGTGAATCTCATCAAGTATATTTAGCAATTAAATATACCACTGTTAGCAAATATGGGTCGAAACATAAATTTTACATATCACATATTTGCACATATAGGGTGGATCGAATATACCTATTTGCGTGAATGTCGATCCACATAGCCAGGATTAAGCCCGTCTACAAGCCTCCCGTTTGATCCATGATTAAGCCATCTACAAGCCTCCTCTTGGTTGAATCGCGAGCAACGAATAAACCTCATAGATTGGTTGAACCACAAATAAGATCACGAACCGCTTTTCTCATTGGCGTAAATAATTACTAGAATTATTTACTTGGATTTGCACACCTTAAACCCTTGGAGAACTTTGGTAATGCTCCAAGAAGAAAACCGTAGAGAGAAATTTTAGGAGAGAGATTGTTCTTTTCTTGTAGGGGACGATATATTGACCTAGTCGATTGTAGGGAGAGATATCAATATATATCTCAATCCCATGTATCAGTTAGAGTCCCGATGGGAGAGGTTTCTAGATAAACCTCATCTAAATAGGACTCCTATTATCTCAAATATGGATGCAACCTAATTGCACCCAATATCTCCCACTCATACATATTTGACTCGACTCATTCGAATCACATCCTTATAGTTCTCATTTGACGTCTCTTCTTTCATACGGGGAATAAGGCGTGCGACCAGCGAGAAAGCAAAGGTGAGGAGAGTTATATTAAGTCATCACCAAACTAACATAACCCTACAACTCAATAACTCGCTATGTACCCCAAACCAAGTGGTCGCACCTAGTCAAGCATCTCTAGATCCCTCAATGAAATAAATAGAACATGCTCGACTCACTCAAATATGTTTCTATATTCATGACTAGTCAAACACATTTCGACAAAGTCGCCCGGGCTATGAATCATAGAACATAAGTGCGTTACCAACTTAATTCTTCCTTTGGCCCCACATGCCAATTAGCTTGGTCTTGACACTTTCTAGACATGCTCCGACAGACCGAATCACACATGGCCATTGGATACATGCTAAAGTAGCGTCATCAAGCTTACACCTCATGACATGGTCCAAAGTCCCAAAGGGTACAAGAAAATAATATGGGCTCACACAGTGACGAAGCAGGGACCCATTCAGTCACTTTCCCATAGGCGGTCGATTCAAAGCACATGTAGTATGAATACAAGCTATGATGGAGCTCCCACTCAATTTAGGCATGTCACGCTCTAGACATCATACAAATCTTAGTCCATCGCTTATTCAAGCGCCCAACCCATCTTACTACTACTCGTAGTCACTCCCAAAGTGTCATACGATAGCTCACACATTTGGCTACAAATGGCTTTTATGAAGTTTGGACATACTTCATAATCGATCAACTTCGGATCTCATCTTAACCTCTGGTTAAGGCGATTAATTATACTTAATAACCTTCCTCATCGCTTCTCTAGTGTGAAGGCGATCATTCGCAAACCTCCTTATGCGACACAATCTTTTAAGTCTCATCCTGCCGCTCTCTTAGCGCCAGGCGATTGCCCATGTGAGAGAGCCAATCAAAGCCTGGTGACAACTCACAAATTCCAAGAGTACCAAACACATAATGAGAATCCAACATATCTCATTAATCACAATATGTTCTCAAAGGCCACATAATCAATTCTTACTTAATCCCTAATGACCGATAAAGCGTGAGTTTTGCATGTATTTTGAGGCGTATTTCGAGCTATAATGATGAGTAAACATGCATATACTCGTGTTAAATGTACATATTCACTCCTTGTGGAAAAGATATTACACTTTGCTTATTTTGTAGGAATTTCATGATATTTGAAGCCAATTGAATACGAATACGAGGAAAGCAAAGTGGAAACACGGAGAATTGAGTGGATATACAAAAAGTGAAGCCTAAAAGAGCGAAAGTTGAGCATTTACGGAAAAGACAGGGGGCACACGGGTTGGGCGTGCCTCGAGACACCACCCGTGCACCCCTGTATAAGGATTATTGGAGCTGCACATGGCGCACGGGTAGCCCATGCATGGGCGCACCACCCGTGCGTCCTACGAGAGAAATCGAATTATCTCACCGGAGTGGCGCACGGGTAGGCCGTGCTCGACGCACCACCCGTGCGCCATACGAGAGTTGGGATATTCCGGGGTGGCGCACGGGTAACCGTGCGTGGGCGCACCACCCGTCGTCTGCTACTGAATCCCATAATCTATGACATTAAGCCCTAAACATGATGGGGGAGTATAAAAGGCTTTTTGGGGGCACATAAGGGACATTCTCGGCATTTTTGGGATCTATAACACACAAGACAAGAGTCAACTCTTGGAAGGAGACATCAAGGAGACAATCGGGTTGCATCGGAGATTGGAGAACGGAGATATATCGAGAGATTGTCGACGTTCCTAAGTTTTCTTGCCTCTCTTTTAGTTTCAATCTTTTATTTTCATTTGTAATGACTTTGAACACTTTGTGTATAAGTTGTTTAATCATGTGTAGCTAAACTCTTGTGATTTTACGGGTTTTGGAAGTAGATTAATGAACTCTTGTTGGATGTTTTAATCTTAGTTGAAGTTATTATCTTGAAGCCTATTTGAGTATTTTGAGCCTATTATTGTTTTATCACTTGATCAATGATTTAACTTGTTTGATATATTGATTCATAATTCGAGAGATGAGTTTCAATATTAGATCTTGAATACTTTCGACACAAATATTTGCATGAATCGAGAGGTTTGTAAATATTTGTGAGGATATTTGATCTTTTGTGCTTTCGGGAGTTGAATGCTTTATGTTGAGTAGAGATGCTAGCATAAGTATTTCAATCTACGTTTTATATGCATCTCGAGAGGAGGATAAAATAGCTTTGTGATCGTCTTATAGGAATATTGATAATAACGTGGCTTGATTAAACCGGACAACAAGAGAATTATTAATCGAAACCTTAACTCGGAAATCCATTACATCATCTTGATACTTCTTTCATTCGTGTTATCTTATTCTTGTGTTTTAGTGATTTAAATTGTCTTAATCTCAAAACAACAATCATCAAATTTCGATCGTCTAAATAAAAATAAGACTATCTTTAAATACTTAGCATATTAATTTATTAGTCTCCGTGGATACGACCTTGCTACCCTATTCGATAACGTACACGTACACTTGCGGTGAAGCTAAAAATATAGGCGAACAAGTTTTTGGCGCCGTTCTTAGGACTAATACAATTTATGGTGCTAATATTGCGATAGATAGAATTATTCTTAATTTAGACATATTTTTATTATTTATTTTTTGTTTTGGTGTGACTTTAATTCCACATTATTTGACTTGTTTCTTTTAGTTTGGTCCGGTAGTGCATGAACACGCGCTCTGGCGGGGGACTTAATACCGCTCATACCGGGAAGTTGAGGCTTTTGTGAGGAGAATCGGTCTACCACTAGACGGATTTGAAAAAGACAACACAATCCGATAATGGGGATTTGAATGAGTTACCAATACCGCCAAACAATGGTGGAAACGAGTTACCGATACGGTTCAACAAAGAAGCCATTCGTGATTACTTTCGACCACAAACGAATCGTAATTACGGTGGTATTGCCCATATTCCTATCAATGCCAACAACTTCGAGCTCAAACCGCACTAATCAATATGGTGCAACAGAATCGGTTTGGGGGTTTGCAATCAAGATCCTAACTCTCACCTTGCGCATTTTATCCAAATTTGCAACACGATCAAAATGAACGGAGTCTCGGATGACGCCATAAGATCGCGCTATTCCCATTCTCTTTAAGGGATAAGGCGAGAAATTGGTTGGGTACTTTGGCGCTTGAGCGGTGTAAGCACATGGGACGAATCGAGCCAAAAATTCTTGTTTAAATTCTTTCCACCGAGCAAAACTTTGCAGCTCAAAAAAGCGAGATTACTCAATTCCGACAGTTCGACTCGAGCCTTTGTATGAGGCTTGGGAAAGGTTCCGGATTTGTTACGAAGATGTCCACAACATGGGTTTCCGGAGGATCAACGATTATGCTTCTTCTACAATGGTTTAATGGGACAAACGAGGGCCTTTGTAGATGCCGCGATGGGAGGAGCATTGTTGGCAAGGTTTCCACAAGATGTCTTAAATCTTCTTGAGGAAATGGCCATGGCGATTACGATGGCCATCCGAAGATCCAATGTACAACGAGTAGCCGAAATCTCGATTCGGACCAATTAAAACATTGACGGCACAAGTAGCGGCTTTAACAACTCAATTGAGTGTATTTACGAAGGGGCGAGGAAGCGGGCACGAGCACGGGTAGTGAAGCTCTTCTATATCCGATGGAAGAGGTAAATTATGTGAATAACCGGAATTTCATCAATTTCCTAATAATTCAAACCCAACGCACTACCATCCAGGGTTGAGAAATCATGAAAATTTTTCGCACGCAAATACCAAGAATGTGTTACAACCTCCACCGAGATTCAATGCTTCAAGTGGAGGCGGAAATGGGGAAGGCAAATCGTCGTTGGAAGATGCACTCACCTCTTTCATAAATCAATCTAATGCTTTCATGAATGACACGAGGAGCCGCCGCTAAGCAAGATCTTCGGATGGATAAGTTAGAACAACAAGTGATAAGCTCGATAAAGAATCTGGAGAATCAAATGGGTCAATTGGCTACAATTGTGGGTGGTCAACATCAACAGGGTCAATTTCCGAGTAATACGGAAATGAATCCTAAGGAACAATGCAAAGCAATTCGTTTACTGAAGCGATGCGGCATATGAGGGGCCTAAAGAAAAATGCGGGAGTCCGAAACGTCGGATGAAGCATCTAGGCCGAAAGCAGGAGAATCCGTGATGAAGGATGATATTGAAGAAAATAGGAAAGAAGAGAACAAAGAGGCGGAACAAACAGGGGCTGAAAAGCAAAAATCATCATCTAGCTCAAACATATCTAAGTTGCCTATATCTCTTCCCTTTCCTCAAAGATTTCAAAAGAAAAAGCTTGATGATCAATTTGCCAAATTCCTTGATATATTTAAGAAATTGCACATTAACATTCCTTTTGCAGACGCATTAGAACAGATGCCGAACTATGCGAAATTTCTTAAGGATGTTATGTCAAAAAAGCGGAAGATGACAAGCTTTGAAACGGTGAATTTGACGGAAGAATGTAGTGCAATTATCCAAAGGAAGCTACCACAAAATCGAAAGATCCGGGAGTTTCACTATCCTCAGTGCTATTGGTGGTAATTTCTTTAATAAAGCGTTATGTGATTTAGGGGCAAGTATTAATTTGATGCCTTTGTCCATTTTCGAAACTTGGATTAGGCGGCGTGAAACCAACTACGGTGACATTGCAACTTGCGCACCGATCACTTACGTATCCAAGGGAATTATTGAAGACGCGTCTTTGGTAAAAGTTGATAAATTTATATTCCCCGTGGATTTCTTGGTATTGGATATGGAAGAAGATCGAGACGTTCCACTGATACTTGGACGTCCTTTCTTAGCAACAGGTAAGGCCTTAATAGACGTGCAAAAAGGTGAGCTCACATTACGTGTTAATGATGAGCATGTTTTATTTTCTATATATAAGGCAATGAAATTTCATGATTCGGTAGAGAGTTGTAAATTTTTGGATATAGTTAGTTCATGCATTGAGGATTATGTTGATCATACATTGTCTACAGATGATTTGGAATTTGGTCTAACCCACTCGTGCTCAATGTCGAGTGTTGTACTTGATTTTGATAACCAAGATTTGTACGACTATGTTTGTGCCTTAGATCATATGCAGGAACTACCTAATAGTGCACGAGGCGAGAACGCAAGGATAGAAATAAGGAGACGAACTTGCAAGAACGCACCACCCATGCATCCACGCACGGGCAGCCCGTGCGTGATGCGAAGAGAGACGGGCTGAGCTCTGAAGAGCGTACGACCCGTCTTGCGGAGCAGGAGCATGGGCAGCCCGTGCGTGATACTGAAATACCAACACCGACTCCGGAACTCAAGCAATTACCTGAACACCTCAAATATGCATTCCTTGGAGCAAATAACGCAAATCCGGTAATCGTTTCATCTCTTCTCACTCCTACTCAACTTGATAAACTGTTAAGGGTTTTACGAAAACATAAGTCGGCACTAGGATGGTCTATAACTGATTTAAAAGGCATAAGTCCATCCATTGTGATGCATAAAATTCGGATGGAAGATGTTTATAAACCATCAGTGCAAAACCAAAGACGACTAAACCCTATTATGCAAGATGTGGTTAGGAAGGAAGTGTTGAAATGGTTGGATGCCGGTATCATTTATGCGATATCTGACAGCTCATGGGTGAGTCCGGTACAAGTGGTACCGAAAAAAGGGGGGGTAACAGTGGTAAAAATGAAAATGAGGAACAAATTGCTACTAGAATTGTTACCGGGTGGCGAATATGTATTGATTATAGAAAACTTAATGATGCCACTCGAAAAGATCACTTCCCCTCCCCTTTATCGATATGATGTTGGATCGTCTTGCGAGGTTATGATTATTATTGCTTTTTAGATGGTTATTTCGGTACAATCAAATCATGATTGCGCCGGAAGACCAAGAGAAAACAATATTTACATGTCCGTATGACACATTTGCATTTAAATGCATGCCATTTGGTTTATGTAATGCACCGCTACTTTCCAACGTTGTATGATGGCTATATTTCACGATCTTATTGAAAAAGTTATGGAGGTGTTTATGGACGATTTCTCTGTGTTTGGTGATTCTTTTGATAATTGTCTTCACAATCTTTCCCTAGTTTTGCGGTATGTGAAGAGACCAATCTAGTACTAAATTGGGAAAAGTGCCATTTTATGGTGCGCGATGGCATTACTTGGTCATCGAGTCTCTTCCCGCAGGTTTGGAAGTTGATCGGGCAAAAATTATAGCAATTGAAAAGTTACCACCTCCTACAAACGAAAGAAAGCCATTCGGAGCTTCTTAGCCATGCCGGATTTTTCTGAAGGTTTATCCGTGACTTTTCTAAAATTTCTAAGCCCTTGAGCCAATTGCTTTAGAAAAAGATGTCTTTGCTTTCATTTTTTCCAATGAATGTTTGCGGCGTTGAAACATTGAAAACAACATTGGTAACCGCACCTATACTCGTAGCCCCAGTTGAGTCAACCATTTGAGCTAATGTGTGATGCAAGCGACTATGCGGTTGGGGTCGCTTTCTCGGTCAAAAGAGGGAAAAATTGTTCGATCCATCTACTATGCAAGTCGAACGTTGGATAGTGCCCATAGAATTATACCACAACCGAAAAAGAAATGTTGGCGATTGTTTTCGCAATCGATAAATTCGATCTTACTTGATCGGGACAAAGACGATTGTGCACACCCGACCATGCAACTATCAAATACCACTTTGACAAGAAGGATGCGAAACCGAGGTTGATTCGATGGATCTTATTATTGCAAGAGTTTGATGTGGAAATCAAGGACCGGAAGGATGCGAACGCGTGGTAGCGGATCATCCGTCCGATTAGAAAATCAAGAGGAGCAAAAGGAGGTGCGGGATTAATCAAAGAGGAGTTTCTGATGAAAGATTACTCATGCTTGAGGCAAAGTTCCCATGGTATGCGGACTTTGTAAACTATTTGGCTCAGGAGTTTTACCTCCTGATCTATCACCGTATCAAAGAAAGAAATTCTTACATGATGTAAAGTTCTACATGTGGGATGACCCCTACTTTTAAGAGGTGCGCGGATAAAATCATAAGGAGATGCATACCTCAAGAAGAATGGGAGGGAGTCCTACAATAGTGTCACTCTTCACCATCCGGCGGACATTTTGGTCCCACACGCACCGCAGAAGGTATTGCAAAGTGGGCTATATTGGCCCACTTTATTTAATGACCATTATTTGTTTGTGCAACAATGTGATAGGTGTCGCGAATGGAAAACATTTCACGGAAGACGAGATGCCAATGACCAACGTAATTGAAGTGGAGTTGTTCGATGTGTGGAGGATTGATTTTATGGGCCCGTTTCCATCATCTTCGCGATATCAATATATTCTACTTGCGATGGAGTATGTATCCCGTTGGGTAGAGCGATCCCTTCCAAAACAAATGATGCTCAAGTTGTAATGCGTTTCCTTAAGAAAAACATCTTTACTAGATTCGGCACTCCAAGAGCTTTAATTAGTGATGGAGGGTCGCATTTTGTAAACAAATTGATGAGCAACTTGTTGGCAAAATATGGAGTCAAACATAAAGTTGCATTGGCATATCATCCACAAGCCAATGGACAAGCCAAAGTGGCTAACAGGGAGATCAAACAAATCCTTGAAAAGACGGTGAACATCAACCGAAAGGATTGGGCGTTAAAATTGGATGATGCTCGTGGGCATACCGGATGCATATAAGACAATCGTTGGGCACATCTCCATATCAACTTGTCTTTGGTAAGTCGTGCCATTTGCTTAGGTAGAATTGGAGCACAAAGCATTTTGGGTGGTTAAGAAACGAATCGGATTCTCGGTTCGGTGAGAAAGGTTACTCCATTTGAATCGATGGAAGAATGCGGGATGAAGCTTACGAAAATTCCCGAATTTACAAGGAGAGAACCAAGAGGTGGCATGATAAGATGATCAAGAAAATAGAGTTTTTACCGGGAATCGGTGCTCCTATACAATTCACGCCTTAAATTTTTTCCGGAAAACTCAAGTCTAAGTGGTTGGGGCCATTCATGATAAAGAAAGTGTTGAATCCACCTCGGGATTGTAGAATTGTTAACAAAAGAAGGCGAGACTTTCATGGTAAATGGCCAACGGATTAAGCACTATTTCCACCGAGGGAATCAAGAGGAGGCGACATCCACCACCTTGCGCGACGACGTAATTTAACAAAACAGCGCCAAGCTAAAGACGTTAAATATAGCGCTTGTTGGGAGGCAACCCAACGCGTTTGCGTGTGACTTTCATTTTTGTGTGTGTTCATTTCAAAGTTGTGTGATTTGAGTGATTTGACATGCGTGTTTTTATTAATGAGGGTGATTTGTATGTTTTGTTGTATTTTTGTGTGTTTCAACATAGGGCGATTTTCTCGCGTTCGAGAGCGATCCGAGCGGCGTTCGAGAAGACATGGCAAGTGCTCCAACAGCCACAAATGTGGCATATTTCTCAAGGCCACTTCCCACCACTCTGCCGCAAGCATGATTCGGTATACCCCCCACTTTTTGTTATTGAAATTCTATTTTTCCCCTTAGACACTATAATTTCATTCAAGTTTGGGGAGAGATAAAGATTTTAATACATGAAAAGTGTGGATACGGAAGAAAAAAAAACTATATAATTTTTCTTGCATTTTGTGTTTTCATATAGTTGCATTAGAGCACTCTAGGTTGCATTTGCATTAGAGCATGTTTATAGCTTTAGCACGTCTATTGCTTTAGTAGTGGTTAGAGAGTGTGTTGACCAAGCATGTTGCAACTTGTTGTTTGTGTGTTGATTGAGAATTCATATTGTTGGGATTGGATGTTGGTTATGAATTGATTGAGCTTGAATAGATAACTTTGAGCATGTTAATAAGAAAAACTTGGTGTGATGCTTTGAAATACATTTTGACAAGCCTCGTGAGCTTTGAGCCTTTACGCTTATATCTTGTGCGATCTTGTTGTGATTGAGGGTATCATTCGTGTTGTCGAATTCTAGAACTTGCTTGGGTATCTCTGTCGAGGCCACATGTGTATGTGAATTGTGAATGTGATTAAAGGCCATCTTTGCTAGCCTTTCAAGCCTTTTGCCTACCTAAAAATGTTGAAAAACTCCTAGTTAGCCAAGTTGAGCCTATAGCCTATTTCTTTGATAACCACAAAATTTAACCCTTGATCTTAATATATATCCATCACTTTAAACTCGAGTGTATAACGTTGAGTAAAAAGGAATGAATGAGGTTGAATGAGTGGAAATTGAAAAATAAGATACTTGGGCGTACTTGGTTAAATGAAAAAAAAAAAGTTGATAAACTTGGGGGCGAAGGATTGTGAATGAAGCGATTCTCAAAAGAAAGAAAGGAAATGGAGATAAATGAAGTTGATAAAAATGAGGATGATTGGAGAGCATATGGGATTGTAATGAAAATGATTGATATGCTCATAGGTCATATACTCGAGTTTGAGTCACTTTATCCAAAATTTCCTACCCAAACCAAAGAGCCTTCATTACAACCAAATGAGAAAGTCCTGTATGATTCACAAATTGCATACACTTTAGTGGCGGAGATATGAGACGAATTGCAAGCCTATGGCAATTTTGCGACATCGAATTGATTTGAGCGTAAACACGTCCTATATCCTCGTGAGATGAGAGTATACACTTAACTTCGAGAGTTGGAATTCGAGCATTTCACTTTGTTTTATTTGAGGCGTGTTCTTTGATTAGATATTTGAGGCTTGATTGAGTTGTACTCAACACTCATGACGAACAATATGGATTTTCCGTGGATTCTCTCGTGTGCGTTGTTATCTTTATCTCCCGTTGTGCTTTATCGTGTTCTAAATATTGTTGATCGGGACGGTCAACAGCTTAAGTTTGGGGATTTTGATAGGCGTGAGTTTTGCATGTATTTTGAGGCGTATTTCGAGCTATAATGATGAGTAAACATGCATATACTCGTGTTAAATGTACATATTCACTCCTTGTGGAAAAGATATTACACTTTGCTTATTTTGTAGGAATTTCATGATATTTGAAGCCAATTGAATACGAATACGAGGAAAGCAAAGTGGAAACACGGAGAATTGAGTGGATATACGAAAAGTGAAGCCTAAAAGAGCGAAAGTTGAGCGTTTACGGAAAAGACAGGGGCACACGGGTTGGGCGTGCCTCGAGACACCACCCGTGCACCCCTGTATAAGGATTATGGAGCTGCAGATGGCGCACGGGTATCCCATGCATGGGCGCACCACCGTGCGTCCCTACGAGAATCGAATTATCTCACCGGAGTGGCGCACGGGTAGGCCGTGCTCCGACGCACCACCCGTGCGCCATACGAGAGTTGGGATATTCCGGAGGTGGCGCACGGGTAACCAGTGCGTGGGCGCACCACCCGTCGTCTGTGGCTGGAATCCCATAACTGCATTAAGATTAAGCCCTAAACATGATGGGGAGTATAAAAGGCTTTTTGGGCGCACACAAGGGACATTCTCGCCATTTTTGGGATCTATAACACAAGACAAGAGTCAACTCTTGGAAGGAGACATCAAGGAGACAATCGGGTTGCATCGGAGATTGAAGAACGGAGATATATCGAGATATTATTGACGCGTTCCTAAGTTTTCTTGCCTCTCTTTTAGTTTCAATCTTTTATTTTCATTTGTAATGACTTTGAACACTTTGTGTATAAGTTGTTTAATCATGTGTAGCTAAACTCTTGTGATTTCCGGGTTTTGGAAGTAGATTAATGAACTCTTGTTGGATGTTTTAATCTTAGTTGAAGTTATTATCTTGAAGCCTATTTGAGTATTTTGAGCCTATTCTTGTTTTATCACTTGATCAATGATTTAACTTGTTTGATATATTGATTCATAATTCGAGAGATGAGTTTCAAATTAGATCTTGAATACTCGACACAAATATTTGCATGAATCGAGAGGTTTGTAAATATTTGTGAGGATATTTGATCTTTTGTGCTTTCGGGAGTTGAATGCTTTATGTTGAGTAGAGATGCTAGCATAAGTATTTCAATCTACGTTTTATATGCATCTCGAGAGGGAGGATAAAATAGCTTTGTGATCGTCTTATAGGAATATTGATAATAACGTGGCTTGATTAAACCGGACAACAAGAGAATTATTAATCGAAACCTTAACTCGGAAATCCATTACATCATCTTGATACTTCTTTCATTCGTGTTATCTTATTCTTGTGTTTTAGTAATTTAAATTGTCTTAATCTCAAAACAACAATCATCAAATTTCGATCGTCTAAATAAAAATAAGACTATCTTGGTTAAATACTTAGCATATTAATTTATTAGTTTCCATGGATACGACCTTGCTACCCTATTCGATAACGTGCACCGTACACTTGCGGTGAAGCTAAAAATATAGGCGAACAATGACTCACATGCCTTTGGAGCATATCTCCAAACAAAGGCTCGTAAAAGGGATGAGCGCCCACACCGGTAAGTATGCCCGAGAACAATATTAACTATGCGCAAAAACTCTCAAGTGAAATAAAGCCTCGAGTAAATATGTTTGGTCTACCATCCATGTCCTAGCGCCCAAACCACATACCAAAGCGGTTTTACTATCACAAGACAACAAAATACATCATGAATGTGCGGCGCGCATCATTTCATGATGCCAAATTTGCCTCTAGCAAATCATAGACCAATCTTTTAAGATATCTAAGTATCCACATGTCAAATCACAATATCGCATGGATCACTTCGATATCCACTTACCAATCACACTTTGCTAAGTACATAATACGAGTACGCACATAGCGCACATCAAACATTCGACAATGTTTACTTAAATTAGCTAGCATTTCTTTCCTTCTTCGAAGATGTCGTTTCTTGACTAAGAGTATGATCTTTGACCATGGAGTGTAAATACAACCAACACCGAGTGGCGATAAATCCATGTCCTTTCCAAATCATCACATTTTTGCCATATTCAATGAGATACAACTCTTACATACGTTCGATGAATTAATTGACCATCGTAGGCCTATCAAAATGATAGCTCGATGAAATCAATGATGACTCAAGTCACAGATGGAGCTTCTTGATCAGCAATCAATGCGCTCTTACTCCACTTCTTGAATTCATCCGGTGATCCACATAGATCTCCCGATTCAACTTTCACCGAACTATGTCAACATCAATCATCCAAGACAAACCAGGATTTAAAGTGGCAATAATAGATAACATATCGGCGAATTGAGACAATCTCACCACTTAGGAGAACATCTCAAAAAATTACGCTCTTCTAACAAAGCGTAAACATTTCGATCCCAGTCGAGTTACAAACATGTTAATCAACCCATCTATATTGCACTTGACCTTCCGAAACCACATGTTTCAAATGGTCTTGCATCTAGACAGAAGATTAACAAGCTCTTTGACTTTTCTTAGTCATTCGACTTATCTTTTCCTTCGCAACAACTATCCACTTAGGGCATCCAGTGAAGTCATATGTTCTATTGACTCATCAACACCCACAAAAGTAATTGTGAAGGATACCCACTCATTCTCATATAGATGATGGGGAATATTCCATATTCACTCATTTTTACTCGTGGAATGTGAGAATCCTTTTCGTGCGAGACACTAGCTCCCACCGACTTAGTGTCGCTCCCACTATCCCATCAATTACTAGATGAGTATAAGATACAACATCCTCGCTAGAGAAATGAGCGCCTCCCAAGGATCTTGCAACTCGCATACTTTTAAGGTCTCTTTAGACTTCACAAATGCTTAATAAATCCCTTTGAGGGAAAATCTAAATCGTGCGACTTGATTCTCCACGTGAGAACACATATTCTCGAACTTACATGGGCAGACCCACTAATTTGGGCTTGTTATCAAACTAAAGCTCATATAAGGTTGAAGAATCATTTGGAGACACATTTTTTTATGATGTAGGCGGCAAACAAGATACACAAATCAATTTGCGCCATCATAAATCTATTCATTTTGAAGTGGTCGTCCCTTCTTCGCAAGCTCATATAGCTGCAAAGTATTTAGAACCATCATTCAACTTGCAACTTTATTTTCTTCAACTGTGTGTCCAAACTAATTAGACACACTATTTTCGCTCCCTATTAGCACATCTCATCTGTTAAGAATCGCTCAAAGCAATTTGGCGCTTCTAACAGGAGAGTGAGAATGTACTAACTTATAGCGTAAATAGCAATGAAAGAAAATATAATGCTTTAATTTGTGCCTCACACTCATAAGTCTGCACTCAATTTAGTGGACTTAGCTTTAAAGGAAAAAATAGTCAGCTTTCATTCTTCCAGCAGGCTTATCCCGCTTGAAAAAAAATAATGTAGAGGGAGATTGACCTTAGCGAGTTAGACAATAAAGCCTCCTCAAGCTAATACGTCGTCCTCCTAACCTCATGTACCACGATATCATTAGAAGATCTAAAAGAAATACTATCTAAAGCCAAGCATCACAAAGAAAAGATAGACAAGTCTTCTCACATGCATTTATCCGAGTAAGACTATATCGACACATCAAGTTGCTTACACCAACTCGTTGAGCTTGAGGTGACTCTTTTTAGCCATCTCATCTTGTGCGCTCTATAGCCGCACAAACCGATAATAGTCATATACATTTGCTCAATCTCAAAACCACATGCTAAGTCAACCAATATCCGCAATCCACCCATGGAGAGATTTGGAAATATTAGCGAAAAATAAGAGAGCAAATAAATAGTCAAACTTCATCTCAAGACAATTACGACCGAAGTTACCAATCTCGGTCACTTAATATTTGTTGATACTTAATTGCCTCATTCAATAAGGTGACACAACTTATTGTTACTTTATGGATCAATCTATAGTTCTAGTTTTAGCTTTTACTCTTGTCGAAGCTACATTATGCTTGTTCCAATATTCACCCGAGTTGGTTTATGTTGGTCAACATAAGCGACAAATGCACTAACTTGTGTATTTCTTAACTTTTTATAATCAGCCTCTAGATAGACGATTTTCATTAATAATAACACAAGTAACTAATATCCTTAATTCAACTCAAGTAGCGAATTTGGATAACTAGAGTATTTACTTGGGAGTAAGCTCATATTCCAAAATAGAGCTTAAACTCTTTTATTAAATTTGCGACTTAAACAAATTAAAGCGCAAAATTAATTCTTGATCCATAAGTATATCGGACATCTCAACTGCGATTATTCCGGACAATTAAGTTTTTACATTTGCGGCTTAAACAAATAAAGCGCAAATACTTTCTTTAATCCACAAAAATATTGTTCGCGTCTAAGTCGCGATAATAGTGGATACTTTGTCTATTTTCATGCTAAATTGGCTAAACAAAAGTTGGTGAGTTTGGTCTAAAAACACATTTCAACAAATTGCGCAAATAATTAGGTCTTGGTCTAAAAATTTTATTCGGATCCAAGTAATATTTATTATTTTATTCAATTCAATGAGATCGAAAATTTTCCACCATGGCTAGTAATCATCTCCCACCGAATTGAAGATCACAATAAAAATTACCGATCCATGAATAAAATTATCAAAGTCCATAAATATATCATGCATGCATCCATGCGATATAAGTAATTCACGAAAAAAATGTAGCCCCCATGGGCGACATTGACATATGGTGCATCATGTGGAGATAATTTAGACTATGGTGGTAAAACAAAAAAAAATATCCTCGTAAAATTGATATTACATAGCCTCCAAAAATCGCCCAAAAATATATGCCTCGAAAAAATAAAAAAATACATATTTTCAAGGCCTACTACATCAATCTAGAGAAAGTAAAAAATAAATGAGGATACCAAATTACCACCATTGTCAAAAATTAACTCCCACAAATAATATTAATATAAAACAAGAAACATTCACATACATGAGCACTCATATATCAATGTCCATTAGTTCCAACAAAATTAATTGCAACTCAAAAAAAAAAAAAAAGCGCATGCACATAAGCAATTAATAAAGCATGCAACTCATAATTAAAAATCACATAGAATATTTTTGCTTGCACCTCAACGCGCAAAAATATAATTTTTTTTTTTAAGCGCACCTTATGCGAAAAAAATCCATGCACCAATGTGCAAAAATAATTTTCCCATGCATCACAATGCACAAAAAATATTAATTTGTTGCAAACATCTTAATGTGCAAAAATAATTTTTCTTTCAACTCACTACATATGTACAATAAACAATTATTCATGCATCATATTGCACAATAATAATTTTGCAAGTATTCTCATGCGCAAAAATAATTTTTGCAAGCACTAAATTGCACAAAATATTTTTACATGCATTAACACTATAACAAATAAATAATGCACAAAAAATAATTTTGCAAGCGTCCCAACGCGCAAAAAAAACTTGCTATCCAGCTTCTACATAAATAAAAAACATATTGGGATAATAATCAGAAATCCTCTTGGCTTAGTGGTGAGCATGCATAAAGATATAATAAAAAATCTAGGGTTCAAATCTAGTTAAGACCAACAATCCCTTTAATTTTTTTAATATCAAAGGAATACACCACTTAGGCAGCTATTCAGCGCCACATCATCGCCCGTGTGGCGTCCAAATAAATGACACATCAACTGCCCGCGTGGCGCTGTGCTTCGCCATGTCAGCGTCATGTACCCGTGGCGACCGTCGCGCCACATAAGCGCTTCATCCAGGTTGCGAGCCATGTCGCCAGCCTATGATATTGATCCCAGCGCCCCAAGATCTAATGTATAAGTGCCCCACAACAATGTTTTGCTTACTTGGCACAATACGTTGGCGTGATTCAGATTTGAGCAACGGAATTTCCTTTTTTTAATAAAAAAGAAAAACACATTGAACGGCAGTGAACAAGGAAAAAATTGCAATTGCACCATCTACACGTCTTTCGATCAGATTTTGTTTTTCTCTAAAAACTTTGAATCGCCATAAGTTATTCGTTTCAAATCCGTTTTGTATAAATAATATATCAAATTGATCGCTTTCCGAGATCTACAATTTGACACCAATATTGCATATATAAAAACGGAAATATCAGATTCGAATTTTTCAATAAAAATCAAATCTCACATGTATCATCAAACTCAAGTACATCACGTAAGCGAGATCGAGCCCTAATGGCTCGATACCCTTTGTTAGCAAATATGGGTCGAAACATAAATTTTACATATCACATATTTGCACATATAGGATGGATCGAATATACCTATTTGCGGTGGAACTGCCGATCCACATAGCCGAGGATTAAGCCCGCTACAAGCCTCCGTTTGATCCATGATTAAGCCATCTACAAGCCTCCTCTTGGTTGAATCGCGAGCAAATCGACGAACAAACCTCATAGATTGGTTGAACCACAAATAAGATCACGAACCGCTTTTTTGTTGGCGTAAATAATTACTAGAATTATTTACTTGGATTTGCACACCTTAAACCCTTGGAGAACTTTGATAATGCTCCAAGAAGAAAACCGTAGAGAAATATTTTAGGAGAGAGATTGTTCTTTTCTTGTAGGGGACGATATATTGACCTAGTCGATTGTAGGGAGAGATATCAATATATATCTCAATCTCATGTATCGGTTAGAGTCTCGATGGGAGAGGTTTCTAGATAAACCTCATCTAAATAGGACTCCCTATTATCTCAAATATGGATGCAACCTAATTGCACCAAATACCACCCTTAAGGAATATGAAATTCATTAAGAGCTTAACATCTCATCCTCACATAATTGCAATCTAACACATATCACACCATATGAAGGGACAATTAATCGTTGTGCTAGCGGAAATTAACAAGTGACTTGTTATTACCTCACGCCCAAACGCGACGCGACGACGATCAATCACTTAAACGAAATAATTCAACATCCTAAACCCATGATACGAAACTTCAAGTGAAAAGAGTCTAATGCAAATGGAATTAAAATAAACACAAATACAAATTACATCTTAAGGTCCGACGGATCCGAATACAACCTAATAGATTATCCAATTTAACTTACGGTCCAAAAGAAATAAAATGAAGAAGTCCAATCAACAATAAAAGTAAAAGGAATGTCTCTCCACATCAATGGTATGGATTCAATGTGGTAGGTTCGACGTCTTCAACGTACTCTTCATCTAAAGGTTAGAAAACGGGAGAGGAGTGAGACATAAATCTCGGTGGGTGGGGTGATCGTGTGCAAGTGTGGCGATATATATTGTTAATGCGAGAAAATGGTTGTATAAAAACGCGTGAGGTATGATGCATGATTTCACACATAGCCCACAAAGATCGTGATAAATATATATTAAGTAATATATTTATACGAGTTTAACAAATAGTTCGTGGTCACACATGCACGATGATTCAAGCAAGACGGGAGGATTGCGTGCGGATTTGTAACGCCAATCCTATGCAAGACAAGTAGAGGTTGCGTCGGTTTGTAGCGCCAACCTATGCAATACAAGTAAGCGGTTGCATACGGATTTGTAGCGCCAACCAAACGGGTCCGATTAACTCGAGAATCGTGTGGATCGAGACAATGATTCCTTCGTTATTCCTTGTAACTCCCGAGCAAGATGGTCCAAGACCACACCTTATCGCTCCATAGGCAAAGACAAAATCCACAAAGTGGAGCTAGCAAGTGCTCGGTTTGTCATTATCATGATTATATCTCAAATCTTTACGACCGCTTCCTCGACAAACTCCGTCCATCGATTGGGGATTAAGGCGATGGGGCCAAAGAGTGGAATAGCAGCCGAGCTGCCCTTCCATCCCCGACGATCCATTCCGATTTGTGAGCTCGACACACCAAGTTGACTTCGAGGCGAAAGTAAGTACACGTTCGGGTAGTCAACCAGGCAATCGAGTATTATTGATTCAGGAAGCATTTTAGGAAAGTTTTCAAAATTTGTGCAAGACAATCATGGCGTTGGTGAAGTTGTTTGGATGAAGATGATTATCGGGAGGATAAGCAATCTTCGATATCTTGAAAGATTAGGTGGAACATAAGTCCCATTATAGATTCGAAATCGCAAGGCGAGGAAGTCGCCCCACGATCGCGTATTAATCGGTCAAGATGATCCGATAAGTCAAGATTTTGAGAAAATAAAATATTTTAATCAATAATTAAAGTCAGAGGGTCCATGGTTGTTTCTTTAAAATAAAAAATAATTCAAGTTAGGTCCTTGTAAAAATTTACAATTAGCCCTGTTTTGTAAAAACCAACTCTTTTGGGGTTAAATATTGAATAAATAAATGTCCCGGCCTTGAAAAATTATGAGGTCAGTACCTAAATTCTCTAAATTGTTTAGAGATTCAGGTGTTTAAATTTTTGAGGTCTAGTTTTTATAAAATTCGCACATTAGCCCCAAATTTGTTAAAATTGTCATTTCGGTCCCTAAGTTTAAAATAATTGGAACTCACAAACCGGAAAGGATTTTAATGTTATTCCAGTTGTAAAATGTCACTAAGGTCAGTGGGATATTAGGACAAAAACAGTATTAAAAATAGATAATTATAGGCCCCTTAACTTTTGAAAATCTCATTTTTGTCCCATTTCGAAATAATTGCCTTTAAGGATTTTAGGGGTCCGATTGTTATGAAATTTGAACCTTGAGTCCAAAATATCATTATGTTATAGTTAAATTAGTATTTCCAGGTGCATGGACTGCATAAGTCCTGGAAATTTCATTTTGGTCCTCCATTTTAATCTTTTACAATTTGGTCCCTCAAGTTTTATAAAATTACTTTCCAAGCTCTAAACACTTGGATTTTTGGAATACACTTAAAATATGTTATTTCCAGTCCCTTAAGAGTTAAAATTTCAAATTTTAAAATTAGGGTCTGGTACAGTTTCGAAAATTGCAAAATAGGCCTTAAACTTCTAAAATTTTACAATCTAGTCCTTGGGCTTTTAAGGGTTGATTTTATTTATCTAAAAACTCTTAAAACTTTATTAAAATGTCAAAACATAATTTTTGAACCTGAGTTCAGTCCCAAAAATCGAAAATTACAGAGGGGTCCCTTAAGTTTTATTTTCTTGCAATTAAGTCCACCAACTTTCCATTTTTGCATTTTAAGTCCAAAAGTTGAAATTTAATCAATTATGCTCGACTTGTCCAGGTTATAAATCATTCAAAACATATATTTCAAGAGTCATACACGTACATATCCTTCTCATACAAAATTTCATCAAGTATAACAATAAAGTGTGCATGTATGCCTATTTTTCGATAAATCGCATTTTTGAGCAACACTTGAGAATTTTTCCAACTTGATACAAGAAAATAGCATGCAATACATAATATATATCTCAAGTGCTCAAATCAAAATACTACATGCATTTTTAAGTAAAACACCTGTAGAAGTTGAAAGGATTTTTCCACCCATCTTAAAAATGAACTTGTTGGTGAAAGATGAAATAATCACTCTTGAAGGAGAAGTGACTTAGGTCAGCCCCTAGGTCAAGGAATACCAAAAAATGTAGGAGTTAGGAAATGAGGTTAAAAATTTAAGGAAAGAAGAAGGAGGTAAAGAAAATTGGTGAAACTACACTTACCTTGTGTAGTAGATGAAATGAGACTAGTAGAGGTCTTAAAATGGGTCTCTTAAACCCACTCTTAAGGTCAGCCCCTAAAAGTCCAAAAATGAAAATGGAGTATCACAAGTTTGAAAAATAGAAGAGAAGAAGAAAATGTACAAAAATCCCATTTCTTACCTTAAAATGTGTAGTCTTGAATTTCCTCTTCAAGCTTGTAGTCAAGTCTAAGACTTTAATTCTTCAAGAATAATCTTCTAGGAGTACCTCACAAGAATGATTCATCATGTTAGGAATTGGAGGTAGATGTTGAAAGTTTCAAGAAGATAAAATAAAAATGGAAGAGAAGAATTTTCTTATCTTAGTTGTTGGAATTTTTGATCCTATGAGAGTAAAATGAAGAGGACTTTTGTGTTCTTGTGTTTTAAGTGTTAGAGTAAAATTGTGTTGGAAGAGTTTGAGAGTTGTAAGAAGATGAGATGAATTTTTGTTCCTTAATCTTGTAAGGGCCAATTTTTGTGTAAGAGTTGGAGGAAGATTTTTGTTTTGTTTTGGTTAAATGATGAGTTAAGATAATAATTAGGGAAATTGGGACACAAAATAATAACTAGGCTTACTTTGCTAGGGACAATTGGCCAAAAGCTAGGTTTTAGGGGAGAATTTAAAATTTATTTGTTTGACTAAGGGGTTAGTGAGATTTGTAGGAAGATTTTTAGTTGTAGGCTTGCAAGACATAAATAAAATAAAAATGAAATAATCAAAATTTTATTTTATTTGTTTTTTTTTGTCCAATAATAAACTAGTTGGGAGATACAAAATGATAAAAATAGTGGTAGAAGAAAAATTGAGTTATTTTCCCCATTTTAAGAGATAAAGTCGAAAATTAGGAAAAAAAGTGAGAAAAAAATATTTGTTTTCTTTTCTTTTTATAAAATTGGGGAAAATAAAATGGATAAGTATTCATAAATAATTATTTAGAAGTTTAAATTAAGGATGTGAAATATCAAAGGTGTATTCCAAAAGAAATAAATTGGAAGTTGGTTGGGAATATATTATAGAATAAGGTAGAATATTTGGATAAGAATTTAAATATACTTCTAAATTATCGAGGGTTCAATATTTCTAAAGTCGTCTATAGTCGATCAAAAATTAATACTTGAGGAAGAATATAAAATCATTAAGCTTGAAAATGGAAAAGACGTAATTGACATTGGAAGAATAAGTAAAAGTCGGGTCGCATTTCATTAATAATAGGTTTGTGATACATAGCCGAATAAATAATCACTACATAATACTGTATCTCACGTTGTTAAAATTCGGGGCCTTACATTACCCGTATGAACCTCATTCATGGGATCTCCAATCACAAAGGTAGGGTTTCTATCATTGTTAATTTCTCAAGTTGACTTAAGTCCCATTCCCCTCGATATTTCATTAATTAATTTTCTCCCCAATGGTTTAGTCAGAGGATTGGCCAAATTCAATTCGACTTCACATAATCAATGGATATAACTCCATCATTTAACATCTGTTTAACCACATTATGTCTCAAACGAATATGTCTATTCTTGCCATTAAAGGTTTATTCTTCAAATTGCAATTCCGCTTGATAATCACAATGCATGCATATTAATCGGGGTGTTGGTTTTGAACCTAATGGAATATCTCTAAGAAGTTTCTCAACTACTCACCTCATTGCCGCCTAACTCCAAGGCAACAAACTCGGACTCCATGGTAGACTTTGCTATGATAGTTTGTTTAGGCGACTTCCAAGCAATCTGTACCCCAAGAGTGAATATGTAACCACTAGTGGATTTTATTTCATCTGAATCAGAGATCCAGTTCGCATCATTGTATCCTTCAAGTACAGAAGGATATCCACTATACATGATACCATAGTTCATTGTACCTTTTAAATATCTCATTAGTCTGACTATTGCAGTCCAATGGTCACGATTGAGATTATGAGTATATCTGCTCAATCTACACACAACGTAAGCTATGTCAGGGCGAGAGAAGTTCATTAAATGCAACAGACTCCCAATAATCTGTGCATATTCAGATTGAGCCACAGGATCACCTACATTTTTCTTTAATTGAGTGTTAGCATCATAAAGAGTACTTACTAGTTTGACGTCAAAATGTCCGAACTTCTTGAGAAGTTTTTCAACATAATGTTCTTGTGACAACATTATGCCATCATCATTCCTTATAATTTTAACACCCAATATCACTTTTGCTTCCCCCATATCTTTCATATCAAATTTAGAAGCAAGGAATTCTTTTGATTTATATATTAAATCAATTTTAGTGCCAAATATAAGCATGTCATCCACATACAAGCAAATAATTACTCACTCATCATCGACAAGTTTTGTATAAACATATCTATCTGCTTCAACAGAAGTAAAGCCATCAGACAACAAAACTTGATCAAATTTCTAATGTCACTGCTTAGGTGCTTGTTTTAAACCATATAAAGATATAAGTAGTTTACAAACTTTGTTTTCTTTTCCAGAAACAACACATCCTTCTGGTTGCACTATATAAATTTCATCTTCTAAATCACCATTTAAGATAGCAGTTTTTACATCCATTTGGTGAATAAAAAATTTATGGATAGAAGCCAAAGCAATCAAAACTCGAATAGAAGAAATTCTAGTAACTGGTGCAAAAGTATCAAAATAATCCACATTTTGTTTTTGAATAAAACCTTTTGCAACCAATCTAGCTTTATATTTTTCAATGGTTCCATCTGGATTATATTTCTTCTTAAAAATCCATTTGCAACCTATAGGTCTAGCTCCAGGTGGCAAATCAACCAAAGTCCAAGTGTTGTTTTGTTCAATATAATCAACTTCAGTTTTGATGGCTTCTTTCCAAAGATAAAAGAATCGAAAGATGAAACAACCGTCAAATGTTAAAGGATCATTTTCTATAAGATATGTATAAAAATCATTTCCAAAAGAAGTTTCTTTTATTTGTCTCTTACTCTTTCTTAACTCCTCAAAAGTGTTTTCAATATTATGTTCAATAGGAGCATAAGAAGTAGATTCAACAGGTGCGCGAGAAATTATCTCAGTTTTTAAAGGAAAAATATGCTCAAAGAATTCAACATTTTTTGTTTCAACAATTGTATTAACATCTAGCACATCACTTTTCAAAACAAGAAACCGTTACGTAGCACTATGATCAACATAACCAATAAATAGACAATCAGATGTTTTAGAACCTTTTTTTTCCTTCTCTTAGGATCAGGTAACATAACTTTTGCTAGACACCCTCACACTTTTAAATATTTTAGGTTAGGTTGATAACATTTCCATAACTCATAAGTTGTCTTTCTGGTTTTCTTATAGGGAATTCTATTTTGTAAGTGACATGTAGATAATATAGCTTATCCCCAAATATTGTCGTGCACCGGACTAATGAGCATAGAATTCATTATTTCTTTTAAAGTTCTATTTTTTCGTTCAGCTACACCATTTGATTTGAGTGAATATGGAGGAGTGACTTCATGAATTATTCCTTCTTGTTCACAAAATTCATTAAATAAAACATATTCGCCACCTCTATCTAATCTAACTCTTTTAATCTTTTTATCTAATTGATTTTCAACCTCTGATTTGTATAATCGAAACATGTTAAAAGCTTCGTCTTTATTTCTAAGAAAATATACCTTAGTATATCTAGAATAGTCATCTATAAAAGTCACATAATAGTATTTACCACCTCGAATCATGGTTTTTCAAGTCTCCTAAGTCGGTATGAATTAGACTAAGCAATTCAGATTCTCGATGTACCGAAAAACAAGTATTCTTAGTCAATTTAGCTTCACAACATATTTCGCATTTATTCAGACAAGTATTATTGATTCCAGAAATTAAACCAAGTGATTGCATTTTACGAATATAACTCGTACTAACATGTCCTAATCTAGCATGTCATAAATCAATAGAATCAATCATATAAGCAGAAGAAGATGCAGTTTTATTAATAGCATCAGAAACATTGAGTACAAAAATGCAGGACCACGATTACAATAGCCTTTGCCCACAATGACATTATTTTTTGTCATTACAATCTTGTCAGATTCAAATGTTACTTTAACTCCACCTTTCCTAAAAAGGAAACAGAAACCAAGTTTGCCCTAATAGTAGGCACATGAAGTACTTCATTGAGAGCCAAGGTCTTGCCAGATGTGAGTTTCAACATAACTTTGCCTTTACCAAGAACCTGTGCAGTTCGAGAGTCCCCGAGATACACATGTTCTTCTCCATCTCCCATAGAATTATAGGACGTAAAGGCTTCTCTATTTGCACAAATGTGTCTGGTAGCTCCAGAGTTTACCACCCATTCTTTCACATCAGCCACAAGATTAATTTGAGAAAGTACCACAACAACAATATCATCCCCTTCAACCAAATTTGCATTTGGCTATGGAGGATTTCCATTTCGATTTTGAGGGTTGCCATTTTTCTTTCTATGTTTGCACTGATGTGCATGATGACCCGACCTCCCACAAACGTAACATTTTCCTTTCTTTTTAAAGTTGGTGGAGTTATTCACTTTAGGTTTGTAATCAGTCTGATTAAAATTTTTAACATTCTTGTTATTAAAATTACTTTGCACCATGTTTGCAGTTGTAGCTATTTCCTTCCCTTTGCTCACTTTGAGTTCCCTCCGGTTGGTATCTTCGATTATAATATGGGTAATTAGATCAGCAAAGATAATTGTTTGTGTTTATGTTTTAACTGCTGCTTGTAGTCTTTCCACGAGTTTGGCAACTTTTCGATCAGTAAACCAGCTATGAATTCCTCTTGTAGGGTGATGTTTTCAGTCTTTAAATCCTCCAATAGCTTGTGATACTCGTTGATCTGCATCTTGATATCCTTCCCATCCACCATTTCCCATTTGTAAAAATTTCCGATGATGAACTTCTGTTTTCCAGCATCTTCAACAGTATATTTCAAATGCATAGACTCCCAAATATCCCTGTCTTCCTTGTAAGAACATAGAGACATCAAACAAATCATTAGTAAGAGTCTTAATAATCGTATGTCTATAAACCTTGTTAGCATAAATCCACATCTCCATTTCCTTTGGATCATCGGAAGGTTCGTGCTTGTTTTGTGTCGAGACATTATTAACACCGCATGTCCAGGATGGAAAATATCCGCTCCCGCCAACGCCCGTAATTCCGCCCGCTAAACATTTTGATTTTGGAGATATCCGGAAATGGCTCGCGTCACGGGAATGCCGGTATGCGGAGCAATCGAACAAGGACTGGTGCAATGACATTTGCAACAGGTGCAGGGACATTATTCTGAAGAGGTACGTTGAGTTGGGCAGCATTATTATCAAGCTCTATGATAAATCCTTTAGAATGTTGGCAAAATATTTCAGCACAGAGTTTGAATCAACAAAATAATTTTTGAGGCGTGCAAGAGTGGCACTGTCCTAAAAGATTTATTTTCGTAATTCCCCAGGATTCAACGGAACAAAATGAACGAACAAAATCTTAACATGTAACCTAACAGATATGAAGGCAAGAAAAGTTAGGAAGATTGGTTCTGGAGTTATGTTTTTCAAGTCAAGGAGCTCAACATACATATAACATATGCTTCCAACGGTAATGTAAATAATTAAGCTGAACAGAGGGACAAACACGTGGCCATAGCTATTAGGGAGACAAGCTTTCGGCTATAGGGTGAGAGGGACAAAAATAGAGGTGGCAAAATTGGCCCGGCCCGATGGGCTGGCCCAACCAGCCCGCAAATAGGGTTGGGTTGGGCTTGTTTTTTCAAGGCCCGAAAAAAGTCGGGCCTAAATGGCCCGACCCAATAGGCCCGATGGGCCAATCGGGCTTGGGCCAAAATAGCCCGATTTTTTCGGGCTGGCCAGGCCCGAAAAAAATCAATACTTAATTTATGGTTCACAGCCCACAGGTTCTGAGATTCAGTCCTTCAGCTTTCTCCATAAACCAAAATCACTTTTCCCAAGACAAATACAAAACCCTAAACCTTATTTCTCCTTCACATCTCAATAGTCAATATCTCATGAATACCACTGTCACCCCCAAATCGCCCATGCCGCCACCTCCACCTCCACCTCCACTGGCCACCCCACTCGCCGTCTGCCATCGGTACTCCAGCTCCGTCTATAGCAGTTGTTGGAACAAGACCAATAAGTACAGCTCTGTCGTAACATATGAATTCGTTGAAAATTTGGAAGCCATATTGCATTGCCTTTATGCCTTGTAATTGATTTGTTAATGACTTGTTGCTGCTGCCAACTTTTGTTGGTTTCATTTTCCTTTTTTGTTTTCTTAAATGCATATTAATGTTACTGTTTTTTATTTTTTTAATTAGGCTCTTTAAATATTTTAATTTGGGCTTATTTGGCCCGATGGCCCGTGGTAGGGCTGGACTGGGCCAGGTAATATTGAGGCCCGATACAAACTTGGACTGGCCCGACCCGGCCCGATTTTGTGCATTGGCCCGATGGGCTTGGGCCCGGCCCGAGTTTTTGCCAGCTCTAGACAAAAAGTAGACCATAGCCACCCTATGAAAAATAGGTAGGCTCACATATGAAAATATATAGAAATTCAACTTAGGCTAAAATAGGATAATTGAGGTAATGTGGAAAAACATATTTTCGAGTAAGGATTTAAATTAGCAAAAATAAAATTAGTTTTTAGGTCGCAAAACTAATCCGAGCCGCGACTATATCGCCGGGGGGCAAATCGCCGATTTTACACTACAATCGGCAAATTTGGCCCAGCTCTTTATGTGAGCGAGGCCCCCTTATCTCTTGGCCCATATTTTACTAAGCTCATTTGGGTCTCCCACTAATAAAGTGAAAAAAACTTCATTACCTATTCTAAGTGGGATATGGAAGTTATTTTGAAACACTCCCATATGCTCCATTCCCATTTTATACAACAGCCGCTAAAATTGGGGTCTAGCCATGAAATTACACTATAAAATTTGGGCCAATTGGATTGGCCCGGGTCGAATAGATCCGTTTTTCAAGCCTAAAATGTGTCCCAGCCTGGTAAAAAACGGGTTGGTGAAGCCTAGTCGGAATTGATAGCTCTACCCTTTATCATCTATATATATTAATTGATTGCTCTTATAGCTCCAAGCTATCATGAATATTTTACTTGTCTAGCTCTTGATTATTGGAATAATAATCAATTTATGAGTATGTTTTGTCCATATCAAGAAAAGAAAAATTTCCTGTCTGTTCTCAAGATGTTTACAAATGATAGTCTATTTTTTGTTAGAACATTATTTATGAAACATAGTTTTTAATTTCTCCAGTAATGTGATGTAAGTTGTCGTTGATTCTTGGCCGCTAATTGTGAAAGTATGTTAAAATAAGCAATCTCTTTGCTTTTGCCAATCTTACATTAAAGTTTTGCCTATTTCAGAAGAATATGACAAACTTGGATATGCTGCAATATAGTGTCACCAACTTTTTTTCCATTTGATTCTTGTTCTGTTTCTAGAAATTTAGATAATCTAGTAGTTTTTATCAAGATCTCCTTAGCTATTGGTTATGTTGTTCTAAACATATTTTACTTGGTTACTTGTTACATGAACGTTTTGATTATTAATGTATCTAATAGCTATTCTCACATATACCAATTTGAATTTGTTTTCTCAGTGGTATTGTTAACTCTTTGTAAGAATGTTAACTCGCTTTTATTTGAAATTTATCCACCCTCTTCCAACTACTATTCTCACATACTTTTGGGGACAACATGTCTACATTAGTGTTTTCATTTGATAAACCAAATGACCAATTATTAAATATGTATATAATAAATATAAAAGAAATATATTTATTGTTTTTAGAATAATTGAACCGATTCGACCAGTTGTATTGATAATTAGATGTCAAAATGGGCATGTCATGACTGGCTCAGTAAAAATGTCGGTTTGAGCTTCAATTTTGGAGGATCGAAAAAGATCAGACCTACTAGACCAAAAAGTTGACCTAGACACCTTTTCATATGTAATTTGTGGAATGGGCCGGGCTTGTGGCTAAAAACTAGCGGCCCGATAGAATTTGGCTGATTCAAATTTTTTTCTCTTTGACCAAGTGGGTCGATGCCCCAGCCAACCTATTTCACATTCTACTAAGAATAATTAATGGCGGACTTTTAATCAAAGGCAAGATCAGTTTGACCACCTTTGAAAACACCGAGTGTAAGTTGTGGGGATGGTCACATGTATAAAATCTTTCGCACTTTTTATTTTTGAGTGAAAATCTTTTATATTTTAATTTTGATGCTTTCTTAATAAATATAAATATTGCATACATAATATAAATACATTCAAAATTATTCTAAGTGTTATAATGCCTTTAAAAACTTCATTACATTTGTTCAGGAAAGAATTTCATTTGTTACAATATCAGAATGTGCATCAATGCTATAGAACTTATACTGCAACCATTTGAACCAATCATCCGTGTGGTCGCTACATATTCGTTTTAACAATATATTAATTTATTGTTGGAAGTGTTATCACAACTATTTTACGCATCTTAGACCAATATTCATTTTCGTCCCCAAATGTAAATAACTTTGTCCTCTAGTCTAAATTTATAAATTTTCCATCTATACAGGAAAAATCCTTAATGTTTTCACTTTTCATGCCTAGGATACTCTTAGTTACCAGACAAGGGTGCAACAATTTCGGATGTAACACTAAAACATTACATGTGCTTGTACATGTACTTGTTGAATAAAATATAATACTTTAGCCTTTTGCTAGTGACAAACACTTAATGTTAACAAAATTTCTCAAGCAATTGTATAATGTCTTTGAAGTTTTTGTCAATAGTTATATCCGGTTTTAAGTGATCCGTTGGTCCTCTTTCGTGTAGAAATTTCACTGTATATATCCCTCATTTACAACCCGCTTGACCAAGGAGCTTCTAATACAAGTGGGGGCTTTCGCCTTCGGGACTTTTCCCTTATCAAAAAAAAAAAAATATTAGCTCAATAGAAAAACTTCTTAGTAACATTTAATCAATGCTTGTTTCTATAATCACCACTTCATTAAGATTATGACTTTTAATCCTAGTGGCATTTGTTGTTCAATTGATTTATCTGAAAATTGTAAATCCTTTAATTTCTAAAAGAAATCAAATGACGAAGATTAAATAAAAATAACTCTGATTCCTCCCAAAAAAACAAAAAATTCATTGTGTTAGATGAATGTCATGTGTACAAGATGATATCATAATTGTACACGTGTCAATCCAATGCAATGGATCATCAAATGAAACATGATTATAGAATAGGAAATGTAGTCTCTAAGAAGTGTAGTTAGTTAGTGGCCATGGGTATTACTCTTCAGTGAAGGGCCCGAGTTCGAGGCTCTGCAATGACAGGGCCCAATTCTTACACACAAAAAAAAAGGTTATGTTAGTTGTTAATTCCACATATTTTGCTCATTTTCTATGGAGATTAATTTGTACTCAATTAACATAAAGGAAAAAAGACAGAATACCCACATTTTCATTCACAATCCTCAAAGAAAACGCCGCATCCATAACAATTTCCCTATAGATACGCTCCCCTGAAAAAAAGGACAAATATACGCTGAAAGATATAAGACCATATTTCACTCAAAAATCACGGCGCAACAGATCAACGATCAAAATTGAGATCTCCATAATAACGAGATAACAAAAATCGAAGCAAAACACAATTCTACGAAAGAAAGAGGCAAGAAGAGATCTGTTCGAGATAACAATCAAACTGCAAATTAGGAGGAAGAAGAAAAACAAACCAGGTCACATCAATACGATCTACTTATTTTATTCTGAAAAAACATTATTTCGATCACTTTCATGATTTTCCAGATAGAAAATTAGAATTGAATATGTATCGAATGAAATTAACATTGAACCAGGAATTTTGCATAAGAATTCGATAAACCTGAAAGTTTCGAGCTTATAAAATGATAATTTGTTCGAATTATAATCCAAAATTCTACAAAAATTGCTTCTCATGAATATCTACAAAAAAAACCGTGTGAATCTCAAAAATTTGTATGCAATACATTACGTAATTGTTTCACATATGTTTCTTTGTTGTTTCACAATTGTTTCTATTGGCAATGCTTCGCCTAATACAACGCATTGCTTCTTCCCGTACATGAAACATTGTTTCATATGTGTTTCATTTATGATTCTTATATGTTTCACATAGGCAAATTTTTATTGAATTCCATAGTTGCATGGAGAAGACCTCAGCAGTGGTATACCAAAATGGACAATGAAAACAAAATGGAGATTATATCAACTTTGAGATAACATGAATACTGAATCCAATGGAAAGCACTTTCATCACCCTAAAGGAAATCTTGGAACAACAAATTCAATTAAAAAAAAAATTAAAGTTTACTTGTCCATCATCGACTACGAGAAATGGACACGACTCCACTGCCAGACCAAAAGATACTTTATATTGACTTCTGATATAGTAGAATTATTAAATATAACAACTGTAGAGGGGAAAGACCTACTAGTAGCAACTTTGCTAGAGTACGTGAGATCTTTAGTTCAAGATTGGGCATGCGCGCATCAAAATGAAGCAAGATCAACATTTACAAGGATGACAAAAAAATGTTGAAGAGTATATGGGGAAAAACTACACTATTTCTCTAAATTTAAGAGTAATTTGCTACAAACTTTTATCACATGATCCTCTGTTTCACAATTGTTTCTTACATTTTCATTTATATTTCAGGTGAAGAGATCAAATGATTTTATCTTTAAAATCATAGAGGCTGACAAAAATATATTTGATCTGGACCTTGAAAAAAGGACTTTCAAATGCAACAAGTTTCGAATGGATGAAATTCATATCCCACATTCTATAGCAGTACTAAAATACTTGAATGAAGATCCGTACAAATACTGCTCGGATACTACATGAAGGAAACAATAGTAAATCAAAATAGCTGATAACAATCCAGACCCTAGAAAGCTAATCATATACAAAATAGTTTCGATCCATACTACAACAAAATACCAAACTTAAACATATTGTTCAACTGATTACACCATCATTAAGATTACGTAACAATAATTCCATAAAACTAATAGAAAGTGGAGGTAGAATCCCAATGTCATTGTCATCATCATCACCATTTTGCTGCTTTAACTTAGCATAATTGTAAAGCAGATGACTAAGTCTTGCTTGTTCATTCTCTATCTCTAACGTTTCAACGTCCATAGCCTTCCCAACAATAAAGTACTCCGCATAACAAGCAACAAAAAATCCCACATACACTTCAAAAGAAATAAAAATAATACACAGTCAGATATATAACACAACAAATCAAAAACAACAAAAAATAACAAACAAATGGAAAATACATAGCAAAACGGGTTTTCCTGAAAGCCTCAAATTGGTTTTCAATTAAATAGTTCTTCAAATTGTTTATAACATCAAAAGAGAACCCAATATATATTCTAGCAGTATACCAGTCTTCAGGATCAATAACATATTTGAAACCCTAGAAACAACAAAGAAACAAAAACGAAACACGAAATCAACAAGCACTTCAACTACAATACTAAAGAACAAAAGAAACATAAAAGAAACAACTTTGAAACAACATCGAAATAAATGAAAAACTTCAAATCATAAAATATAAAAGAACACAGAAAAATCATACCTCAACAACATCAGATTCTGCAAAAGAAACAATCTTCTTTTTCGAAGCTTTGACACAAACCTTGGATTTTACAGTTTTAAAAGACGATCTAACCTGTAAAACTACTTCATCATCAATAACTTTTTCGACTTTTCTCTTCTTCGAACACATTTTACCAACATCAAGCTTCTGAAGTTTTCTCTTTTCGAAGTATATGGTGTTTCAAAGAGCTTCTCAAAAGCCTCTTATAAGGAGAGTTCTTAGACGTCAAACTTCAAGCAACAGTTTTAGGAAGTTACAGAAAGAGAAAGTTAATGATGAAAATGTGAGAGGAATCGGAATGATAGAAACTGAAAAACCAACGATGAAAGAGAGCAGAGCAAAGAGACGACATGCCACGATCAAAGAGAGAAGAGCAAAAAACAAGGGAACTGGTTTGAGTTGTAGAGAAATTGGGTGGGAAAAAACTAACCCTAGGTTAGAACATAAAAAGATGAACAAGTTGGGTAGAAACGTGAAGACTAAAGACCGATTGGGTATTTTTGTCCTCTGGTGATATTTTTGTCCTTTTTTAAAAATTAAGGGTATTTTGTGTAATTTCCTCTAACATAAAATAAAAATAACATAACAAGGTTAACCATCGTTTCAATAATTGTGAAATATAGTGTGGCGCTTACGACAAATAAAAGAAAAATAAAAAAACTAACAGCTAATTTGTATTTTTATTTTTTTGAAGGGAAACCAACAACTAATTATAGAAAAGTTGTAGTAAAAAAAATTAGAGAAACATTCATCACACCGTTTTAAAATGATTATATATGTTGATATTCAGGATTAAATATAGAGTTCGCCGGATTTTTGACTTTTTCTCCATAGCAAGAATGTTTATTAGCCATATTTTTCAAAAACATGTTTTTTTAGTTTAATGTCCACTTGGCCCTTTTTTATATTTTCTTGACGTACATAACTCAAAGATCAAGTTACATGACTCAAGAATAAGACACATGACTAAGATCGAGTTATATAATTCGATCGAGTTACGTACCACATCAATTTTTTAAAAATAGTCAAACATCTCATTAAATAATACACGAAAGGTATAACCGTCATTTTTTTGCCAAAATAGCTAAAAATCATGTTTTCTAAAATACTTAACTATTTTTATTTTCACAAAACATAAGTGCAAATTTGGTCTACTACCACTTAAGAGTTAATATTTCCAGAAGATGTATCTAAATATTTTTATGGTACCGCTAATAATGACCACACCTCTAAAAGCACTTTGTAAGCATATTCAATTTTTTACTTTTTGTCACTTACTTAAAACTCATCACTCATTATCAAATTAAACTAGATATATATTTCTTTCAGAATTAAATTAAACTAGATATATTAAAACGGAGGGATTTTATCAAGAAATTAACGAAGATTGTGACAGTGTATCATAATTAATAATTAGATACCACCCATAAGATAATTGAAATGTTGATAATGAATAATGATGAATGCAAATTCCACTTGTACAAGCCAGCCTTGAATACAACGTACCACCCACAAAATCCCATACCCCGCGCCTCCAACCACAATTATAGTCTCGGGTCGTTATCCAACGTGGAAATTGGTTTGACTCCGGATAGACGGCTTAGATTTATCCAAAGGAGTCCTCTCAGCCGCTGGATCATCTACGCCAACCAGCATGTTCTGACAACTCACGATCAACGGTTGGTGATAACAGGTCAAGTGTGGGACCAATCACGTTGCTCCGTCGTGCCACGTCGGCCACATCCACGACAACCCCCAAGCCCCAAATCATCTTATTTTGTAGCCCCCACGTTCTCCTACAGTTATATGACTTCTCCTCTTTAGTTTTTTTGCAGTCTATTTATGACCATATTGCCCTTGATCAATTTTGGGGAAAAGGGGTGAGTTGACATTTTTGCCCCTGAAATATTTTTATTTCTATATTTTGGTCTACTTATTCTTATTGAGTACAAACAATATAAAATTCAAAATTAACTTGTGCAGGACAATAAAATATTTAATAACACCTACATTAATAATTATAGATAACATGATCATGAGTTTTATAACTATATATAACATTCTCTTTCTAGTAAATAAGTAGTGAAAGAACAAATGATGTACTTTAAATTCTTGAATTCAATGTTAGAGCATATAGTACAAAGTCAATAGTAATCTTGACCGGAATTTTTCTAATTAATATCTTAGTTTCAATGCTATCTCAGTGTAGAAAAAATTGGTGCGATTGAAAAAATAAACAGTTACTGTAAAATAAATCACATAATACAAAATCGTATTCTAACTATAATGAACACGAGAAAGCGAAAGCGAAATTGGATCGAATTACCTCCACCATTGCTAGTTCTTCGATGATACTTGAGAATTGATTTCTTCGTGATTCCGAGAATTCTTCTAAGCCCTTGCTCTCGCACGATAATGGAATTCGTTTTCTAAAATGTGAGTAGGCTTAGGGACCTCGAATACCAATTTATAGATGATCTCGTCCCATCAAGAGATCGTACCAAATTGGAAAGAATCTTCCATGATTATTGGTATAATTAGCCAAGATTTGTGCCAATCAAATATGGAAATGATATAGACCACATATGGAAAAAATATCAATATGATTTTCCTTGATCAAAAAGAAATAATCTTACATTTATGGAAAAATATCAATATGATTTTCCTAGATCAAAAAGAAATCTTATACTCTCCCACTTGGTCTATATATTTCACAATGCACCTTAATAGGAAACAAAGTACACGAATCATGGCGATAGGTCCTCTAATAGGTGAGTATTATCTTCCATGTATCACATTGTACTATATTCCCAGGATAAGCTATGTTAAACTTAATGAATAAACCTCATGTTTATTCTAGGTCCAAACTTAATGATATTTCTCAAATAAACAAAAAATTAATGTGCACAACCATATGAGAAACATCTAAATAAATAAGAGTTCCATTAAGTAAAATGTACGTACAATGAAAGATTACAATATGGAACTAAGTCCCATTCTTTCTACATGATCATTGAAATTCTTTGGTGGCATGCCCTTAGTCAAAGGATCATCAATCATTAATTCAATGCTAATGTGTTCAATGACTACTTTATTTTCCTTAACACGTTCTCTTATGGCTAAATACTTAATGTCGATATGCTTACTTGACTTCCACTCTTATTATTCTTAGCCATAAATACAACAATTTGAATTATCACAAAGACAACCTCCTCAATGGCCTAGAAATAGAGTCCACAACTCTAAGCCCGGATATGAAACTCCCCAACCAAACTCCATGCGAAGTGGCCTCAAAACACGATACGAACTCGGCCTCCATAGTGGAAGTAGCGTAGGTCAAGTCCGCTTTGCACTTCTCCAAGATACGACTCAATCAGCATAAAGATATAACCCGATGTTGATTTTCGTGAATCAATGCAAACAACGTAGTCAATCGAGTAGCCAATCACCTCCGTGATTATCGGTTCGTCTATATATGAGCATGTAATCCTTTGTACCTTGAAGATATCTCATCACTTTCTTTGCGACTTTCCGGTGATCAATACCTGGTTACTCGATATCTACCTAACACTCCAACAACATATGCAATATCGTGTCTAGTGCGACTGAGCATACATAAGGCTTCCAACCGCGAAGCATATGGAATGTTTTTCATGTGTTCCTGCTCCAAATCATTTTTGGGACATTGACTCAAGTCAAGTTTATCACCCTTGACAATAGGTGCTACACTTGGTGAACAATTTTTCATGTTAAATGTCTCTAATACTTTATTGATATAGGTTTCTTGAGACAAACCCAATATGCCTCGAGATCTTTCTCTATGGATCTTAATGCCAATGACATAAGATGCCTCTCCCATATCCTTCATATCAAAGTTCTTTGAGAGAAATTGTTTCACCTCATATAGCAAACCCTTATCATTTGTTGCAAGCGTAAATATCATCCACGTATAAAACAAGAAAACAAATCTTACTCCCACTGATCCTTTGGTATATACATTGATCCATGATGTTCTCTTCAAAGCCAAATGAAGTAATAACTTCATGGAATTTCAAATACCATTGGCGGGACGCTTGTTTTAATCCGTATATGGACTTATTAAGCTTGCAAACTAAATGCTCATTGTTTCTAGAGGAGAATCCTTCAGGTTGTTTCATATAAACTTCTTCCTCTAGATCACCATTGAGGAATGTCGTTTTCACATCCATTTGATGTAGCTCAAAATCAAAATGAGCTACTAGTGCCATAACCACTCGAAGAGAATCCTTTTTAGACACAGGAGAAAATGTATCTGTGTAATCAATTCCTTCTCTTTGAGTGAACCCTTTGGCAACGAGTCTTGCTTTATGTCTTTCAATGTTGCCTTGTGAGTCTTTCTTTGTCTTAAAGACCCATTTGCACCCTATGGCTTTTACACCATCAGGCAACTTGACAAGATCCCAGACTCGGTTAGATGCCATAGAATCCATCTCGTCCTTCATGGCATTGTGCCATAAGTTAGATTCCTTAGAACTCATGGCTTGTGAAAACGTTTCAGGGTCTTTTTCGGCTCCAACATTACAGTCCATTTCTTGCAGATACACAAGATAATCACTAGAAATTGCTGAATGTCTGACTCTTGTAGATCTTCTCAATGTTGTTTCATCGTTATTTTGAGGAACTTGTTGTTCAGCTTGTGGCTCAACATTGTCTTGATGCCCCTCATCAACAATTTGATCTACAGGATCACCATTAGCAATTTGTGGAATCTCAACGATCGGTTGTCTTACACTCGAATGTACTTGAGGGTTGTAAACAACAACAACTAATCTATCACTTGAACTAGAGGGTTGATCCTTATAGTGATCCTTTTCGAAATTAAGTGTTGTAATCGATCACTCCCACTAATCAAGTCATCCTCAAGAAATTTTGCATTTCTTGATTCCACAATCCTAGTGCTTTATGAGATGGATAATAGAATCTATAACCTTTGGACTTTTCGGCATATCCAATGAAATACCCACTAACTCGTCCTCGAGTCTAGTTTCTTCTCTTGTGGATTATAAATTCTCACTTGACGGGCATCCTCAAACGTGTATATGTCGCAAACTCGGTTTCCAACCCTTAAATAGCTCAAAAGGAGTCTTTGAGACAACTTTGGTTGGAACTCGATTTAATATATACACACTCTTTTTAGCGCTTGATCCACAAGAATTGAGGAAGTCTTGAAGAGCTCCTCATGCTCCTTACCATGTCCATCAAAGTTCGATTTCTTCTTTCACGCCACACCATTCGATCCGGCGAACTGCATAGTGTCTCGGGCAACAATCCCATGTTCTTGAAGAAACTTCGCAAATGGACCAGGAGCTTGTCCACTTTCCGTGTATCTACCATAATACTTCCCACCTCTATTCGATCTCACAATTTTAATTTGCTTATCACATTGTTTCTCTACTTGACTTTAAAAACCTTAAAAGCATCCAAAGCTTCGTCTTTGGAACGGCTAAGCATGTAGAGATACATATATCGTGAGTAATCATCTATAAAGGTGATAAAGTATTTAGACTATTTGCATCCATATCCGGACAACAAATATCCGTATGAATCGAGAAAGGTGATAAAGTATTTAGGACTATTTGTACTCCTCTTTGCACCCTTTTGGACTTGTTGGTTTGCTTGCCCTTTATGCAATCCACACAAGTCTCGAATCGAAAAAATCCAGTACTTAGTACTCTTTCCTTTACCAATCTTCTAATTCTCTCAATGGAGATGTGTCCTAATCTCCTGGTGCCACAAATTAGAGGAATTTTCGCTTATAACACATCTTTTAATACCAAAGACAAGCATGCAAAACATTGTGAGAAGAATCATCTTGCAAATCAATAGAGAAAAGACCATCGACAATGTACCATACCCAACAAGATCAGATTTATAATATAAATAAAAAGATCCATTCAAAAAGTTAAAGGAATAACCCAAATCGGTACAAGTCTCGAATCAAATCAAGTTCCTTGAAAAACTTGGAATATAAAAGGTCCTTTCTAAATGCAAAATAAAACCAAGATTAGAACTAAACCGCATGTCCCTATGGCTTCAACATGAGACCGCATCTTATTTCTAGAATAGATACTTTGCTCATCGCCTCAAGGCTTCCTTAGGTTTCGCATACCCCGCAAAGTGCAAGGTATTTGAAATATGGATTGTACAACTTAATCAATCCACCATTTGTTATAGACAACATCAACCATATTAGATTCATAACAATGACAAATGAAATTTCCATACCTTTTTTTTCAAGCCAAATCTTAAATTTGGCGCAATCTTTCTTTATGTGTCCTTTCTTCTTGCAAAAATAACACTTGATTGGTTTCTTGATTCCCCCTTTGATAGGCATTTTGCCCTTCCCTTTCTCTTTGGCTTTCTCTGAAATTTTCCTTCGATTGCCACCATTGCAACTTCACTTGATTCCATAACAAGCCTCTTTCTTCCCGAACACACATGGTCATGAGTTCATTGATTGACCATTTATCTTTATGTGTGTTAAAGGATATTTTGAAAGGGCCGTATTGTTGTGGAAGAGTGTTCAATATATAGTGCACAAGGAAACTATCGACATGGTAACTTCAAGCGTCTTAAGTTGGGCAAATATCCCTCATTTTCATAATGTGCTCGCGCACCTTCTCACAAAGAGTGAGCCTCAAGGATGAAAACTTCATAATCAAGTGCTTGCAAGAGTTTTGTCGAGGGTGACAAATTGCTCATCAATGGCTTTCAAAAGAGCTTTGACCTTTTCATGATGCTCGACTTTAACCACGAACACTAGAGAAATCCTGGTCTTTATGTACATAACGGAGAGACGATTAGACCGCTCCCACTTTTCATAAAGATCAACCGCATCGACTACTAGTTTCGATAATAGCAGGTGGTTCGCCCTTCCTTATGGCATAGTCAATGTCTATCCATCCCAAATGAAGGAGAATTCTCTCCTTCCACACCTTGTAATTGTCACCGCTTAATTGGAATGTCACATTTCACATCGTAGATGTTAGCAGTTGAATAACTCGCAAAAATATACACGCTCAAAATTTGAGACTCAAATCAAATAACATGTTTACCGATGTAAACCATGTAAAAATTTATAAATCTAGTGACATAAAACTTGCATGTGGGCTAAAGTCTTACTCAATTAGATTTATTAGCAACTATATGATAGAACTATCAAATTATGTTCCTTTTCTTAATTCCTGTGGGTAGATTAAGAAATATAATTTGATATTCTATCCTAATTAACCATGTATAATAAAAACTTCCTGTGGGATAGAATTTATTATATTTATATGATTAATTACAATCAATGCTATTATATGATTCATACCAAATTTTAATTAATTAAAGATGCTGTGGCTATTCCTTAATTAATTAATTATTTGAATCATCTAACATCTATTACTGGAAGAGCTAATTATTTGTACAAAATCACAAATAATACAAATAATCAACTGCATATATATAATCTATATCCTTAAATAGTGTGCAAACATTCACATATTTATACACACAAATCAATATATATATATATATATATATATATATACAGATGTTGCTTCATTATTAAATGTCAAACAAATAAATTATATGGACTTATCATCAGCACATAATATGGAACTAGTATAAAGCCATCCTCCAAATCACAAACATGCACAATAAGGCTATTAAAAGCAGGACACGTAGATTGTGAAGAATCAATAAGCAACACAAAATGTGTTCGATAGCTTTAACAATCATCACTAGAAATTTGAAATCACTTGAGGCATATATACACACATGCATTTAAGGGTATGTCAAGCTACAGATTCTCAAACACAAGACACATTGAAAAGGTGCCGTGGGTTAATATACAAAGAGGAAAGTTGATCGGCATGATTTTCAATTCTTATCAGAAGACCAAATCATTTTCGCAGTGATAGAAAAACCAAAAACAGAGCAAATACGGAAAAACCCTCAGGCAAGACAGAAGTATAAAACGCTCTGATACCAAATGTAAAATAAATCACATAATACAAAATCGTATTCTAACTATAATGAACACGAAAAAGCGGAAGCGAAATTGGATCGAATTACCTCCAGCCATTGCTAGTTCTTCGATGATACTTGAGAATTGATTTCTTCGTGATTCCGAGAATTCTTCTAAGCCCTTGCTCTCGCACGATAATGGAATTCGTTTTCTGAATGTAAGTAGGCTTAGGGACCTCGAATACCAATTTATAGATGATCTCGTCCATCAAGAGATCGTACCAAATTGGAAAGAATCTTCCATGATTATTGGTATAATTAGCCAAGATTTGTGCCAATCAAATATGGAAATGATATAGACCACATATGGAAAAATATCAATATGATTTTCCTTGATCAAAAAGAAATAATCTTACATTTATGGAAAAAATATCAATATGATTTTCCTAGATCAAAAGAAATCTTACAGTTACATGAGTAAAAGTAAAACAAATATAATTATACACATTAGAACTATGTTAATTTGCTTATATCAGATTAAGCTTACTTATAAATTTTATTTTGAATGAATCACGAACACATCCATAATTCATATTTCTAAATTAAATAAAAATATAGCTTATGACAGTGGCAAACTGTCACAACTATCCATTCATTAAATTCACAAAGTTCTTAATTTGGTGGCGCTCAAATGAAAAATCTAGAGAGTATATATAGTAAAAATATTAGGGGATAATATTTGAGAAAATACGCTAATTGTCTTATGTGAATAAAATAGAAATTCAACATACATGGGCTACACGAAAAGAAAAAATCATGGATCCAATTTATGAACTTAATATCATCCAAATTATAAAACTAAAATCCATTAAAATTGGTATTAATTGAATCATGAACTAAAACAACGATCCAATTTTTAACACCAAATAATCAACTTTTCATTTATGTCTTTCTCAAGAAATGAAAATTTGCGATTAAATTAATCTAATGTAAATACTCTATAAATATTAAATAAGCCTATGAAGTAGATATTTCATGCAAATATAAACAAATTGATGCAACTTGACAATTTAAAAGTGAGCATCAAATATGGGCAATATTCACACACAAGAATCATTCAAATTTGGAAAGTATGAGAGTTTGCTCCATTGTTTGGTTTTGAAATTTTCTTATTTTTCGTTAGTTGTTGAATAGTATTGAAAGATTTGCCTATGTGCTCCACATGTTTGTGGACTACTAGAAATGTCACTTGAGTATAATGGTGTTTTGCTAAAAGCATGGGCTCCTTCTAGGATGATATCCTTTATCCAATGGAGGCAGTTCTAGTTGGCATTAGACAAGGCCTTTGTCAGGCTACAAAATTTCATGCTGGAAGTTTGAAGGTACAAATAGATGATAAGGATATTGCTTGCAACATCAATAGACACTTACTCTTTGAGGGGAAAAATGCAAAGATAGCCGAAGACATCTATTTGTTTTGTTTTTGTTTGATGATGTTTCTTTTGTATAGCAAAATCGTAGAAGCAATTCTAAGTCTACTAGATTAGCAAATATGGTTTCGATGATAGCATCTTTAACTTGAGTTGGGTTGACCGATTCCCCAATTAGCTCGTTGATTAGCCGATTTGGACATTTAGCCGTTGGCTACGTGATTTATTGTTTCTTGTAATTTTTTCGGAGTTGTTAATGAAATTTCTACCGTTTGGAAAAAAAAGTATAATCTTAATGCTGTAAACATGTTTTGAACTTAGCCAAAACAATACAATCTATAGTAATCTCATTTGCAATATAGATATTTTCTTTGTACCAAAAAGGAAAGAAAAAAACAAAGACACTTTTCTGTGTCACACTCAATTTTCGTCATCAATTACCGATGAAATTATACCGTTGAACAACGAAACTATAAATTAAATTGAATGGAAAAAAAAATAGCCAAAATATTTTTTTTTTTTGAGTTACTGCATACACACTTCACTTAGAGTTGGTTGACAATTATTTTAGGCCAGGGGTAATTTATACACAAAATATTAAGGAGTGGCAGTTTAGTCATTTCAAAGTCCCATGCAATTTGTTTTAATAAATTGTCCAAGAAAGACAGACGACATCCCCCACCATAGTATTGTCGAACCAAACAGACAACACCACCTTTTATAGAAAGAAGAAATCTGCATTCAAACCGATCAAAAAAAAAGAAATCTGCATTCAAATTCAACTTCTTCATACCTTCAATCAATCCTCAGCCTTCAAACACACTAAAAGGTAATACTTTAATTTGTTATAAACTCAAATCTCCTTCTTGTCGAAACTTACTTTAATTATTGTGTAGTAGTAAATTTTCACTTGTAATGACACACTAGTGTTATGATCATTATTCATCACTATTAATGCTTGACTTTTTGATTACTAATTTTTTTCAGGATCTCTATTTTAATTTCTTCTGATATTTCTGGAATTTAAATTCAGTTCTGACAGTTATATGTTTCTTCGTATGATCTGATTTTGCTTTTTTCTTCTTTTGTCTGGAAATAACTGTTTAAAACTTGCAGAATTATGAATCATATCTGCATTTGGAACTTGCAAACTTGCAATTTATTTAGTAATTTTTCAATTCGAGTTTAGAATCTGGGATTTTGTTAATTGAATTGAAAATTTTGCTTTAAATTATATTAATTTCATTTTTCCTGATTTAATTAGGTTACCCTTTTATTAATGGAGTCCGAAATTGGGGAAGATGAAAAAGAGTTGTCCTTGAGAACTGTATTAATAGTGAAGGGTCAAGTCCAAATTTAAACAAGGAGAATATCAGTAACAGTGATGAGCCATTTCCTGATGTAATAAAAGACAAGGATGGCCTTATTTCATCCGGCCCAGAAATCGAATTGTCCAAAGATGTATCAAAGAGTAGTAAAACATCAAGTGACAGTAAAAATACTAAAAACAGTAAATTAGCCAAAGAATCAGACCGATTCAAAAGGATCGGTCGTGTTTGGACGCATTACAAAACCGAGCTTGTCACAGAGTCTCTCGTTTCCTGTCAGAGGCCGCCATTCTGATGTAATGAAAAGAAAACTGAGGTGTATCCTAGTAAATCAGACACTAAGCAGTCTCAGAAAACTGTTGTAAAAGTTGAGTCCAAAGTCTCAAATGGTAAGGGCGTGACGAATGCAGGCAAAACTGCCAGCAGACGTGCAACTTTATCGTCTTTGCCTAGCCTTCGTCAATCTCCGGTAAGATTTTTCTCTTTAAAAACAAAATTTCCATTGTTTTGTCTACTTACTATATTTGCTTGGTGTTTTCAGTCTGGAAAACATTTATCTGCTAATGGAACTGTGATGAAGCCTGAAACCGATGTGTACGTAAACATGCATTAATTTTTTTATCTTTGTGTATGAAACTTGTGATTTTAATAACACGTACTGCGTTCGTATTTCAGAATGTTGATCATCTGTATGATGAACTGATTTTGACTGTTTTAGTTACGAATGCAGACTGGTTGAGAACAATTCGGAGTCTAGCAACAATGGATTGCCTGTAAAGGAGGATGAAGAGGAGGATGTCCATTCCGTTACTTCATCGTACTGTTAATCGAGACGCCCTATTCATGTTTCTTAATTTCATTTATGTCGAACGGAAATACAATGTTCACAAATTTGTACTTTAAAACAGGACTCAGCAGAGGATTAATGTTGCAGCCTTCTCCTTCAGATTGGAACAACGTGCTGAAAAAAAAGCGAAAAGAGGTAGACATTGTAAATGCACTAATATTATTATTATTTTTTGAAATAAATGTGTCATCATGCGATGACCGACATCTATGTTGATCTTCAGTTCTTTTCGAAGATAGAAGAGAAAATACATGCCAAGGAAATGGAAAAGACTAATTTGCAAGCGAAATCGAAGGTGATTGAGAATCTTGTGGCCCTAATTTATTAAATTTTCTGTTCTAAGACCTAGTTTTAGTTTGTTTACTCTTTTTATGTTCTTGGATTTGATGTTAGGAAAATCAAGAGGCAGAAATAAAGCAGCTGAGAAAGAGCTTGAAATTTAAAGCTACACCTATGCCGAGTTTCTACAAAGAACCTCCTCCAAAAGTTGAACTCAAGAAGGTAGTCTCAATGAGTCTTGCTTAAACTCAATATATTTAGTGTATTATTATTATTGACATGAACATATTATATTATATGGATTTAAGGAAAAGGTTTATGTTTTGTGATTTTGTCCAAGCATTTATTTCTCCGATTATATGTCTTGCAGCCGAACTCGTGAATGTATTTTTATGTGCACTCTTGTTGTATAAGAACATCTCAGTCTGTCTTAGATTAGATTTAGAGAGTGTTAGCAAACACTGAAAAAAAGTGATTCTCGGCTTTTGGCTGAGAAAAAACAAAGAATCACTTTTTAGTATTTGCAAATGTTAGCTTTTGCATCATTTAATAAAAATAAAAGTTAGGGGTAGGGTGTTTCTGATTTTGAAAATGCGCTTTCGGTATTCTGTAAATAAAATGATGTTTGTTTGTTATCTCAAATTTGAAGAACATAATATTGGCCTACTACTAATAAGAAGAGTGTTTTTTCTTCTATCCAAAAAGCTCATTGTGAAACTACTTCTGCTACAATAAATAACTTCTTTCTAAGTACAAACACTCCCGTAGTCTCTGTTTTGATCAAAGAACGTTCTAATCCACCTTTAATGTATAATATGAGTTAAGGTTAATGCGTGATGTTAAGTTGGTTGTCACATTTGTGTAGATACCAACTACACGACCAATACCGCCTAAGCTCGGAAGGAACAAAGGCACTCGTATCTACCCCTCTCAACTCATCGGAAAACGGTGGATCATGTGTTAGTCCGAAAGTAACTAGAGATAACTGCAACTCTCCAAAATCTCCCCAATCAAATGGTGATAAGGGGAATAATGCTGCTTCAAAGAAGTTAACCAAAAGCTCCTTTCCAGGCCTCAAACTAGAAGAGCAAAAGTTGGACAAACAGAGAGCCAAAACAAGCAAACTGATGCACTTAACTCGGACGAAATCCAGGACCGGCCTCGTTGTATCCCAGAATTTGAGGATCAGATTGAAGAATGTCCTGAAAGGAATGGTGCTCAGTGTAATAATTCTGAGGTAATGCCTGCTGATGTCACAGTTGAAGGTTGAATATATAAAGTTATCATAATCACCTTGCATGTTGTTCCTTACAGAGTTTAAATTTACTACGAAACTACATTTTGTTTTTGTGAATACAGTTCTTGTATGTTAATGTCTTGAGTTGTTATAAATACTATGTTGTCTGCAAGTTGGTTACAGTTTCATGTATTCTTTTATTATTGTTCAATGAAATATTTGACATGTTATATATGGCTATGGTGGATTACATCCGACATTTTCGATTTTGTATATTTTAAAAATTCATGTTCAAATTTGTTTTTATTTTACATATTGCAGTGAGGGGGTATTTGTTAGGTAATATAAAGCTAAGGGGGTGTTTGTAACACCTTCATGGGGTAATTTTAAAAGATAATTGGGAGTTTTTTTGTAATTCGACTAAATATTAGGGTAGTATTTGTAATTATTCGTTATATTTATTTGGGTATTGTTTTGTTCGTTTCTTCTTTGATGGGTAATTTGAAACAAGTTTGAGGCTTGAAAAACATCTTTAAATTGCAACATGGAGGAATAGTGTAATGATAAGGTCATTCTCCGTTCACTTCAGTTAGACTTTATTGTCATTGGCAGAAGCGTGTGTGTAGCAACAATATGTTGGGTAAAATTTTCTAGTGTATGGTTTTTCGTTTTAAAAAATGGTCGGATAATGTATAGGCTAAGTCGAGGCCGAATTGATTCTCTCTCCGCAAGACGAAAACGCCCGTATACTAGTGCTTACGGTTCGCGCTCGCCTCTAAGATACAACGACTTTATCCCGATTAGCAAAGACAAAGAAACCGAACAACAAATAACAAACAAAAGTTCGAACTTTCAAGCTTTGAACGGAGGAAAAATCAATATGATTGTATGATGCAAATGACATGTTATTATCTTTCGTGTTTTTCGTATCTCAAATCATCTGCAGGGGCTTCAATATTATAGGCAATGAAGTGCCCGTACGGAAAATTGCGTCTTTTGGCTCGAAAAGGCACATTTGCAGATCAATCGCACGCACTGCGCACGAGCACGACTGGGGCGCACGGCCGTGCGCTTTGCCCCGTGCGGGTGCTACAACTCTCGTAGGGAGCACGACCCGGCACGCACGGCCGTGCTCCCGCCCGTCGCGAGGCCGAAGTATTCCCCGTTTGAACTTATTTAATTAATTACAAAAATTAATTAAACATTTATTTTTAAAGGTTTTTTTTGTCCAAAAAGAATAAGGGCCTTGAAGCCCAAGCCTGCACCCACGTCCCACGACCCACGACCCACGACCGGACCCAGGCCCGGCCGGGCCGGCCGGCCGGCGCGGGCGGGCGGCGGCCGCGTGTGTGCTGAACCAAACCCACAAGCATGTAGGTCCTCTCCCCTTTAAAAACTTTGGTGCCCCCAGGCCCAAACCCATTTGTCCAACTTGAGATAAATAAAGTGTGCAAACTTTTCATCCTTTTTCCTATGTGGGATGGAGCATCTCTCCTCCCCCACATTTTCCATTTTCCATACCATTTATTTGTGTTAAGTGGCTAACTTCTAGCATTAATTTCTCATTCACCGAATCGGTTTTGAGAAATTTCAAATGCTATTCTCATCTACTCTCTTAGTAGAATTTTTACAAATAGTTTAATTCCATTTTTCACAAATGGAAACCACTTAATTAATTGGTCAAAATCGGGTCAACACCCAATTTCCCAAAGACCAATTCCAACAATCCCCCACATGAATGAAAATAATGCATGCGTGTATGCATTAAAGAAAGTCTCGGCGAATCGTTATTGCATCGAGGAAGGTAGCTTGTGGCTTTTGAACCTTCCTTAGTAAAGTACTATCGGATTTACTAGCTGCTTAGTGACGCGATGTCTTGAACTACTCAGCCGTTTGTGTAAACCAAGACAACAGTACTTACACAATAACAACTCTAACACTTGTTGTTCTCACGTTGTGTCCATTTCGCCCTGGACCATATCTTAGATTCATAAGTGTTTCTTTGAAGCGGCCATTACTTCTCACTTATATAGGTGATCTCCTATTGAAGAGTATCCCCGCCATACTCCACCTTTTGGTATAGGAATCATTAAAAGTCTTAAACTTAACCTCACCACATTCAAATGAGGTTTAAATACACTTGGATGTATCGAGAATGAGCTAACACATTTTCCAAGTGTTCAAATTTGAACATTCATAACTTAGTTGTCCCATTGAACCAAGGTCTTGGGATCTCCAATTCACAAGGTTGGGTTACCGCTATGAACATTCTTTAAGTTGTGGATTTTAAACCCATTCCCTTAACAATTTATACAAATTGATCTCGATTTAATGCCTTTTGTAAAGCGGATCCGCAAGGTTTTTCTTTGACTTCACGTAGTCAACCGAAATAACCCTATTCAAATCAACCGCTTTATTGGTATTATGTCTCCGACAAAAATGTCTAGACTTACCTTTTTCCTTTGCACGAAAGGACACTTTTAATAAATACAACATTTCATGATTCAATGATCGTACCATCACTTATATCATAAATGTTGAATTTATTTCTTTCGGCTTCTACTTTTTCCAAAGCACCCCCACATTTCAAGGCAATCTCCTTTATGTGGGTTGCTTAAAAGTCAAGCTCCTCTTTCAACTTCCGGTATCTTTGTTTAACACAAAGTCACCCAGAACTTTTATGGCTCTCGGCCACTTTACTTTATTTTGTTAGAACATTATCCCGACAATCCAGTTAGAATCTCGTTCTTCCGATTTCGATCTTAGTTCCAACAATTCCATCTTTTACAAGGTGTGTAACATTTGATGTTATCACATCTTTAGTAAGACTTCAGATTTAACTTATTACACGTTTGCCTTTAGTGTTACAACACTTTCGACAACACCTCATGCAAATGTGGTTTCGGTGTTTACAACACTTTTGGCAACACCTTCTATTACATTTCAAAAATGCAAAAAACTCCACCGGTGTTCCACAAAGTATGATCATACCCCCACATTTGCCGCGTTTTCCATTCGGAATCCCGGTTGTCTTCCTCAATCCAAAGTCGAACTATCAAATCCTCAAGCCCCATTTCCTTTCGCTTGTGCTTGAGGTAGTTCTTAAACTTTTTCCACGAAGGCGGCAATTTTTCGATAATCGCACCACTTGAAAAGACTCGTTCGTAATCATCCCTTCGACACTAAGTCGTGAAGTATGATCTCAATTTCTTGTACTTGGCTAATCACCGCCTTGGTGTCAACCATCTTATAATCCAGAAATTTACCGACTACAAATTTCTTTGCACCGCATCTTCTGTTTTATACTTTTTCTCCAACGAGTCCCACAACTCTTTGGATGTTTTGAACGAACTATAGACGTTGTACAAGGTATCGTCTAGTCCATTCAAAATATAATTCCGACAAAGGAAATCACTGTTATGCCAAGCATCCACAACGATTCTCCGTTCATTGTCGGATTCTTCATCACCAACGCCAGTAGGGGGTTCCTCCTTCACGAAACGAGATAGCCCCAAGGTTGTCACGTAGAACAAGATCTCTTCTTTGCCATCTCTTGAAGTCGACCGGAGAACTTCGCCGGTTTCTCGCCATGAGCGGGAGAAGCAATCTTCAAAATCGAGCCATCGGCGTGAACGATCTGGAAGCCATCTTCTCGAAAACAAAAACAATAAATAAAGAATTTTCGTCTTGCGATTGTTGGGTAAAATTTTCGGTGTATGGTTTCTCGTTTTGAAAAATGGTTTGGGATAATGTATGGTTTAAGTCGAGGCCGATTTCGAGATCTGTCTCCGCAAGACGAAAACGCCCGTATACTAGTGCTTACGGTTCCGCTCGCCTCTAAGATACAACGACTTTTACGTCCGATTAGCAAAGACAAAAAAATCGGAACAACAAATAACAAACAAAAGTTCGAACTTTCAAGCTTTGAACGGGGAAAAATCAATATGATTGTATGATGCAAATTATCGATTATTATTATCTTTCGTGTTTTTCTTATCTCAAATCATCCGCAGGGGCTTCAATATTATAGGCAATGAAGTGCCCGTATGGAAAATTCGTCTTTTGGCTCGAAAAGGCACATTTGCACGAATAGGCACTGCACAGCATGGGAGCACGACTAGACGCACGGGCGTGCGCCGCTCGCCGTCTTGTGGCGCTCAAACTTCTGTTCGACGCCACGACCAGCGCACGGCCGTGCGCGTCGCCTGCGCGCGCTTGGTGCTAAACTCTCCGTTTTTCACGACCCGAACTGCTTTTAATTAATTAGGCCAAAATTAATTTGAACTTATTTAATTAATTACAAAAATTAATTAAACATTTATTTTTAAAGGTTTTTTTTTTTGGTCCAAAAAGAATAAGGGCCTTGAAGCCCAAGCCCAAGCCCCACCCACGTCCCACGACCCACGACCCGGACCCAGGCCGAGCCGAGCCGAGCCCGGGCGGGCGGCGGCGCGGCGCGCTGCAAGCGTGTGTGCTGAACCAAACCCACAAGCATGTAGGTCCTCTCCCCTTTAAAAACTTGGGTGCCCCCAAGGCCCAAACCCATTTGTCCAACTTGGGATAAATAAAGTGTGCAAACTTTTCATCCTTTTTCCTATGTGGGATGGAGCATCTCTCCTCCCCACATTTTCCATTTTCCATACCATTTATTTGTGTTAAGTGGCTAACTTCTAGCATTAATTTCTCATTCACCCTAATCGGTTTTGAGAAATTTCAAATGCTATTCTCATCTACTCTCTTAGTAGAATTTTTACAAATAGTTTAATTCCATTTTTCACAAATGGAAACCACTTAATTAATTGGTCAAAATCGGGTCAACACCCAATTTCCCAAAGACCAATTCCAACAATCCCCCACATGAATGAAATTAATGCATGCGTGTATGCAGATTCGCTTGAAAGTCTCGGCGAATCGTTATTGCATCAGGATAGGTAGCTTGTGGCTTTGAACCTTCCTTAGTAAAGTACTATCGGATTTACTAGCTGCTTAGTGACGCGATGTCTTGAACTACTCAGCCGTTTGTGTAAACCAAGACAACAGTACTTACACAATAACAACTCTAACACTTGTTGTTCTCACGTTGTGTCCATTTCGGCCCTGGACCATATCTTAGATTCATAAGTGTTTCTTTCGAAGCGGCCATTACTTCTCACTTATATAGATGATCTCCTATTGAAGAGTATCCCGCCATACTCCACCTTTTGGTATAGGAATCATTAAAAGTCTTAAACTTAACCTCACCACATTCAAGAGGTTTAAATACACTTGGATGTATCGAGAATGAGCTAACACATTTTCCAAGTGTTCAACTTTGAACATTCATAACTTAGTTGTCCCATTGAACCAAGGTCTTGGGATCTCCAATTCACAAGGTTGGGTTACCGCTATGAACATTCTTTAAGTTGTGGATTTTAAACCCATTCCCCTTAACAATTTATACAGCTGATCTCGATTTATGCCTTTTGTAAGCGGATCCGCAAGGTTTTCCTTTGACTTCACGTAGTCAACCGAAGTAACCCTATTCGAAATCAACCGTTTATTGGTATTATGTCTCCGACAAAAATGTCTAGACTTACCTTTTTCCTTTGCACGAAAGGACACTTTTAATAAATACAACATTTCATGATTCAATGATCGTACCATCACTTATATCATAAATGCTGAATTTATTTCTTTCGGCTTCTACTTTTTCCAAAGCACCCCCACATTTCAAGGCAATCTCCTTTATGTGGGTTGCTTAAAAGTCAAGCTCCTCTTTCAACTTCCGGTATCTTTGTTTAACACAAAGTCACCCAGAACTTTTATGGCTCTCGGCCACTACTTTTATTTTGTTAGAACATTATCCCGACAATCCAGTTAGAATCTCGTTCTTCCAGATTTCAGATCTTAGTTCCAACAATTCCATCTTTTACAAGGTGTGTAACCTTCGATGTTATCACATCTTTAGTAAGACTTCAGATTTAACTTGTTACGGTGTCTGCCTTTAGTGTTACAACACTTTCGACAACACCTTATGCAAATGTGGTTTCGGTGTTTACAACACTTTTGGCAACACCTTCTATTACATTTCAAAATGCAACAGAAACTCCACCGTGTTCCACAAAGTATGATCATACCCCCACATTTGCCGATCTCCATTCGAAATCCCGGTTGTCTTCCTCAATCCGAAGTCGAACTATCAAATCCTCAAGCCCCATTTCCTTTCGCTTGTGCTTAAGGTAGTTCTTAAACTTTTTCCACGAAGGCGGCAATGTTTCGATAATCGCAGCCCACTTGAAAAGACTGCTTCGAATCATCCCTTCGCATACACTAAGTCGTGAAGTATGATCTGAATTTCTTGTACTTGGCTAATCACCGTCTTGGTGTCAACCATCTTATAATCCAGAAATTTACCGACTACAAATTTCTTTGCACCGGCATCTTCTGTTTTATACCTTTTCTCCAACGAGTCCCACAACTCTTTGGATGTTTTGAACGAACTATAGACGTTGTACAAGGTATCGTCTAGTCCGTTCAAAATATAATTCCGACAAAGGAAATCACTATCATGCCAAGCATCCACAGCGATTTTCCGTTCATTGTCGGATTCTTCATCACCAACGCCAGGGGGTTCCTCCTTCACGAAACGAGATAGCCCCAAGGTTGTCACGTAGAAAAAGATCTTCATTTGCCATCTCTTGAAGTCGGCACCGGAGAACTTCGCCGGTTTTCTCGCCATGAGCGGGAGAAGCAATCTTCAAACTTGGAGCCATCGGCGTGAACGATCCGAAGCCATCTTCTCGAATGCAAAAACAATAAATAAAGAATTTTCGTCTTGCGATTGTTGGGTAAAATTTTTCGTGTATGGTTTCTTTTTTAAAATGGTGGGATAATGTATAGGTTTAAGTCGAGGCCGATTTGAGATCTGTCTCCGCAAGACGAAAACGCCCCGTATACTAGTGCTTACGGTTCCGCGCCGCTCTAAGATACAACGACTTTTTTACGTCGATTAGCGGCAAGACAAAGAAAATCGGAACAACAAAACAACAAACAAAAGTTCGAACTTTCAAGCTTTGAAGGAGAAAAAGGGAAAATCAATATGATTGTATGATGCAAATGATCGATTATTATCGTCTCTTTTCGTGTTTTATCTCAAATCATCTCAGGGGATCGATTCAATATTATAGGCAATGAAGTGCCCGTATGGAAAAACGTCTTTTGGCTCGAAAAGACACATTTGCATCGAGCAGTCGCACTTTGCAAGATGGGAGCACGACTAGGCGCACGGGCCGTGCTTTGCCGTCTTGCGGCGCTCAACTCTTCGACACGCACGACCCAGCGCACGGCGTGCGCTGCCGTCGCGGTGTGCTACAACTCTCAGGGAGCACGACCCGACCGCACGGGCCGTGAACTCCCGCCCGTAATTACAAAATTCCCATTTGAACTTATTTAATTAATTACAAAAATTAATTAAACATTTATTTTAAAGGTTTTTTTTTTGGTCCAAAAAGAATAAGGGCCTTGAAGCCCAAGCCCAAGCCCCAGACCCACGTCCCACGACCCACGACCCGGACCCGGCGGCCGAGCCGAGCCGGCCGGCGGGCGGGCGGCGGCAGGCGTGTGTGTGTGCTGAACCAAACCCACAAGCATGTAGGTCCTCTCCCCTTTAAAAACTTGGGTGCCCCCAAGGGCCCAAACCCATTTGTCCAACTTGGGATAAATAAAGTGTGCAAACTTTTCATCCTTTTTCCTATGTGGGATGGAGCATCTCTCCTCTCCCACATTTTCCATTTTCCATACCATTTATTTGTGTTAAGTGGCTAACTTCTAGCATTAATTTCTCATTCACCCGGAATCGGTTTGAGAAATTTCAAATGCTATTCTCATCTACTCTCTTAGTAGAATTTTTACAAATAGTTTAATTCCATTTTTCACAAATGGAAACCACTTAATTAATTGGTCAAAATCGGGTCAACACCCAATTTCCCAAAGACCAATTCCAACAATCCCCCACATGAATGAAATTAATGCATGCGTGTATGCGATTAGCTTGAAAGTCTCGGCGAATCGTTATTGCATCGGATAGGTAGCTTGTGGCTTTGAACCTTCCTTAGTAAAGTACTATCAGTTTACTAGCCGCTTAGTGACGCGATGTCTTGAACTACTCAGCCGTTTGTGTAAACCAAGACAACAGTACTTACACAATAACAACTCTAACACTTGTTGTTCTCACGTTGTGTCCATTTCGGCCCTGGACCATATCTTAGATTCATAAGTGTTTCTTTCGAAGCGGCCATTACTTCTCACTTATATAGGTGATCTCCTATTGAAGAGTATCCTGCCATACTCCACCTTTTGGTATAGGAATCATTAAAAGTCTTAAACTTAACCTCACCACATTCAAAGCAGGTTTAAATACACTTGGATGTATCGAGAATGAGCTAACACATTTTCCAAGTGTTCAAATTTGAACATTCATAACTTAGTTGTCCCATTGAACCAAGGTCTTGGGATCTCCAATTCACACGGTTGGGTTACCGCTATGAACATTCTTTAGTTGTGGATTTTAAACCCATTCCCCTTAACAATTTATACAAATTGATCTCGATTTATGCCTTTTGTAAGCGGATCCGCAAGGTTTTCTTTGACTTCACGTAGTCAACCGAAGTAACCCTATTCGAAATCAACCGTTTATTGGTATTATGTCTCCGACAAAAATGTCTAGACTTACCTTTTTCCTTTGCACGAAAGGACACTTTTAATAAATACAACATTTCATGATTCAATGATCGTACCATCACTTATATCATAAATGTTGAATTTATTTCTTTCGGCTTCTACTTTTTCCAAAGCACCCCCACATTTCAAGGCAATCTCCTTTATGTGGGTTGCTTAAAAGTCAAGCTCCTCTTTCAAACTTCCGGTATCTTTGTTTAACACAAAGTCACCCAGAACTTTTATGGCTCTCGGCCACTTTTTTATTTTGTTAGAACATTATCCCGACAATCCGGTTAGAATCTCGTTCTTCCGCATTTCGAGATCTTAGTTCCAACAATTCCATCTTTTACAAGGTGTGTAACCTTTGATGTTATCACATCTTTAGTAAGACTTGATTTAACTTATTACGGTGTTTGCCTTTAGTGTTACAACACTTTCGACAACACCTTATGCAAATGTGGTTTCGGTGTTTACAACACTTTTGGCAACACCTTCTATTACATTTCAAAATGCAAATGTAAACTCCACCGTGTTCCACAAAGTATGATCATACCCCACATTTGCCGATTTCCATTCGGAATCCCGGTTGTCTTCCTCAATCCAAAGTCGAACTATCAAATCCTCAAGCCCCATTTCCTTTCGCTTGTGCTTAAGGTAGTTCTTAAACTTTTTCCACGGGCGGCAATTTTTCGATAATCGCGACCACTTGAAAAGACTCGTTCGTAATCATCCCTTCGCATACACTAAGTCGTGAAGTATGATTTGAATTTCTTGTACTTGGCTAATCACCGTCTTGGTGTCAACCATCTTATAATCCGTAAATTTACCGACTACAAATTTCTTTGCACCGCATCTTCTTTTATACTTTATCTCCAACGAGTCCCACAACTCTTTGGATGTTTTGAACGAACTATAGACGTTGTACAAGGTATCGTCTAGTCCATTCAAAATATAATTCCGACAAAGGAAATCACCGTTGTTATGCCAAGCATCCACAACGATTCTCCGTTCATTGTCGATTCTTCATCACCAACGGTAGGGGTTCCTCCTTCACGAAACGAGATAGCCCCAAGGTTGTCACGTAGAAAAAGATCTTCTGTTGCCATCTCTTGAAGTCGGACCGGAGAACTTCGCCGGTTTCTCGCCATGAGCGGGAGAAGCAATCTTCAAAACTGAGCCATCGGCGTGAACGATCTTCAAGCCATCTTCTCGAAAAAAAACAATAAATAAAGAATTTTCGTCTTGCGATTGTTGGGTAAAATTTTACGGTGTATGGTTTTTTTTTAAAAAATGGCCGGATAATGTATATGGTTTAAGTCGAGGCCGATTTCGGATCTGTCTCCGCAAGACGAAACGCCCGTATACTAGTGCTTACGGTTCGGCGCTCGCCTCTAAGATACAACGACTTTTTACGATCCCGATTAGCGGACAAAGAAACTCGAACAACAAATAACAAACAAAAGTTCGAACTTTCAAGCTTTGAAGGAGGAAAAGGGAAAAATCAAAATGATTGTATGATGCAAATGAATGTTATTATCTGTTATTTTCGTATCTCAAATCATCTCGCAGGGGCTTCAATATTATAGGCAATGAAGTGCCCGTCACGGAAAATCGCGTCTTTTGGCTCGAAAAGGCACATTTGCACCGACAGTCGCACTGCGCAGGGAGCACGACTAGGGGCACGGGCGTGCGCCGCCCGTCTTGTGGCGCTCAACTCTCTGATCGATGCACGACCAGTGCACGGGCCGTGCGCCTGCCGTCTTGTAGTGCTACAACTCTCTGTAGGGAGCACGACCCGACCGCACGGGCCGTTTAATTAATTACAAATTCCTTGTTTGAACTTATTTAATTAATTACAAAAATTAATTAAACATTTATTTTAAAGGTTTTTTTGGTCCAAAAGAATAAGGGCCTTGAAGCCCAAGCCCAAGCCCAAGCCCGGACCCACGTCCGGACCCGGGCCGGGCCGAGCCCGGCCGGCCGAGGGCGGGTGGCGGCCTTGCACAGCGCAGTGTGTGCTTTGAACAAACCCACAAGCATGTAGGTCCTCTCCCCTTTAAAAACTTTGGTGCCCCAAGGGCCCAAACCCATTTGTCCAACTTGGGATAAATAAAGTGTGCAAACTTTTCATCCTTTTCCTATGTGGGATGGAGCATCTCTCCTCCCCCACATTTTCCATTTTCCATACCATTTATTTGTGTTAAGTGGCTAACTTCTTGCATTAATTTCTCATTCACCCGAATCGGTTTTGAGAAATTTCAAATGCTATTCTCATCTACTCTCTTATTAGAATTTTTACAAATAGTTTAATTCCATTTTTCACAAATGGAAACCACTTAATTAATTGGTCAAAATTGGGTCAACACCCATTTCAAAGACCAATTCCAACAATCCCCACATGAATGAAAATTAATGCATGCGTGTATGCAGATTAAACTTGAAAGTCTCGGCGAATCGTTATTGCATCGGGATAGGTAGCTTGTGGCTTTGAACCTTCCTTAGTAAAGTACTATCGGATTTACTAGGCTTTGCTTGAGTGACGCGATGTCTTGAACTACTCGGCCGTTTGTGTAAACCAAGACAACAATACTTACACAATAACAACTCTAACACTTGTTGTTCTCACGTTGTGTCCATTTCGCCCTGGACCATATCTTAGATTCATAAGTGTTTCTTTGAAGCGGCCATTACTTCTCACTTATATAGGTGATCTCCTATTGAAGAGTATCTGCCATACTCCACCTTTTGGTATAGGAATCATTAAAAGTCTTAAACTTAACCTCACCACATTCAAAGAGTTTAAATACACTTGGATGTATCGAGAATGAGCTAACACATTTTCCAAGTGTTCAAATTGAACATTCATAACTTAGTTGTCCCATTGAACCAAGGTCTTGGGATCTCCAATTCACAAGGTTGGGTTACCGCTATGAACATTCTTTAAGTTGTGGATTTTAAACCCATTCCTTAACAATTTATACAAATTGATCTCGATTTATGCCTTTTGTAAGCGGATCCGCAAGGTTTTCTTTGACTTCACGTAGTCAACCGAAATAACCCTATTCGAAATCAACCGTTTATTGGTATTATGTCTCCGACAAAAATGTCTAGACTTACCTTTTCCTTTGCACGAAAGGACACTTTTAATAAATACAACATTTCATGATTCAATGATCGTACCATCACTTATATCATAAATGTTGAATTTATTTCTTTAAACTTCTACTTTTTCCAAAGCACCCCACATTTCAAGGCAATCTCCTTTATGTGGGTTGCTTAAAAGTCAAGCTCCTCTTTCAAACTTCCTGGTATCTTTGTTTAACACAAAGTCACCTTAACTTTTATGGCTCTCGGCCCTTTTTTATATTTTGTTAGAACATTATCCCGACAATCCGATTAGAATCTCGTTCTTCCAGATTTCAGATCTTAGTTCCAACAATTCCATCTTTTACAAGGTGTGTAACCTTTGATGTTATCACATCTTTAGTAAGACTTCAGATTTAACTTGTTACGGTGTCTGCCTTTAGTGTTACAACACTTTCGACAACACCTTATGCAAATGTGGTTTCGGTGTTTACAACACTTTTGGCAACACCTTCTATTACATTTCAAAATGCAACAGAAACTCCACTGGTGTTCCACAAAGTATGATCATACCCCCACATTTGCCGATTTCCATTCGGAATCCCGGTTGTCTTCCTCAATCCAAAGTCGAACTATCAAATCCTCAAGCCCCATTTCCTTTCGCTTGTGCTTAAGGTAGTTCTTAAACTTTTTCCACGAAGGCGGCAATTTTTCGATAATCGCAGCCACTTGAAAAGACTCGTTCAGAATCATCCCTTCAGACACTAAGTCGTGAAGTATGATCTGAATTTCTTGTACTTGGCTAATCACCGTCTTGGTGTCAACCATCTTATAATCCAGAAATTTACCGACTACAAATTTCTTTGCACCGGCATCTTCTGTTTTATACTTTATCTCCAACGAGTCCCACAACTCTTTGGATGTTTTGAACGAACTATAGACGTTGTACAAGGTATCGTCTAGTCCGTTCAAAATATAATTCCGACAAAGGAAATCACTATCATGCCAAGCATCCACAGCGATTTTCCGTTCATTGTCGGATTCTTCATCACCAACGCCAGGGGGTTCCTCCTTCACGAAACGAGACAGCCCCAAGGTAGTCACGTAGAACAGCATCTTCTGTTGCCATCTCTTGAAGTCGGCACCGAGAACTTCGTCAATTTCTCGCCATGAGCGGGAGAAGCAATCTTCAAAACTTGAGCCATCGGTGTGAACGATCGTCCATCTTCTCGAAAACAAAAACAATAAATAAAGAATTTTCGTCTTGCGATTGTTGGGTAAAATTTTTCGTGTATGGTTTCTTTGTTTTGAAAAATGGGCCGGATAATGTATATGGTTTAAGTCGAGGCGATTGGATCTGTCTCCGCAAGACGAAAAATGCCCCGTATACTAGTGCTTACGGTTCCGCGCTCGCCTCTAAGATACAACGACTTTACGCCCGATTAGCAACACAAAAAACCGGAACAACGGTGAACAAACAAAAGTTCGAACTTTCAAGCTTTGAAGGAGAAGGGAAAAATCAATATGATTGTATGATGCAAATGACAAAGATTATTATTTGTTTTTCGTATCTCAAATCATCTCTGCGGGGCTTCAATATTATAGGCAATTTAGAAGTGCCCGTATGGAAAAAGTCTGCGTGTAGGCTCGAAAAGGCACATTTGCAGATGAGCAGATCGCACTGCGCATGGGAGCACGACTAGGCGCACGGGCGCACGCCCGTGCGCCTGCCCGTCTTGCGCGGTGCTACAACTAGCGTAGGGAGCACGACCCGACCGCACGAACTCTTTTAATTAATTACAAGCATTCCCGATTTGAACTTATTTAATTAATTACAAAAAATTAATTAAACATTTATTTTAAAGGTTTTTTGGTCCAAAAGAATAAGGGCCTTGAAGCCCAAGCCCAAGCCTGGACCCACGACCCGGGCGGCGGCGGCGGCGCGCGTGTGCTTTGAACCAAACCCACAAGCATGTAGGTCCTCTCCTTTAAAAACTTGGTGCCCCAAGGGCCCAAACCCATTTGTCCAACTTGGGATAAATAAAGTGTGCAAACTTTTCATCCTTTTCCTATGTGGGATGGAGCATCTCTCCTCCCCACATTTTCCATTTTCCATACCATTTATTTGTGTTAAGTGGCTAACTTCTAGCATTAATTTCTCATTCACCCGGAATCGGTTTTGAGAAATTCCAAATGCTATTTTCATCTACTCTCTTAGTAGAATTTTTACAAATAGTTTAATTTCATTTTTCACAAATGGAAACCACTTAATTAATTGGTCAAAATCGGGTCAACACCCAATTTCCCAAAGACCAATTCCAACACAATACAAATGCTAAAACATGTGGGATTGTGTCTCAACCATGTGGGTTTTGTCCCCGTCGTCTCGATATCGATTGCTACAAAACACAATCTTGATACATTTATAGTATGAATTACACTTATTTGAAACATTATTTTCTGGAAGAATAATTCTTAGTGACACAATGGGAAAAATTATATCCACTGTTAATTACAAAATACCAAAAAAAAAAAAATTTGGTTCACTTATTTTTCTCGATAGATGGTCAAAACTTCATATGGGTTCGAATCCTACTGACATGTCCACTAGAGTTTTAAAAAGAACTATCTTTCAAAATTACAAATTGAGGTTCAATGTAACTACTTGGGGTTCCTACAAGTTCGGTTCATTTTTTTATCTGATAGATGGTCGAACTTCATATGGCTTCGAATCCCACTGACAGGCCCACTAGAGTTTAAAAATGAACTATCTTTCAGAATTACAAATATCTCACTCATATTTGTTTCTATTTTACAAATTCCTCCAAATGGGGTCATTGTTAAACAAATACAGGTGATATGTCTTGGTTGTGTTGGATTATCAAGGATCCAACTTCTGCTCTCGTCACACCTGCAAAGCCAAAGCCAGAGGGCGTCGACACTCCGATGCTAAACTCGTAACAAGAATATTGGACAATATATGTGTATATGTGTAAACTGATGAAAAATGTAACCCCTTTTACGAAAGAGAGTGATGCCCCTTTTATACCTAAATTCTGGCTCTCCCCTATCCAGGGTGTTGCACGTATCACCTCCTGGTTGGTCTCTAATTAGTCTTCTTTTAATGTCCATCAAAGTTACTCGCTAGCAGGTCTTCCCTCAAAAGGGTCACTTCTTCCAGGTCAACCACCACTTATACTTACTTCATGGCATGTGCGGCCTTTGACCCGCCTCCTTTTGGTCCTCAAATCCGACCTCATTAATGAGGGGATCAGAGAATATCTTTCGCATTAAATGCATTCCCTTGGTCGAGCTGCCTCTTGCCTTTATATGTCTCATCATTGGTTGTACCTATCGCCGCCCATCTTCTATCATGAGTTACTTAATGCCTTTATGTCCCATCCTGTCTTGTCAAACATTTAATGTCTGTCAGGTCTTCCATCAGGTAAGTCTATCTTCTCCCTCTTAGCCCTAGGACTGTAGGACAGTCTGACGGGCTTTTAGGCTATTTGTTTAGTTGCCTTAGCATCGTTTACTCAAAGGGTTTATGGCCCCTTGAATTACTTCTCCTCCTTAGAGGTCTTCTCAAAGGGGAAGGTCTCTTCAAGAAGATCTGTCTTGCTTAAAAAGGTCCGGATCAACAGGTATTCGTAATTTTGTAAGATAATTGATATTTTTTGTAATTATGCTAAATCATATGAGTACTTTGTGTAATTTACCCTTGAATAGAAAGAAACTTCCTTTGTTAACAATGTACTAGTTTGGCTATTATCAGGTTGAAAATAAATCGAACTACTCCATACTTGAATTACTCGATATTTAATTCAGGATCGATTGATAAATATTCATTTGACTGCATTTCTTAAGCATAAAAAGTCAATTTTGAATACATTTTTCATCAATAAAATCTCATGGTTGCTTGAACTCTATTCTTTTATGATAAAAAATAACAATATAAATAAACTTCATCAACAACATATTTGTCCAACTCTATTCATTTATATTTTGTATGGTAAGCGTGCATGTACTTTGAATTACTCAGTGATACTGTAATAGTAATATGATTGAATTCCTTAATTAGTCTTGTAGACAGAAACGTGCTCCAGATTATTTTTAATTTTTTTTATATTAATTGTTATAACTTATAGAAAAGCATTTTTTTTGGCTCCCTAATGATCTTATTATCTTGCTTGGTATAGGACCACTTTTTGCTGGCCTATATAGAGGTAGAGCAAGGACCAATTTGTGAGTACTTGAGCCTGTTTGGTCCCAATTTCACAATTTATGGACTACAGCCTCAAAATCATATGCCCATATATCCCCAAGGCCCATAATTTAACTTTTCTATATGTCTAAATCATGAAATTGAAGAACTATTGCCACAATCAATACACTTAGCGTGTATTGTTTTTAATTAGTTGGGAGTAGTAGTCGGAGGGGGAATAAATTTGGCAAAGAAACTGAAAAATACAAGGGTTCGAATCTTGGTTAACACTCTTGCAAAGAGTGGACGATACTGACTTGAGCTACTGGCTCGTGGTTACACTTAGCGTGTATTAATGATACTTGAAATGGAAAATAAAACACAACTCGAAATAAAGAATCATGTATATATATCTTGGCACTCCCTTTAACTCAATTTCATAGATGATTAAATATAATTAAGGTGCGCATAAATTGATCTGAATGCCTCTGATCATAAAATTCAATGATATATAGAACGTTTGGCAATTGGTTGATAGTGTTCTTTTCTACTGATCGAAGAACATGTTCTAATAATTTAAAATGTAAAGAAAGATTATTAGTTGGATATATTTTGAAGACAATGAAGTTCATGAATCATGGTTTGGGGATAGTTTATCAACTGATCAACCTTCTCCATGCTGTCAAGACTCAAGGAGGTCCCACATTTAGAATTTAATTTTTGGTTTTTTCTGGATAAAATACAATTTTAATATTTTTCCCCTTAAGTCCAATCTTAAAAGATAAAAGTGGCAATGCTTCTAAAACTTTATAAATCTATCGGTAGAGAGCTCACAAAAACATATATGGGGCTTCGATGGCTATATTTTTAATGAAAATCCTCGTTTTAGTATTTCCATTGATTAATTAACAAAATTGTAATGTTGTATATTGTTAGGATTAAGTCTCAACTGCTAGACGAGAAGGTATAGCTGATGGGTAGCATGACTATTTTTCCCTTTAATTAGCAGCGAAAAACCCCACGTTTCATGTATTGCGAGTGGGCATGAGAGGCCTCACATTGGTACTTATGGATCCCATAAATCCACGTGGACCTCAGTAAATTGGTCCGTCACAATATCAATGCCGCAATAGCAACAGTGCATCCCTTAAGGAGATCGTTGGACCACATAAATCCAACATATAGGCTTGAAAGGTATAATATGGTTGATTGAGTAGCTTTGCCTTAGAGAGGTATATGATAAACATGAGATTATATATGTTTGTTCGTGTGCATTATAATACTATTTTTAGAATTTTATGTATGCAATATTGTGAAGTACTTATAGTAGTGAGATCCATTTTCAATTTTTAATTTGTATATGTGATATTATATTTGTGAAATTGTAGGTGGTGGGTTCCAATAAATTGGTAAAATCGAAAGTAGTAAAATGTTAAGTAACAATACTTGTGTTAAATTCCCTTAAGCTATTCAACAATAACATTCAAACTTGAGAAAAAGAAAAATATTCATATATTCCAATATTATAGTAAGAATGAGAGAGCTGCACAATATATATAGCGAGTCTTAGCTCAAAGAAACCACGAGAAAACGTGAATGAGAGAGAAGAATAATTTCTAACTTCCTGGACCTATAATACTGTGACACGTGTATCTGAAATGTAAAGTGGAAGAACATAAAATGAAGCTAAAAACGTAAAAGACCAAAAATACGATTTTATTTTCTTCACTCCCCCCTCAAGTTAGGCCATGGTAGAAATCACGAAGGCCTAACTTGGACAAGAGAAATCGAAAAGTGGCAACTCCCAAGGCCTTCGTAAGGATATCAGCAAGCTGGTTCCCGAAGAAATATGCAGAAGGTGGATGAAACCATTTTTGAACTGGTTGCGGACAAGGTGGCAGTCAATGTCGAGGTGTTTGGTACGCTCATGGAAGACGGGGTTGGCCGCTATGTGGATGGCGGCTGATTATCACACCGAGATCAATCGGAGTAGGAAAAGCAATGTCAAAATCTTTGGCAATGTATGAGAGCCATTGAAGTTCACGACAGTTGAACCAAGTGTTTGGTACTCCGCTTTCGGCGGAGGAGCGAAACGGTGTTTTGTTTTTGATTTCCAGAAACTAATGAACCACCAAGAAAAATGCAAGAAAGCTGCTGATTTCCGAAAGTGTCGGCAAGTGCCCCGATCAAGCGTCACAATATGCAATCAAGCGGGATCTTTGAGTTAGAGGAATAGAATAAACCAAGAGAGGGTGAGCCTTTAAGATACCGAAGCACATGAAGAGCAAAGCTTCCGGTGAGTAGAGTAAGGATGAGTCACAAATTGGCTAAGCTGCTGAGTAGCAAAAGTGAGATCCGGCCGGGTAAAATTGAGATAGAGGAGCCTTCCAATGAGCCTCCTGTACTGTTCGGGATGCTCTAGAGGATCCCCGCTAGCATGCTGAAGTTTGATGCCAGGGGGAAGAGGAGTTGGAGCAGGCTGGCAGTTAGTAAAACCAGCATCTGTAAGGATATCCAAGGCAAATTTTCTTTGATGAATGTAAGTACGAAGATGCTGAGAAAACTCTATCCCAAGAAAGTATTTGGCAAAACCAAGATCTTTGATGGTAAAAAGCACATCCAAGTAGTGTTTCAGATGTTGGATGTCTTCTTCTTTGCAACCAGTGACGAGGACATCATCTACATAGACTAAGAGAGCAAGAAAGTCATATGTACCACCCTTTGTAAAGAGACAGTGATCATGAGAGGATTGAACAAAATCATACTCCAAAAATCTGTGACATAACTCTAAATTTCATTCCCTAGAAGCTTGCTTGAGCCCATATAAACTCTTTGCGAAGAAGATACACTTGGCCAGGTTTAGGTATTAGGATACCCCTCAGGGGATGCATATAAATCTCATCATTAAGGGTGCCATGAAGAAATGCGTTATTAATGTCCAAATGGTGCAAAGACCACATGCGCTAGTAGAGAAGCAATGAAAAGCCTAACAATTACTAATTTGGCAACAGGTGAGAAACTATTTGTGTAGTCAATACCGCCACCCGATCATATCCTTTGGCAACTAGACGATCCTTATACCTCTCAACTAAACCATTCGGATTCATTTTAACCTTGAAACTCACCTCGCAACCAATAGCTTTCTTACCCTTGGGTAAATTAGTTAAATCCCATGTGTGATTATTATCCAAGACAGTTATTTCATGTTGCATAGCCTCTACCCATTTACTATTAGTTTTTGCTTAAGAATATGATTTTGGCTCATGAATATTGTTCACATTTTCTACAAAGGACATGTAAGCGGGGTGAAAAGAAAGAGTGCAAGAACCACTGTGGAAGGTGGAGTGGAATAGTTGATACTTGTTGTTGGTTGGCAATGCGGGATAGCATTAGTCACAAAATCATTTAACCAAGGTGGTGGAAGCGGTGGTGCGAGGAGCTCCTTCGAGGGCTGGTGGGGGATCAAGAAACGGGAGGAGAAGAAATGTGAGCGGGAGGAGAGCGGATGAGAGGATAGGTAAGGGTGAAGATGCGGTGTGTGAGCGATTGGCAAGGTAAGGATAGACATCTTCAACAAACACAACATCACCGGAAACATGGAGAGACCGTGTGTCTAAATCATAAAGCCTCGAAACCTTTTTGACCGGGAACATAACCTAGGAAGATGCACTTATGGGCTCTGGTTGTGAATTTACCTTTGTGAGGGTGAGGTTGGTGGCCTATGCAAGACATCCAAAAGGCTTGAGAAAAGAATAATCGGGAGGCTATTATGAAGCATCTCATAGGGAGAGTGCCACTGCAATCTGCTAGGGAAGCTATTGAGAATATGTGTGGCCGTGAGTATAGAATTGGGACAGAGAATTTTCGGGGAACATGGGATTGAAACATAAGAGCTCTTGCTATCTCTAGCAATTGCCTATGTCTCCTTTCTACCACCCCATTTTGTTGGAGGGTGTAGGGACAACTTTTTTGATCTTTGCATTCCATTGGTTTGAAACAAGGTTTGGCAAGTAAGATCGAGGAACTCGGTTCATTATCACTTCTAATGGCTTTAATAGATCTCTTCAATGTGTGTGAACCATATCAATGAAATTCGGAGCAATTGTGGAGTCTGGTGTTTATGGGCCATTAAAAAGGTCCATGTGGCCCTAGAATAGTCATCAACCAAGTTTAAGAGATAAGAAGCATTAGGGATATTATTAGCTTTATAGGGACTGTTGGGAAATTTATTGTTTAGATTTTGATGAATGCCATGTAAAACTTAGAATAGGAAGTTGGCACCTCAATTTGTGTTGTAAACTCGCATTGTAATAAATAGGGCTGGTCAAAAAGCCGAGTTAAGTCGACTATGCCCAAACATGCAAGAAGACAACTGGAGACTAGAAGGAAGACTCCGATGCAAGACAAATGAGTATGGCAAAGAAGAAAGACGGGAACTCTATCGAAGGAGCGGTGAGATGCGGTGAGTGGAGTATCGGTCAAGTCAACTCAAGAAAAGCCAAGTCTCAAGTTGAAGTGTCGGAAGAGTCATCCATGATTGGAAGTGACTCTAAGTCACCTGGGAAAGCAAGGAAATGCGGTCAGTCGAGATAATCAAAAGATCCGTTGCCCTGAGAAATCAAGAGAATTACTTAAACAAGTAATATCTCCATGCTACCTTTCTCAAAGTGCTCGATCCCGAAGCGTGCAAAAGGAATAAACCAATGGGAAGCACTACACCGTGTCGAACTCTAAAAAGGTAGAGAACAATTCATACGAGGAAATGGCAATTCCAAGGATCGCAACAAGACAAGCCAACGACCACAAGTGACTTTAAAAATAAGCATATCTCTTCAACGGACAGATTTTTGAAAAGCTCACTATAAAAGGCCGAGGAATAACTACGAAAAAAAAAAAAAAAGAGACAGAGATTACGCAGGTTACCTGAACCACAAACATTCTAGCAATTATTAGAATTGTAACCTGAAATATTCTCAAGTGATTAAACGCTCAATCCTCAAGCCTACACTACGAAGAACATCAATCCAACACTCACCTGTGAAGGAAAGATAACTTCAATCAGTTGAAGAGGAAATTACTGAAGAATCAAGGGGTCTACATTCCACGAAGGATTGTAGGAAGGTTCAAGGTCGAACCAAGTCTTGAGCTTTTGGAGGGCTTCGTGATCAAATCCAAAGAGCTTGAGCAAGTGGGCTGTAGTAGCAAGGCAGCTGCCCTGTGAAGAAAAGGCTAGTCGTCGAGAAGCCACCGTGAGTGATCAAGGCGTCTCAAATCGAGTCCCAAAGGATCAAGTCACCGTGTGATCAAGACTTGTATCCGGGTTGCTACCACTTTGTATCTTGATCAATACCTAGTGGATTCCTCCGGGAGTTGGAGAAGAGGGGAGTAGAAGAATTACCCCATCTTGAACCTCTATAAAAACTTATCGTGTCATTTACATTTCAAAGACTTTAATTCCCGCATCATATTTGTTTAATTCTTTGACATATTTGCTATCCATTAGATAATTTCTAAGTACTAAATCAAGCTTTAAATCTCTACTAAACCAAACTTAAGGGTGTTAAGTCTTCCAATAAAACAAACCACGCTTGAGTTAATTTAGACTTAACAAATGAGTTATTCCATCAACAACTCGTTGAGTCCGTTTGAGAGACTAACTCTCTTGATTAACTAAATTGGTACATCCACCAAGGACACAAATTGTGTAGTATCAACTCGAACTTTTAAAAGGACTAAATCAAAAATTTGGTAAGGTTTATTCAACCCCCCTTCTAAACCTTACACTTACACCCTTGGACCTACAAGTGGTATCGGAGCGGTTGGTTCATTGAGCCTTCCGCGATGGCGTTCTTTTGAACTAGATCTCCAAATTTTTCAAAGTCTCGCTTTAGTACTTAAACTTTCAAAACTCTTTTTATCATTAAAATTTATTATCATGGAAGCAAATTTGACACGCATCCCTATGTTCACAATTGAAGAATTTGATGATTGGAAAATTCGTATGCAAGCTCATCTATCGGATGACATGATGAGATGTGGATAGTGATAGAGGATGGGCCACCGCAAATCTTAAAGGTGAACACAGTTGTAAGAAGAGCTGCACTGAAAGTGAAGAGGATATAGCTCCCGGACAAATACTATGATCCAAAACCAAGAAATGAATGGACAAATGATGACAAAAAGATATAACTTGACAATGTGGCCAAGGACATTCTTTACAAAACCTTGGACAAAGCCATGTTCAATAAAGTCAAATCATGCAAAACGGCTAAAGAAATCAGGACAAGCTAACATTGATTTGTGAAGGCTCGGAAGCAAATCAAAGAAAACAAATTATCGGTGGTTTGTCAGAAATTTGAGAACTTCAAAATGATCTCGGGAGAGAACCTAGATCAACTGGATGCTCGATTCACGTAAATCACCAACGAGCTATTTGCACTTGGAAAGGAATATACACAGAAGGAAATGTGTATGAAGATCTAAAAAGTCTCCCAAAACCGAATGGGAAATGAAGGTCGTGGCACTAAGACACTCCATGGACCTATCAAAGACCTCCAACCATGAACTATTCTCGGATCTCAAAGCCTACTGAATTTGAGCTAAGAAGAAAAGATCGGGAAGAGACAACAGACTACCAAAACAATTTGCTCTAATTGTTAAGGATGGAAAGAGAGTTTGAGGTCAAAGAAGCTATTGATCCGGAAGAAATAGCCCCGATGGTTAAAAGGTTCAACAAGTTCTTCAATAAGAACTACAAGAGAGCAAGGGCGAATCGTCGAAGACACTCGGCTCCTCCAAATCAAGGAAGATAGGCCAACCAAGAGAACAGGATCATCAAAAAGTCAATATCAAAGGGTGACAATCCAAGAATGGAAAGAGGCCGATCAAAAGGTTGAATATCTATCTTTGAACTGTAGGCAACCATGTCACTATGCCATTGATTGCCCATATCCTGTAGTCAACAAATACAGGAATGAAGAAGAAAGAAAGGTCTTGAGAGAAAGAAGACAAGAAAAGAAAAAGGCAATGTTGGCTGCGAGACTACTTGAGACAATGGCAAGTCAAGAGAGAAAACCGATTGAGAGCGGTGAAGCTGACTACTCAAGTGACTCGAAGAAGAAGCCCGGATCTGTTTGATGGCCAAGGAACAAGATCAACTCCGACCAAGAAGATGAGGTACACTCCAACTCATCAAACTCGATTCTAGTGATAGTGATCAGTAACACACACACCTCATCACCCACTGATCTTTATGATTCATTAGGCAAAATGATGAAAGATTTTGAACACATTAAATCCTCACACACACTACTAAATGAGGAAAACAACCTACTAAGAGCTAAAACTCACAAACACTAAGGAGCCGAGTACTCTAAGTCAAATAGCTTATGAGAATGAAAGTTTAAAAATTTGAAAATGCCAAGCTAATAGCGAAATAGCTGCCATAGAAAAGAGGAAAATGACCTCAAAAATGTTATTGCCTCATTCACTAAGGCATCTAAATCATTGGATGATCTTATTATGAGTCAAAGAGAATGTGGAGACAAGACAGGCTTAGGATTTAACTCCTCCGTGATATGTCAAACTTCAAAAGTAATTTTGGAAAAAGGATCTTCAAGCAATGAAGAGTCTAAAAATCCAAAACTCTAAATGTTGCACACACATTCACTCCAAAGCACAATTACAAGCAAAGCGGCCTTGGTTATAAAGGAAAAGGAAAAAAAAAACCCCGATTGAGTGCGCTGAAAGGACAATGAGAAGAGATTGATCGAGTTCCTCAAAAACTCCAAAAGAAAATACTCAGTAAAGAAGAAGCGAGCTACCAAAACCCCGAAAATCTATAAAAGAAATACATACGATGGGAATGGTAGAAAATATCCAAGCCAAGCTGATTGGAATGATGTGAACTATCAAAGCATAGACTTATGGAATATAAGCCCAAATGGCAAAGGCCTAGAACTCAAAGAAAGGCCATTCCAAAAGTATAAGAGCTTTCATCAACACACATATGCACCTAGGCACTACATTCGAGACACCACAATTACCCAAAGAAAGCGATTGCTAAAACACATATACAGGGCATACAGACAAAAGAGACAATTTGTATGAACCTAGAATCCCAAGCAATTTGCCAAGATTAATTATGATTATGGCATCGATAGATGGCAACCCCTTAAAGTCAAATCATTTGGCTATAAGTTGGTTGGATCATCTTACAATTCTAACCCCTCGGGGACCTGGACAAGTATGGGTACCTAAAACTTAATTTCCTTGATTGCGGGTTCAAGGAGCAGTGAGTGCGGGAACCTGGTACATGGATAGTGGGCATTCCCGGACATATGACAGAAACAAGAAAAATCTGTCAAAATTCAAGGAAGTTAAAGGAGCAAAAGTCATATTTGGAGGAAATGAAGCTCGAGGTGAAATAAAAGGCATTGGATCCATCAAGAGGAACGGATTAGAAATCACGGATGTTGCATATGTTGAAGGACTCAACTTCAACTTACTAAGCATTAGTCAACTCGTGACAAGGGCTATAATGTTGGATTTAACATGGGTATATGCCAAGTCAAGGATCTTGAATCGAATGAAGTTGTGTTGCAAGGATGCGGACAAAAAAGAACATGTATGTAGTAGATTGGTCAACCGCTACACCCAACACCGTCTATTAACAAAAAGCACAAATTGAATCAAGTTGGTTGTGGCACAAAAGCCGATTCACTGAATTTCAAAACGATTAACAATTTTGCGTAGTAATCTTGTGGAAGGACTTCCCGGATCGAGATACAAAAAGGAGAGTATATGTGACGCGTGTCGAAGGGAAAACAAATCAAATCATCATTCAAAGAAAAGACATGCCCATCTTCAACAAGAATATTGCATCTGCTACATATGGATCTATTTGGCCCGATGGAACCAAATAGCATAAGTGGAAAGAAATACACCTTGGTGGTAGTAGATGACTACTCAAGATATACATGGACAATATTCATGAGTAAGAAGAAAGAAACTCTGAGAAACTACCACAAATTGATGAAGAGGATTCAAAATGAGAAGAGCCAAACCATTATCAAGATAAGATCGTAGACGGAGGAACCGAGTTTGTCAATGGGATAATAACTTCGATATTGTATTGAAAATGGCATTGGTCATGAATTATCTGCGGCAAGGACTCCACAAACAGAATGGAGTTGCGAAAGAAGGAATAGAACTCTCAAAAAGCGGCAAGGACCATGTTAGTCAAGCGGGGGTTACCAAAACGATTTTGGGGGTGAAGCAATCAACACAAATTCTTGCTACACTCAAAACAGATGTATGATAAACAGACGGTGACAAAAACTCCCAATGAGATTTGGACTTGAAGAAAACCAAATGTTGTATATTTTAGAATATTTGGATGTAAATGCTTCATCCACAACAATGGCAAAGACAATCTAAAGGCCTTCGATGCTAAAGGCGATGAAGGTATCTTCTTGGGATACTCAACAAAGCAAAGCCTACAGAGTACTCAACAAAAGGACTATGGTTGCGGAGGAATCCATTCATGTGGTATTCGATGAGCCAAATGTAAATGGAGAAGATATTGAAGAGTCACCGATAAGTTGAATCATCCAAACATACGAAAAAATCCCTATCTTTGGTAAATGAATTGTAAACTCGAGAAGAAGATGAGATAGTCAATCTCAAAAAAAATTTGGAAAATTTGCAGCTAAGTGATTACGAGAGAGCCGATCAAAGCAACACAATTGCTAGACGATGAACCCGGCTAACTTACTCCAACCCGATGTAAGATGGGAGAGACCATCCACGAAACTTGTCATTGGAGATATAAGAAGAAGGTGTCAAAATAAGATCTAGAACTCAACAAAGCTATGTTCACATGCTTTATCTCGCAAATAGAGCCCAAAGATGTGTTACAAGCATTGGATGACACACATTGGATTCAAGCTATGCAAGAAGAGTCAATCGGTTTGAAAGAAATAAAGTATGGGAATTAGTTCAAAGACCCATCCATCAAAATGTCATTGGTACTAAATGGGTGTTCAAAAACAAGATGAACGAGGAAGGTTCGGTGGTAAGAAACAAAGCAAGACTAGTAGCCAAAGGATATTGCCAAGAAGAAGGAATAGATTTTGATGAAACATTTGCTCTGTAGCAAGATTGGAAGCAATAAGGATGTTTCTTGCCTATGCGGCTCACAAGAATTTCATTGTATATCGGATGGATATAAAAAGTGCATTCCTAAATGGTTTATTGGAAGAAGAAGTGTATGTTGAACAACCTCCGAGGATTTGAGCGAGAAGACTCTTGGAGATAAGGTATACAAACTCAAGAAAGCTCGTATGGATTGAAACAGGCACCCGAGGCATGGTATGATACCTTGTCACAATTCCTAATCGAAAATGGATTCACAAAAGGAAAAGTAGATAGAACACTTTTCGAGAAATTCAAGACAAGAAGAGTATCTTTGCTTGTTCAAATATATGTGGATGACATCATTTTTGGATCCACAAACAAAGAGTCATGTGTAAAAAATTTTCAAACCTCATGCAAAGTAAATTTGAAATGAGCATGATGGGAGAGTCGACATTCTTCCTTGGACTCCAAGTGAAACAACTGAAGGATGGAACCTTCATAAGTCAAACAAAATACACCGGAGATTTAATGAAGAAATTTGGTATGGAGGAGAAGTCTTCTCGTGAAAATACCAATGAATACATCGAAAAATGGACATGGATGCGGATGGCAAGCACAGTAGATCAAACAAGATATAGAGCACTTATTGGATCATTGCTCTATCTCACAAAGAAGAGCGGACATCACCTTTCTTTGTAGGTGTATGTGCGAGATTTCGATCGCTCCAAAAGAGAGTCATATGACAAAGATCTAAGAGAATATTGAGATACTTGAAAGGAAGCGAAGTTGGCTTATGGTATCTAAGGAAGGTGGATTCAAGCTAATTGGCTATTCGGACTACGACTATCTTTGGATGCGAGTTGACAGAAAAGCACCTCGAGCACATGTCAAATGCTTAGAAACAGATGATTTCTGGTTTAGCAAGAAGCAAAATTCAATAGCCACCTCTACAAAGGCGAGAATACATAGTTAGCGGGCAAATTGTGCCAAGTCCTATGGATGAGACAAGAAGAGAGACTATGAAGTTGAAGAAAAGGAAATTCAAATCATGTGTGATAACACAAGTGCAATTGCAATCACTCAAAAATCCTGTTTGCACTCAAGAACAAAGCATATCGATGTCGATATCACTTCATAAGATATCATCTTTGAAAAGAAGGACATCATCTTGGAATATATCTCAATGATATACAATTGGTGACATCTTCACAAAACCATTATGTGAGTCAAGATTTGAAGAACTCAAGCATGAGTTAGGGTTAATTGAGTGAGCTAACACTCGGAAGAATCAAAGAAAAGAAATGGAACACAAAAGGGAAAAAGAGTCGAACTCACAAATCGGCTAAGTAAATCACCAGATCGGAAGACAACTACTATACTGAGTCACCGACAATTGAGTCACAAAGAGAACTGTGAGAAGAAAGAGCTAAACCAAAAGGTAAAGGTGAGTCATTTATGAGCAAAGTGACAAAAACGCAATCGTTTTACTAAGCGGGAATGTTTTTAAGAATTACGTCGACATAATTATGACGCGTGTACTGAGGCAAAAGCCGCACACCAAGCTTATGATTGGATATAAATCTTTGCCGCATTAAATACGAGACATTAAATGCTAAATCGGCGTGCAAAATCTAAGCCGTTGATTTCGATCACATTTTGAAAACCACCCGCACATCCTTTCATAAACCATACTTAAGCTTTCTTTCTTCTCTCTCTCATATTACCAAAACCGTTCATTTCTCTCGTGGCTAAAGGCAAAACTCTCTCAAAACCCTATCTATCTTCAAATCAACCTCTAAGTTTTCTTCGGTGAAATCTCGAAAAATGGCACCAACCTATGATTTTGTCAAGTTAGGAAAGCAAATCCACACCGGCCTCTTTGTGGATTTCGACGGCATGGTGAAACAGGGTCCGACGACACCTTAGTGAAGAAAATTGCTTGAGAAATTGGTAACGCCTGGGCTGGAAACCGTTTCGACGTTGGAATATCCGATGACCTATGTGGAGGAGGTCGCACGCGTTCTACGTGAACGCCGAGATTCACGATGAAGGATAAAGTCATATGTTCACGGAAAGAAGTTCACCATCTCTCGCCAAGGATTTGGCTGAACACTACTCACTACCGACTTCAAGGAGCATCGAAATCAACGAAGGCGATGTAAACCTAGCCGCTAAAAGGAAGTAGCCAAGCCCGACTATGCTAATAAAATAGTTTACACACAAACAAGAGGTCGGGGAGGATTACCACAAGTCGTGGACATAGTTGCCAAATGCATAGACATCAAATTTGGCACTTTGACCAATCACAAAGCAAAGTTGATCGTAATGGCCGCGATCATTGAAGAAACGAAAATAAACTGGTTGAGTTTGTCTGCAATGAGACTGCCGCGAAATGTAGGAACAAATCCTTCAAGGAAGATGGTGCATTTGGAAAATCCCTAGGATATGGCCAGTGATTGGCTACTGATGGAGGTGAAAGGAGTCCTCTTAGACATGGAAAGCGTTCCATGTAAACAAGATGATGTTCAGATCAAACCTCTCGGCGCACTGAGAAGAGAGCCTACGCCAAGAGAGCGACACGAGTGAGGGAATCACCACCACAAGATACAAACTGTTGTTTCCTCTCCACCAAAGAAGAAAAGCCCCTGCGGTGCTAAGAAGACTCGGCTTCTCCTGCGCAAAGAAAGAAAAACAAACCTCGCTGCTCGCCCCTGCAGCCGAGTCACCGCCCCCACGGCCGTGTCTCCCCAAAGAAGGTAGTGAGAAGGATTCTCAAATACCTTCTCCGATCGTCAAAAAGAGGAGAACCGATAAGCCAAGACGACCAACTCCTCGAAAGAAAACATCAACACGCCCCGCCGCCCAATACTCGAAGAAACTCTCTATCCCTCTCGGTACAAACTAGAGACGAATAAGAATCATCAAGCACTCCGAGCTTGAGAAACCTATGAGTCGGCCACTCACCGGAGCGAGATCTGGGAGAGCTATTGCTTTGAGAAGTAGAGTCCCCGGATATAATTGATGAAACAGCTAAAGTCTCTTTGAAGGCGATCAGCAGAGGCAAATCAAGACATACCGTTGTAGTCCGCGCAGTGAGACACTGAAAGAAGGCGATAGAGCGATAGTGATGTGATGATCCTATCCCACTTTACCCGGACATCCAAAATCGTCGAGAGTGGAGGAAGTGGAAATTGAGTCGATCAAGGAAATGGTTCCAACGGCTGAATTTATAGAAGAGGAAGAGGAATCTGAAACTTCCTGGAGTGACCATGTGGTCCAAGATCGGATGAAGAAATCGCACGATATCTTGCATCTTGAGGACAAGGAGAAAGAAAAGAAAAAGAGAGAGGAAGGCGAGGCACGTGAGAAGGCCAAAGATCGCCTATCACCGCACCCGTAACACACACATCATCTCCTTGATATCTTATCTCGACGGTGATGAGGATCCTGGACTCTGCGCCGCCCGAGAAGAAGTGCAAATGCAAAAGCATTGCACGAATCGAATCCTTCATGAGAAAATATTGATGGAGGGACCAGGAGAGTCCTCCAAACACGGTAAAATCGATCCCATGGGAGTGGTTCAAATAATCGCCACCGTTGTTGCTACACCACTTCCCACTCACTCGGAAGAAGGAATTAAAGTGGCACGGCGATGAAATCGGGTTAGTGGGGACCCCAGTTGAGCCAACCCCTAATGAAGGTGTCTTACCACCCGCCCAACTACGAACACTCGTAAAAGCAGTAGGAGTTTGGAGACGAGTGACCCCATTCCAAGTCACTCACGGTGATCGCCACCGAGGGGGAGCTCCCTCCACCGCAGCAAGGTCGGAGAATGCTACGGATGACTCCACAACGAATCTAGGAGGCGAAGTGGAGAAGGAACAACCACAAAGTACACAACAAGTTGTCATCAACGAAGCTCGGATAGTTGAGATGTCTCGGTGAGGTGCCAATCGCTCTGCGAGCTAATGACGTTCTTTGATGCGGTCGAGGCACAAGAAGGAACAGGGGAGTTAACACTGGGCGATGAAAGTGCAATCCAAGGGTTGAGATTCCAATGGATGCCACCACGAAGACCCTAAGACAGTGACACTGTCGAAAGGGAGGTCCAAGACCTCGCTACGATTGAGACTGCATGAGGTAATGAAGGCCCACGGGAGGTTGAGACTTCCAGGGTAAAGAAAAGCAGTAGAAACATCCCTCCTACTATCATTGATCCATCCGAAAAAGGAGATAAGCGCTTCATGATTCCCGAGGATAATCCTCGATGTAACCTTTAAGGATCGGCCACGAAAAAAGTCGAGTCATCCCCATGACAGATCCAAAAGACTCAACAAGCGGATGTTCCCGACGAGCAAGTCGATCTCAAGACTACTCGTCAAACTTTCAATTTTGATGATGAGCCACCAATGGAAATCTCATCATCGTCCGATGACGCTCCGATAAGGCCGAGGACCACCCACTCAATTGGAGAAACCAAATTTGAGACCAACGAAGGCTGTTGAGGCAGTGAGAGCTCAAAGGCGGTCCACTTCACAAAAGACCCCAATGAAAGCAGAGTCCACCGCACAGCTCCCCAAAGAAGCCGCAGCAGTTCGACTCCAAAAGGAACTTCACGCGCACCTCTCATCATTGAACAATCCCGGTTGGCCGTGATGATTCCTTTGTAGAATCATTTCCTTTCTCCCCGGAGGTACCCGACCGACCAAGAGTCCGAGAACGAACTCGCACGCTTCCATAGACCAGCTCCTGTCATTCCTTCGGTACCATCGTTCGGTGATTATGACTTTGATGCCGCATGGCCATCACCGCGGAAGAAACAAATGAAGTTCGGGAGGTGTTCAAAGCATTATTTGCTGAAATTGAACGGATGGAGAGGCACCGAGGCCTCTATGGACATGCGATCGACAACAGATGCCAACCTTCTGGCGACTTGAGAGGCATAATAATCGGGATCGAGGAATGGTGGCAACAATAAAGAAACAATGCGTGTGGAACAAGTTAGATACTTCAGGACATTGTTCAACAAGTCAGCCGGTATGGAGAGGCGAGAATGCTCGATGCAAAACGAAATTGAGAGAACGCATTGAGCACATGCATGAAGCTCACACTGCCGAGATAAAGTCACATTGCGTGAGCAAATTAAGAGTGATCTCCAAAGATATGGAAGAAAACATGGATAGAAAATTCAGCCTTCTCATGGCTGAGATGAAGCTAATTTCAAACAGAGTCAAACACTACTCGCTCTCGAATTTCGTCCGCATACTCTCTGAGACTCGAGATAGAACTCGACTATCGCAGGCTCGACTTCCCGCTTGCCAGATGTTTCAGTGTTCCTCTCTCCTTTGATGATGCCAAAAAGGGAAGATGAATACTTTAAAGCGCTAAAGAGATCCTCGAAGGCGAAAAGGAGGAAGCGGTATTTGAAAGGAAAGACAGGTGAGGAAGTGTCAAAACAAAAGAAAGGAAAGTCCGTTGAGGGGAATGATCGAAAGATGTGACCTTGATGATTGCACAAACCCCCAACAAGGTCTTGTCACGGTGATATTATCGAAAACTCCGAGTGACTCTGCCACTCCAACACTCTGCTATATCTATGGTTTGAAAAGAGAAAGACAATTGAAGCGGGGATGGAGGAAGTGGAAGGAAGAATGGATGCCCGAGTTATGAACATCTTGAAACAACATGGAGGCATTCCAAAAGAGACGAGAGACACTTATGCCATCTCGGATGTCGGGACCGAGCCACGATCTATTTATGAATTTAAAACGCTCGAATCTGAATGATACTTTGCAAAAATGTCTATGGCTCAAGCTTGGGACTTATCTTGGGAAAAGGGTCTCACGTTATGTGAAGAAGGCGATAGGCGGCGAGACTACGGCAGTCACTCTGCTGGTCACTCCGCTGGTCACTCACCGGGAAAAAGACCCCAAGACAATACACGCCCAGAGAGGAGAGGTAGAAAAGAAGCGGCAGTGAAGGAAGAGGCTTGGACTGGAGACCTCTGCCCAAAAACATTGAGTACGTAGATCCAGGCAAGAAAGGAGGGATCTATTGGGTGCAGTCTTGACCAAGTAGCCAATTTGCAAGTGGCTAAAAGCAATCTTTGAGTATGCGAAAAGAATAGAAGAAGAAAATAAGAGACAAACTCAGCTATGGGAGGAAAGACAAGAGAGATTAAGAAGAGATGAAGCTGCCTTTAAAGCATATGAAAAGAAGAAGAAAGCGGGCCGACGATGAGAAAAAGAAGAAGAGCGAGAAGATCTTGAAGAAGATGAAAGAAGGAGACAAATGAAGGAGATGAAGTGTTGTTGTCCACCCTTCATGTATTTTACTATGTAAATACATACTATGTAAGTCTTCTGCAATAAAGTCAAATTCTTTATTTTTGTGTAGACAAATGTTTGCTCTGATACACCTTGTAAACATTGTGTAAAAGAACAAGAATGTTATGATCAATAAAAGGATTGATTCTACGCATACATTTTATGTGAATGCACTATTTGTATGTATCTTTGCTATTTACATTTTGAATGTTTTAAGTTTTGGCATCATCAAAAAGGGGGAAATTGTTGGGAAATTTATTGTTTAGATTTTGATGAATGCCATGTAAAACTTAGAATAGGAAGTTGGCACCCCAATTTGTGTTGTAAAACGCATTGTAATAAATAGGGCTGGTCAAGTGAGTTAAGTCGGCTATGCCCAAACATGCAAGAAGACAACTGGAGACTAGAAGGAAGACTCATTTTGCAAGACAATGAGTATGGCAAAGAAGAGAAGACGGAACTCTCTTGAAGGAGCTTGGTGAGATGCACTGAGTGGAGTATCGATCAAGTCAACTCAAGAAAAGTCAAGTCTCAAGTTGAAGTGTCGGAAGAGTCATCCATGATTGGAAGTGACTCTAAGTCACCTGGGGAAAGCAAGGAAATGCAAGTCAAGTCGAGATAATCAAAAAGATCCGTTGCCGAAATCAAGAGAATTACTTAAACAAGTAATATCTCCATGCTACCTTTCTCGAAGTGCTCAGTCCCGAAGCGTGCAAAAGGAATAAACCAATGGGAAGCACTACACCGTGTCGAACTCGAAAAGGTGGAGAACAATTCATACGAGGAAATGGCAATTCCAAGGATCGCAACAAGACAAGCCAACGACCACAAGTGACTTTCAAAAATAAGCCTATCTCTTCAACGGACAGATTTTTGAAAAGCTCACTATAAAAGGCCGAGGAATAACTCAAAAAAAAAAAAAGACGAGAGATTACGCAGTTACCTCGAACCACAAACATTCTAGCAATTATTAGAATTGTAACCTGGAAATATTCTCAAGTGATTAAACGCTCAATCCTCAAGCTTCACACTACGAAGAACATCAATCCAACACTCACCCGTGAAAGAAAGATAACTTCAATCGGTTGAAGAGGAAATTCTCAAGAATCAAGGGGTCTACATTCCACGAAGGATTGTAGGAAGGTTCAAGGTCGAACCAAGTCTTGAGCTTTTGGAGGGCTTCGTGATCAAATCCAAAGAGCTTGAGCAAGTGGGCAGAGTAGCAGCAGCAAGGCAGCCGCCTGTGAAGAAGGCTGAGTCGCACGAGAAGCCACCGAGTGATCAAGGCGTCTCCAGACCGAGTCCCAAAGGATCAAGTCACCAGTGATCAAGACTTGTATCTGGATCGTTACCACTTTGTATCTTGATCAATACCTAGTGGATTCCTCCAGGAGTTGGAGAAGAGAGGAGTAGAAGAATTACCCCATCTTCGAACCTCTATAAAACTTATCGTGTCATTTACATTTCAAAGACTTTAATTCCCCGCATCATATTTGTTTAATTCTCACGACATATTTGCTATCCATTAGATAATTTCTAAGTACTAAATCAAGCTTTAAATCTCTACTAAACCAAACTTAAGGGTGTTAAGTCTTCCAAAAAACAAACCACACGAGTTGAGTTAATTTAGACTTAACAATGAGTTATTCCATCAACAACTCGATTGAGTCCGTTGAGAGACTAACTCTACTTGATTAACTAAATTGGTCATCCACCAAGGACACATCTCGTGTAGTATCAACTCAACTTTTAAAAGGACTAAATCAAAAATTTGGTAAGGTTTATTCAACCCCTTCTAAACCTTACACTTACACCCCTTTGGGACCTACAGGACCCCATATATCCACATGCACAAGTTCAAAAGTTGTTGTATGAATGGTACTCAAAGGAAAAACAAGTCTATGATGTTTAGATTTATGACAAATGTCACATGACTGTAAGTGTTTTCCCACTGCAGGGGTACATAAATGTTTGAGAAAAGGTAAATGCTGTAACAGATGCAAAGAAGCATGACCAAAACGTTTATGCCAAAGGTCAAAATATTCAAGATAAGTGGAATTAGCAACATTACAAATAGAGGTAGATGTGCTAGAAAGAGAGGAATCTTGCTGAAGAAGGTAAAGTCTCCCAGATGCTTTGCCAACAGCCAGTATCTCCTCACCATGTATGGCCTGAAAAACACAATGATTAGGAAGGAAAGTGCATTTAAGGTTAGCTTGGTGTGCCAATTGTGCTATAGATAAGAGATTATATTTAAAGCTTGGGACAAAGAGTACATCAGTGAGTGTTAAATGTGGTGAGAGTTTACCTGTTCCCGCATGTGTGACCAATTTAGTAGTACCATTTGGTAGGTGAACGATGAATCGGAGGTTGGAGAAGGGTTATGGAAGATAAGAGATTAGGGTTGGAACACATGTGCCTACTAGCCCCTGTGTCCAACACCCATGAGCCATTACCAATTTTCTCTTGCATAGACAATGCATAGTAAATAGGGTAGGAACTAGGAAGAGTTTACCATCAAAATCAGCAAAGCTATAATTAGATTCATGTTCTGCACTTTCAATTCATTTTGGTAGACATGTATTTGACAATCTCCTGTTGGATTATCCGCTTTCATATCGAGAGAATTGTTGCCCCTTATTATCCTCGGTGGTCACCGGTTTATCGGTGGTTTTATGCTCGACTCAACAAGGTTAGTCTGCAGATCGCTTTGTTTTTCGTTCCTTGAAATCTTTGTACCAATCCGGTAACCATGCAACTTGAAACACTCGGAAATATCATGACCAGCTTATGTTACGAAGTGCTTACACAGAGTTTGGCCTTTTCTTCTTTGCTCCTCCTAACATTGTTGGAGTCATTTACGCCATAAGATGCAACATTATGGCCTCCCCTTGCGAGTTATTTCGGTGGAGCAATTGCCTGAAGTAAAGCTGAGTTCTCAACAATATCAGTTGGATTCCCTTGAATATCCCTCTGTCTCTCAACCCTCAGGATCATCGAGTAGGCCTCGTTAATACTGGGCAAAGGATCCATTAACAACACCTGGCTTCTCACACTATCATAACTATCATTTAAGCCCATCAAAAATTGAACCAATCTATCTTTCATTTCCCTATCAGAGAGATCCTTGCTTACACCACAGCTGCAAACAGGCAGGGATGACAACTTTTTAAGTTTGGTATAGTAAACCATTATACTCATATTATTTTGCTTCAGATTACAGATGTCTTTCTTCAGTTGATATAATAGTGGCCCATTACACTCTCCAAACCTCTCACCAAATCATTTTATAGGGCTTTCGCCGAATCAAAGATAAACAAAGGCATCTACGATATCTTTTGAAATCGAGCTAAGAATCCAAGAAATTATCATGCAGTCAACCTTCTTCCATTGATCATATTGGGGGAATCAGATTTAGGTGGGTCAATTCTACCATCAATAAATCCTAATTTTGTTTTAGCTCCTAGAGCTATCTTCATGGATCGACTCCAAATTAAATAGTTGTTACCTGTAAGTAAGGTAGTAACCAGTGATGCACCTGGGTGGTCCGAGCTTTGGAGGTGCAAAGGATCATCCTCTTTCAGCTCCGTACCAGTATTGAGCACCGGTTCCCGGTGAGGCGGCATGATGGGAACCTGGAGGCTCGGATACCATGTTAAATTCCTTAAGCTATTCAACAATAACATTCAAACTTGAGAAAGAAGGAAGATATTCATACATTCCAATATAATAGTAAGAATGAGAGAGTCACACAAATACATATAGCGATCTTAGCTCGAGAAACTACGAAAACGTGAATGAGAGAGAAGAATAATTTCTAACTTCCTGGACCTATAAAACTGTGACATGTGTATCTGAAATGTAAAGTGGAAGAACATAAAATGAAGCTAAAAACGTAAAAGACCAAAAAAAAAAAAAAATACGATTATATTTTCTTCAACTTGATTGTAGTCGATCTCACAAGTGTAGGAATTAAATGATGGGAATATATAACAATGGATAAATCTTTGAAAGTTTAGGATTGTGCATATGATTGAAAATCAAAATTATGTGTTAGACACGTTATGTTTTATGGAAAAATGAGAAGATAAAATAGATGTTTTCAAATGAATATTATTTAAAATTTTAAAATATATATAAGATAAAATATGTTTTCTTGAAGTTACTTTATATGTAAGATAGTGAAAGCAAAATCGCGCACCCACTCTCCGAATTGATGAGAGGATTACAAGTTGATAAACTCCAACGACACGGACATATCACATATATCTTACAGTTTTATGATTTGTGAATGTGAAAAAAATATTAAAAGGCTTTCATTTTCAAGTGTCGATCTTTAATTTCTCATATTTCTCACATGAAAATTGAAAAGTAGAAGAAAGTGGACAAATACTTATAGTGATATAGATTAAAAAAAAACTTGCATTTTAACAGTGCAAATTTTTTATTTAATTTTGATAATTGATAGTATTTCATTATGTAAAATTAAACCCAATATATATAATAGTTTTAAATATATATTCGTATAAAATATAGGGATAATTACAAAAAAATAAAACCTAAAATTGGCTAATTATAAAAAAGGCCGAGATTTTTGAAAATTGAAAAAAACACCTATGGGCTTTGATTCCGTCTTACATTTTTTCCTCTATAAGCAAAAAAAAAATTAATTTAAAAGTTCCCCGATATTTATAAAAATATTACAATTATCCCCCTAAATTTAAACAGAATCAAACTTGAGATTTTTTTTTCTTTTTGTAATTTTGAAACATCTCTCGAGTTTTTTTTTGTAATTAACACAACCCTCATAATTTTTTTGTGATCATCCCTAAACTATATTCCATCTCAGAAGTAAAATTGTTGAGAATTTTTCTTTTAATGTTGCAAATAAAATAGTTTCTTGCACATATATAATGAAATAACTTCAAGAAAAATTATTTTATAAATTAAGCTAATATAAATTCATGGAAAATAAAAGGCTGGCTGTAGAGTCACGCCACTTGATATTGTCCTAAGATCGTGATGGCCTCCATCCGTGCGGGTTCGACGGCTCACCACCACCACCCCAAGATAAAACCCAAGAAGGCCACGCCTATGTCTTCTATTATGAGCACGATCACAAGAAGACTAACGAACAAGACCTTATCATGTTGGCCAACAAAATAATATTTTGAAGAGTTTTAGAATTGTAGATGTAAGCTTGTGAGTGGCTAACTAGACCCCTAAGCACCCCTATATATAGCGTTAGGATTTTATTTGTAACAACAAATATTAAATAGAAAATAATGGTCAATTATGGGGTGTTACAAAATTTAATGGGATGTTACAAAATTCATTCAATGAAAATATGGTCATTTGGAGTTTTAAAACTTCAAATTGTAACAATCCCCACAAGGTTTAAAACTTCAACATATATATATATATATATATATATAAAAATATAGTAGGGCAACTAGATACTATGCAATGGGTGCGGGGAGCTTTCCTGGGCTTGAACCTACACTTAGTGTTGATGATTTACATTTGAGGGAACCATAATGGACTACGCCTTGAATTAGGTCCCTTGACCAAATTTCAATATATCACACACACAATATGTCGGTCTTTGTTCAAAGCGGGTTAGCGCTGTTATGGCCATGCGCTCTAATCTTGATTCTCATGAGAGTCTCTGGGTTTGCCCAAACTCATAGCCACGGCCTCATGGCAACCCTCATTTAGGTGAAACCTCCAAGGGTATGTGTGACCTATACCTGCGAATTCCCACCTTGGTCTCATTAAAGGTCAAAGTTCATCCTAACATCACACTATATAAAGACTATCACCATAGGGATGGTAAGTTACACTTATAAAGTAGTGTTGAATGAGTCATGCATTACAGTTGTTCCTACCCATTAAACCTTCTTCATGGGGTCTCCAATCACAAAGGTTGGGTTACTCCTGAGGTGACTCCTTGTGGGCTTATGCCCACCCCCGATTATTCAAACACACCTTTATTTGGTAGACCTTTGGTTGAATTGTCAGCCAAGTTCTTCTCAAATTTCACAAAATTATATGATATCACATTTCTCTTTAATAAGGACTTTATACTTTTACATCTTGCTTGTAAGTGTCTACTCATTTTCTTATTAGAATGTGTTTGCTTCACAAGATCAATTACAACTTTACAATCACAAACGTATAGAAATGGCGAGGTAAAGGTTTAGGAATTAGTGGAATATCAAGTAATAAATCTCTCAACCATTCAAATAGCTTGTACAAGTTGTATCTAGAGCTATTAATTCAAATTCTATTGTACTTCTAGATATAACAAATTTGTTTCTTAGATTCCCAAGTTATTGCGGCTCCACCAAACATAAAACAAATCCACTAGTTGACTTAATCTAAGAGTTATCGGAATCCAATTTGCATCACTATATCCTTCAAGTACACTTAGAAAACCTTTATAACATAAGGAGTAACTTAAAGTTCCTCTAAGATACTTAAGAACTCTTTCTAAAGCGAAAGTCAAATGGCTCTTATTAGGATTATGAGTGTATCTACTAAGTCTTCCAACCTCATAAGAAATATATGGTCGAGTCCTATTGGTGAAATATAATAATGACCCAATAATTTAAGAATACTTCAATTGAGATATAGGTTCACCCAAGTTTTTGTGTAAATGTACATTTGGATCATAAGGAGTAGAAACTAACTTGCAATCATAATAATTGAATTTTCTCAAGAATTTTTCGATAGAGTCAGATTGGTTTAACAAAATGCCTTCTTTTGTCATCCTTGTAAGTCCAAGCGGCTACGATAATCTAGAGGGGAGTGAATAGATTATCTCCATCTTTTCGATTATGACCTCTTTTTCGAACAAAACAAGCCAAGACAATAATAAAGGTGCGGAATGTAAACAACACGCGTCGATTTATAGAGCTTCACCCCACCTAGGGACTACGTGCTCTACCACCCCAAAGATATCCAGGATGGGTTTCGAAAAAGAAAAAGAATTTTATTAATTACCAAAATTAATACAAATTCAACTTACAACACCTTGAAGAGCACCACTCTTCTTCAACACCACCTTTGGAGATTACCACAATCTCCCCTTTGAAGATTACCACAATCTTCCTTCAATGGCACCTTTGAAGATCACCACAATCTTCAAACTTGAAGAATACCAAATTCTTCAACACCTCAAGAGCACCACACTCTTGAAACACCTATCACCTAGATCACCCAAGTGTATTCTTTCCACAAGAATACTCACAAGGATATCTTGTGTTGAATGATGACCAAAATCAAGATTACAACTCAATAATGAATAATACAATTTGAGTGCAAGTGTAATCAAGAAATAAAAGCCTAGACCTCAAGATGTGAAAGTGATAAGCTAGGCAAAATTACAACAAGAATAATAACTATGAAGAAACAAGTGTTTGCTTGGAATGTATCTTGTTGTGTTGTATCTCAAATTGTTGTCTTGGTTGCTCCAAAACTTCCTCTATTTATATAGGAGATGATTGATCAAACATAGGCTCCTCTTGGGGATTGAAAATCTACAGAAAAATACAATTAAAATCAAGAATATAGTCTGTTAGAAATCAATCCCACAATTTAAGGAAAGTTTTTCTGTCAAACGGTCGAAATTTGTCATCAAACTTAAGAGGCGGCCTCCGCATTTAAATAGAGTTTGAATTGAACATATCACAAATTAACACGGGCGACCGGTCGACGTAGGGTTCGACCGGTTGTCCCCTCTTTAGCCGGTCGCACAACACGAAAAAAACAAGGCGTAAGTTCTTTCAAAAAGGAATGCCCAGGTATTGGTCGACAGGTGTCGTGTCGGCCGACACCACCAGTCGGCCGGCCGACCACCAAAAATAATTCCGTCTCATTTTTTTGTTCCAAAATTCATCTTCGTGTACGGGTTGTCCTATAGGGCGACCGGTTGACCTTGAGACAGAAATGTTGTCCAATTTTTGTCGAAAATAAACCTCAAGAAATACTCCGAAAATTTAGTAAAAATATTTTAAACCGATCGGGAGTATTTAGACAATATTTAGAAACCTTGTTTTGAAGTAGAAACTTATAAACATAAAATCATTAAAAGTGTTGTCTAATTTTATCTAAAATAAATCTTGAAGAAATACTCGAATAAATAGTAAAAATATTTTAAATCATTTAGGAGTATTTGGACAATAATTAAAAACATTCTTTTGGTGTAAAAATAAAATCATCAAAATTAAGATAAAAACATGTATCAACAACCTCCCCTTTTTGATGATTACAAACCAAAACAATTTTTAGAAATATTAGGGGAAAATTTTTTAAAATAATTTTCCTAAAAAAACATCTAACTATTTAGAAGCGACTAACATTTCCAAAATACAAACAACCAAATAAGGGAGTGAATATATTCAAGAATAAGCACAAGCTCCCCTATCAACAAGCACATCAAGAGTAATGTTCAAATAATCAACCACAAGCTAAAAGCTTAGCTTTTACATATTTGTACATAAGTACAAAAGCTTATAAGCTCCCCACAACAAAAAACACCATTAGACAAGTATATAAGTTCATCATACAACAATATGACTAAGTATAGTCCACAACTTATGGCTTTAAGAAGCCATAGCTTATAGCTTTTATTGCGAGCTTTTATTAGCTTCTTTGAGCTAACGATCCAATTTCCTGTTTCTCCCCTTTGGAATCATCAAAAAAATGTTAGGATGATAAAAAACATCATACAAGTATATCTAAGTGCGCCAAAGATACGATTTTTCAACCATAGAAAAATATAGGCTTAGAAACCGAAAATGGGAGAAATGTATCATGAAAAATCCATAAGCTCGTTTTGTTTGTCATGACATGATCTCAATAAGTATTTTTGAAAGCAAGAGATTCATGTAGAAGTTGAAATATTCATTGAAACATTTAATCGAACACTTGACGGGCGTTAAAAATAAAAGAAGGTGTATATAGCCCTTGTAAAAGATATAAAGCCAAGTTTATCATACCATCACCAAAAGCAAATATTTCAACATAAATCCAACAAATAAAAGTCCCAACAAAGTAAATTCTCAAGAGTTCGACCCAATTGAGATAGTTTTAGCCAAAAAATCAAGGCATTACGAATGCCATTTAAAGAACCATCAAGTAGCTCATATCATCAAGCAATGCATATAAGACATTACAAATGTCCCAAATTATCCATCTAAACAAAATAATCAAGGCATCACAAATGCATTTAAGCAAAAATTAAAAGAAACATTTTTACCATCAAGTACTTCATACCAATTATCAAACAATGCCAAATAGAGTATTTTTACCATCAAATACTCTAATAATACCATAATCAAGATCAACCAAAAAGCCACTTTGCTATTTTATCCCTTCAACAAACAACAAGCAAATGTCATTTAGAATAAGAGAGTTATACAAATCAAGTTCATTACAAGAAAATAAAATGACATAAGAAGAAAAAAACAAGAAAAGTGATAGGCTCATCATTCTTCATCGGAAGAAAAACATGCGTTGGGGATGAGTTCTTTAATGAATTTCTTCAATTTGCCGATTGATTTTTGCATCTTTGAGGTCTTTTGCTCCAAAGCCTCATATTTAACTTCATGATATGCTCTAAGTTCATCAAATTCGGCTTGAGTGTAACTCCTGAGACGGTTGAGCACCTAGTATTACCCTCCGATTGCTTGCCCGTCACCCGCCACCATTCTTTCGACCCCGGCGTCATCAAAAAGTCATTTGGATTTTCGGATGTAGAACATTGCCCTATTCCTTTAGCCATTTTAGTTGGCGGATATCCATATTATTTCGCATGTGGACCATTTGAGAGATGTTGTCAATGTCAAAATCATTTTGAAACACCTCTGAATTACATTCCGAAGAAGGTAGCTCCGATTGGATAAGAAGTTTGCAAATCCAATTTCCCATGACAAACTTCTTATTTCCTTGTGTGATAGACTCAATCAAGCATTGAATAAGTATTGCGCCAAAATTAAGCGGTTCCCTTCTAGCAATCTTATAAGTTAAAAAATAATCCATATTGCTAGCATTTTGCCCGCTTTACCACGTATACTGATGGCGACAATAACCGAAATAATCCTGTGCTCAAGAGTCATGGCCAATAACAAATATTTTGGCCAAACGCCCAAATAGGTCTTAACCTCTTCCATAGAAACACTCAACATATCATCATTCCAAATTGCACAAGCAAAATAATCCCAACCACCTTCTCGCACATGTAAAAGCCGACAAATGTCATTAGGAGTCCACCTAAAATGACGACCCTTACAAACGAATTCAACGCAAGTGGCTTCCTTTGAGCATCATATTCCACCCACATATTTGCATAAAAAAGTAGGATCACATCATCATCATATAAAACATAAGGGTGCTCCCATAAGTACATCCACCCTTGCTTTTAAAAATTTCTCTAATAGTAGGATACTCATTTGAAAATGAATTAAATCGACAAATTTTCGTACGAGCTATCGATTTCGCACCCATGTTCAAATTTTCATAGTACCACTCTGCATATTTGTTGATAAAATCTAAAACATTATTAGAGCGAGGAGCTTGAGGAATAAGAGATTTCTTACTTTTTGCCCAACGGCAATTTTTGAATGAAATCATCCCGCGAGTTCAAAGAATTTGAGGATTGGAGAGTACCGGGTTTTGAATATCATCAAGTTCTTGAGCTACATTCCTTTGGGTAGCTCGAATGTCCCGTTGTTTGGCTTCCTCTTGCCGATTTCTTGAAGAACCCTCTCCGCCCTTTCTTCGCTTGGAAGTGGGATTTTGATCGGTGGAATTTCTTGGTGGAGCCATAGAAGTGAAATACTTGCAAAATTAAGTAATTTAGAAACAAGAATTACAAGTTTTGATGAAGAAATGAGGATTATATGAAAAAGGGGAAAATTCGCTCGAACGAGGGTTTGGAATTTTTGTGTTCTGTTTGAGAAATGAAGACATACACGTTTTAAGCCTAAAAATAAGCCTGGGCGACCCGGCCGAGGTGGGGTGCGACCCGATCGTGCGTGCGAGCGACCGGTCGGCCCCCCGCCTTGACCGTCCCAAAGGTAATTTTCCAAACCTCACTTTTTCCAAAATTCGATTTTTCACCCCAAAAGTTTTAAAACTTTGCAAAAAGATAATTATGGACTAAATCTAACAAATATGAGTTTCGAGAAAACATATATACGAGAAAAACGAGATTTTACGAGTAGTGCCCTTTTGAGAAAAATCACAAAGTTATTTAGTGGCACTAAAGGGGATGAGATGAAATAGTTTGAAAGAGAAGTGCATAAACAATACAAGAACATAATATCGAGTTCTAAGAATAATACGAGTGAACATACCTCGATGGTTTAAGAATCTCTTAGAAGAAGTAATAGACGATAGCCAATGAATAGGAGATACATATATCCTACACAATTCTTTAAACAAATTTTGCACAAGACATAATAGCACAGTGTAGGTCAAGCAATAAGAGATATCACGATAAAATGCTTATGCTATAAAAATACATAAGAGTTTAAAAACAACATGTAAGGTCTCATTTTCAATGGATTTTAAAAATACAAATATATATAGAAGACCTTAATTATGAAAACTCATTTTGCAATGTAGACACAAATAAAAACATGCATACTAAATTAAAATGCATATGTAAGTAGGGAAATACGGTTTACCAATTACGCTATTTCCATGGGTTGTGTCGTTCCCATTGTTGATGATATCTTCCTTTTCAAAATTATTTTGTTGATGATAGCTCTTCCTATTGCTCCATTTCCAAGGATTGTATCCTTCCATTTGTTGACAATATTTCCTTCTTGGAAATTCATTTTGGTGATGTCTTCTTCTTTGATCAAATGAGATGGTCATTTGATGTCTTCTTGGCGGTATGAATTTTCTTCGATTATTATTTTGCTTTGGGTACCTAGTATGACATTGTTTTTGTGGTACCCTCATGTGTTTGGGTCCTTTAGGATTAGTTTTGAGACTTTTAGGTCTCCAAAAATAATTAGAGCTATTTCTAGCCCGACAAGAATTAGCCGTATGACCCTTTTTACCGCAATAGAAGCAAGTAATAATTTTTGAAGCATAATGACCAACATGCATAGGGACTTGATTTCTTTTCATATGATTAACAACACTAGCTTATGATCAAATCCTTGTTTCAATTTATTACAACTATGAACATCAACAATATCGGTCATTTTATCGGTACTCAAGTTGGTTTTTGATAAATCCTTTTTCATGCAATTAATATCCTCAACAAGAGTACTATTTTCTTTTTCAAGATTTCTAACCTTATCAAGTGTGGTGGTGTGAGCACATGATAGTGATTCATAGGAAATAAATAGACTATCTTTTTCATTTTTCAAACCATTGAATTCCTTTTTCAAATTTTTGTATTTAACAAGTAAACTTTGGAATTCATTTTGAAGGTCATCAAAATCATTTTGCAAATCACTATAATCATTTTGTATGACTATGTCATAGGAAGTAGAGGGTTTAAGACATACCTCGTTTTCTTCTTCGATGCCCATAAGACAATGTTCAACTTCTTCATAGTTGGAAGTTGTAAGAGGTTTGTTCCTTAGATTTGACTTTGTATTTCTTTGAGAAGTAGATGCTTTTAAGTTGCTCTTATCATTTTCATATATTTCATGAATGGCTTCTAATTTTTGCCAAACTTCATGCCGATCGAGTTCCTACAATAAGATCATATTCCAAATTGGTAAGTGAACAATATAAAATATTGAGAGCTTTACCATTTAAGGAGATGATTTTCTTCTTCATCATTGAGCTCTTTGAGATCTTTGGAGGTGTATGGTGTGTCTTTTCATTGGAATGGATTCTCCATTAATGACGATGTTCCAAATATCGAACCCACAACCTTGTAAATAACATTCCATTCTTTCTTTCCAAAATGTAAAATTTTTGGAACCAAACCGAGGTGGCTTGGTGGTGGAGGTGCTTGGAAAGGTGAGCTTCATTCGTAGCCGACGATTGTTCCTCTTCACTCGCGATGTGAAACGAGCTTGCCAAAGAGTTTGGCTCGATACCACTTGTAAGTCCAAGCGCTACGATAATCTAGAGGAGGGTGAATAGATTATCTCCATCTTTTCGATTATGCCCTCTTTTTCGAACAAAACAAGCCAAGACAATAATAAAGGTGCGGAATGTAAACAACACGCGTCGATTTATAGAGCTTCACCCCACCTAGGGACTACGTGCTCTACCACCCCAAGATATCCAGGATGGGTATCAAAAGCGAAAAAGAATTTTATTAATTACCAAAATTAATACAAATTCAACTTACAACACCTTGAAGAGTACCACACTCTTCTTCAACACCACCTTTGGAGATTACCACAATCTCCCTTTGAAGATTACCACAATCTTCCTTCAACGGCACCTTTGAAGATCACCGCAATCTTCAAACTTGAAGAATACCAAATTCTTCAACACCTCAAGAGCACCACACACCTATCACCTAGATCACCCAAGTGTATTCTTTCCACAAGAATACTCACAAAGGATATCTTGTGTTGAATGATGACCAAAATCAAGATTACAACTCAATAATGAATAATACAATTTGAGTGCAAGTGTAATCAAGAAATGAAAGCCTAGACCTCAAGATGTGAAAGTGATAAGCTAGGCAAAATTACAACAAGAATAATAACTATGAAGAAACAAGTGTTTGCTTGGAATGTATCTTGTTGTGTTGTATCTCAAATTGTTGTCTTGGTTGCTCCAAAACTTCCTCTATTTATAGGAGATGATTGATCAAACATAGCTCCTCTTGGGGATTGAAAATCTACAGAAAAATACAATTAAAATCAAGAATATAGCTATTAGAAATCAATCCCACAATTTAAGAAAAGTTTGTCTGCAAAAAAGGTCGAAATTTGTCAAACTTAAGATACGGCCGCACGTAAATAGAGTTTGAATTGAACATATCACAAATTAACACGGGCGACCGGTCGACGTAGGGTTCGACCGTCGTCCCCCTTTAGCCTGGCCGCACAACACGAAAAAAACAAGGCGAGAAGTTCTGCTTTCAAAAAGGAATGCCCAGGTATTGGTCGACACCCTGGTCGACCGGTCGACTGACCAAAAATAATTCCGTCTCATTTTTTTGTTCCAAAATTCATCTTCAGTACGGGTTGCCCTATAGGGCTACTAGGTTGACCTCGAGACAGAAATGTTGTCCAATTTTTGTCGAAAATAAACCTCAAGAAATACTCTGAAAATTTAGTAAAAATATTTTAAACCGATCGGGAGTATTTAGACAATATTTAGAAACCTTATTTTGAAGTAGAAACTTATAAACGTAAAATCATTAAAAGTGTCGTCAATTTTATCTAAAATAAATCTTGAAGAAATACTCCGATTAAATAGTAAAAATATTTTAAATCATTTAGGAGTATTTGGACAATAATTAAAAACATTCTTTTGGTGTAAAATAAAATCATCAAAATTAAGATAAAAACATGTATCAAACAATCCTAACTTTCATACCCAATATTATATGTGCTTCTCCCGAATCCTTCATCTCAATGTTATTAGACAAATAAACTTTCATTTTTTCAATAAACAAGTTTGACCCAAAAATTAATATGTCATCCACATATAAACACAATATTACACATCTACCATTTTCTTCCTTAAAATGTATGCATTTATCATGTTCATTTGACCTAAATCCATAACCTTGTTTAACATCATTAAACTTTTCATGCCACTTGTTTAGGTGCTTGTTTCTAACCATATAAAGATTTTACTAACTTACATACCTTATGCTATTGTCCTTTGACCTTAAAACCTTCAGGTTGTTCCATATAAATTTCTTCATCTAAATCACCATTTGAAAATGAAGTTTTGACATCCATTTGATGTATCATTAACTTATTTATAGATGCTAAAGCAACAAGACCACGATGCTTGAAATCCTAGCAACGGAGAATAAGTATCAAAATAATCTATTCCTTCTTGTTGTGTAAATCCTTTCGCCACTAGCCGCCTTATACTTATCTATTGAACCATCAACCTTTAATTTCTTCTTAAAAATCTATTTACACCCTATTGGTTTACTACCAGGAGATAAATTAGATAAAACCCAAGTATTATTTTGAATAATAGAATTATATTCATCATTAATCAATTCTTTCCAAAAAGGTGCATCTATAGAAGATATTGCATCATCATAAGTTTGGTGGTCTCCTTCAACTAAAAAGGTGATAAAGTCATCTCCAAAGTTCTTACTAACCTTAATTCTTTTACTCCTTCTTAATTCCACTAGTGTTTCTTCATTATTTTCTAAAATTGCACTAGTAGATGATTCGCCTCTAGAAGGTTCAAGGTTTGACTTATAAGGTTCATACAATTCTAGTTTTAAAAGGAAAAACATCCTCAAAGTATGTGGCATCTCTAGCTTCAATGATAGTGTTATTAGAAATCCCATTAACTTTAAATTGACCACTAAAAATCTATTTGCACTACTATTTTGATCATATCCAATAAAAGTAGCATCAATAGTCTTAGGTCCTATTTTCTTTCTCTTAAACTCGGTATAACTACTTTTGCTAAGCGCCCCCACACTTTAAGAAAATTTAGTCTTGGAGCTCTATTTTTCCATAATTCATAAGGAGTTCTATCATTATCTTTAACAATCACACGATTTAATATAAAACAAGAAGATAAAATAGCTTCACCCCACAAATTCTCGTGTGCTCCAATTTAACAACATTGCATTTACCATATCCATCAAAGTTCTATTCTTCCTTTCAGCTACACCATTTGATTGGGGAGAATAAGAAGGTGTGAACTCATGTATTATACCATTATCTTCACAAAATTTTACAATTCACCCAAGAATATTCACCTCCTCTATCGGACCTAAATTTCCTAATCCTTTTCTCTATTTGATTTTCAACTTGAGTTTTATAAACCTTAAATTTTTCAAAAACTTCATCCTTCGATATGATAAGATAAATGTAACAATACTTAGAAAAATCATCAATAAATGTCACAAAATATTTATTTCCACCTCTAGTTGGAGATCTATTTGAATCACATACATCACTATGAATAAGTTCCAAAATATCCGAATTTCTTAGAACCAATGATAAGGTCTTTTTGTTTGTTTTGCTTTTGCACATATTTCACACTTATGATCAACTTTTACTTGAGATCTTGGAATCAAATCTAAATCAATAAGTTTTCTAACTTTTCTATTACTAATGTGTCCCAACCTTTCATGCCATAAAATACTAGATTGGACATTAAAAATAAGATTAGGACTCTCATTAATACCATCAACAATATTCAATTTAAATAATACATCGCCTACAAATCCTTTTCCAATAAAAACATTATTTCTAGTTATTACAACCTTATTTGATTCCATAACTAGCTTGTAACCACTTTGCACTAAACAAGATCCACTCACTAAATTTCTTCTAATATCGGCACATGCCGCATCAATCAAGAGTCAATATTTTCCAAGAAGTCATCTTGAGATCAACATTTCCAATCCTATGTATTTGTGCGACAATATTATTCCCAAGCGTCACGCTTCCTCCACTTATGTTCGATAGGATTTAAATTTTGATTTATCAAAACAAACATGAATATTAGCTCCCGAGTCTAACCACCAATCATTATTTTGATATGTAAAGTTTACTAAAGAAAATTTAGATTCTAATCGATAGATGGTTCCCCTTCAACTACCATATTCACTTGGTTTTGCTGAGGTTTAGGCTTGAACTTAGGTATATGTTTCTCGGTCTTTTTGTAGTAACAATCCCTAGCCAATTGATTGGTCCTTCCGCATACATAGCATGCTCTTTCTTCCTTTTTTCTTTGCCTTTGTCATCTCCATGTCTAGAAGTACTAGGTTTAGCATTATTATTATGGTGATAATTATTCCTCCCACCTTTCTTGTTATTCTTAAACTTATTACCTCTAGGCTTATACTTATTATTATTATTATTATTATTATTATTATTATTATTATTATTATTATTATTATTATTATTATTGTTGTTGTTGTTGTTGTTGTTGTTGTTGTTGTTGTTGTTATTATCTTCAACTAGATTAACCTTTACTTTTATTTCTTCTCTCATAAGATTCATCCTATGTTGTTGCTCTATTCTCAATGATTTAAAGACTTGAACTAAAGTCAAAGCTCTTGTTGATGTCTTAGACCTCTAGCAAAATTAGACCAAGAAGGTGGTAGTTTATCAATCAAACATGAAACTTTATATTCTTCGCTAAACTTTGATCCACTATTTTCAAGTGGCTTTAATAAATATTGGAATTCATGAATTTGTTCATTAATAGATTTTCCATCAACCATAACATAATTTGTAAAATTTGAGGCATAAAACCTTTGTATTCCCGCATCATCAATCCCATATTCAGTTTCTAAAGTATCCCAAAGTTCCTTATCACTAGTGATGGAATGATACACATCATAAAGTCTATACGGCAAAGCACTAAGGGTACGGTTCACGAAAGTGGTAATTTATTTGTTCAGTATGCCAAGAGCTTGCTTCTATATTTTCATCTATGGCGAAATAAAACCAAGAATCGTTAACCAATATTTCATTTGATTTTGCCATCTCTTAAAATTCAGTCCATTAAATTTTTGGGCTTACCACTATTAGTTTCTTCATGAGATGCCATTAGTTAATCTTCAATAATAACAATGTAGAGATTTAATAGGCAAAGAAAAGACAAGAAAAATCAGTAGGAGTCAAATATTCAATAAATACACGCTAATAAAGTGTTTAACAAATATAAAATGACAACATTAGTTAAACTAAAATTTCAGTCATCAACACAATAAATCAGCAACTTGCGGATAAATGTTTAATAACAAGATTCGTAAGTTCACATACAAATAAACTTTGGGCCCAAAGAAAAAAATCCACCAATGTACACCTCAGTTGAAATTTTTAAAATTATACAATTCAAATTATAAAAATCAGTTAACTATATAACTAATCATGTAAATGAGTTAACAATATATATAATCTGCTAACCCCTACTTTGAAATAATAATTTTTTAAAAACAAATATTCGACCCACTTTAGTTCACTTCACAGCTTCCTTGGTTGATCAATATCACTAATCTATTAACCTATTCGACTAACAATTTTGATTTAGAAAAATTATTCCTTTTCACAACAACTCAAATAACAAGTTTCAATGAATTAAGCATTTCATAACGAAAATTATATATTTGCAAATCATTCACGGTCTTAGAATGTTGAGAATTTTTCTTTTAATGTTGCAAATAAAATAGTTTCTTGCACATATATAACCAAATGACTTCAAGAAAAATTATTTTATATATTAAGCTTACATAAATTCATGGAAAATAAAAGAATGGCCTCGTAGGAGTCACGCCACTGACGCCGTCTAAGATCGTGTTAGCCTCGCTCCGCGGTTCCCGACGGCTCACCACCACCCCAAGATAAAATCCAAGAAGGTCACGCATATGTCTTCTATTATGAGTACGATCACAGAAGACTAACGAGCAAGACCTTATCACGTTGCTAAACAAAATAATATTTTGAAGAGTTTTAGAATTGTAGATGTAAGCTTGTGAGTGCCTAGCTAGACCCCTAATCACCCCTAAATATAGTGTTAGTATTAATTGTAACAACAAATATTAAATAGAAAATAATGATCAATTATGGGGTGTTACAAAATTTAATGGGAGGTTACAAAATTGATTCAATGAAAATATGGTCATTGGAGTTTTAAAATTTCAAATTGTAACAAAAATATCAAGTTAAAACACAAAATTTAAAAGACACTATAAAACTATAAGGTGCAAATATACTATAGTGATTGGACCTCGATTGTGGTCCATGAGGCATGAAATGTCTAATTATCGTGCCAAATTATAGGGCCTTACTCAAAATGGAAAAATAGAAATACATATGTACATATTCATGTCTTTATGAGTGAATAAATGTGAATTACAATTAATGTCCTCCCACTCTAAGTACTTGGCATAAATATATATATATATATATATATAGTTCATTAATAAGTGTAAATATATATATATATACACACACTTAAGCCCCAAGTGATTCACGTCCTAAGTTAAAAAGGGCGATTTCTTTTCCATTATGATGGATGAGACGTTTATCATCAACGTACTACGACTTATATAACTCTTTGATAGGGCGATTGTTGCAACCAAAGGGTGTTAAACCATTTTCATTGGAAGTTCTCAAGTCCAAGTTGATTGAGGTTTGGAAAATTCGGAATAGTTGGCGTTTGGTTCCTCTTGGGAGAGAGGATATTTGAAACTTATAGTTCACGAATTTGGATAACAAAGAATCGTGTTTTTAAGCTAAAGTTTCATGGAACTTGAATCCATGTACCATTCAGATTACTAATTGGATTCCTGATTTCAATCCTTATCGTATTAATACTTGAAATGGTACAAATTTGGGTACATATTTATGAATTAAGTATTGAATATTGGCATCATTCTTTGATCACGAAGATGCCAAAGACGATTGGTGCTCCTATCCAAATTGATGGACGTTCATTTTTCTCGGTGAGTTGGGGTATTTTGTTCAAGTTTTAGTCGAACTTGATTTAAATAATCCTATTCAGAGTTTGTTATGGTGGAATGGGTAGACACTACTATTTTGTTTCACTTAGTTATGAAAATTACCAAAATTTTGTTATGGTGGAACGGGTAGGACACGCATAGTTGGGCACCATATAGCAAAAATTGTCGTCAGTCAAATCTAAGGAGGTACAATAGAAGGATGATGTTGGGCGCAAGGAAAAAAGTCCATTCGTGGACGTTCACCGCTCGGGATCGTGTTCCGCTCTAAGGGTATGGCAGCTTGAATTTGAAACTTGAGTGCAAGTAACGGGACGACAAGGTCGTGTTAAGGAGGGTGAACCTTCTTCTTCACGTATTAATACTAAGAATTATTTTGATGTTCGGATGCTTGATTCAATGATGTGGCATATGATAATACGAATTTGGAGCACAAATCGATAATGAGAATCGGATTATGGCTTCGAAGATAATATTAGCAAATACGCATGAGCCATGGTTCCTTATCAATCGCAACAACATGTTTCCACAATGGTTATTGAGGATTTAGTGATTGCAAAAAAATTGGATGAAAATGGACATGCTAATGTTTCTAATAGCCTTCCTCTTAATGAGTATGTCCTTAGCTCCAATGATCCTTCCGGGGTTCAAGTATGGCCGCTCCCGCCTCGAAACGTTGGTCGATATGGCAAATGAAGAAGATCAAATTGATGCGAGACAAATTGGAAGCTTTAAAGACCAAGATAGACGACTCATCAACTACTCGATTGCCTTTCGCTCGTGTGATTCGCGTGGCTATGAAGGCTCGCAATTGTGGCTCGAGGATCCTGGACCGACATTCCACATGATACATCGGACCATCGGGATGATACTCAAGCACATGCAAAAAAACACATGACAATGTCATTCCCTCTAAAAATAGATGTCCATCATTTAGATTGCGATTTTAAGTTATTTTTGTTGTTTATTTTATGGGTACTATTTTTCCTATCAAAGGTTTTTTCACCGAGTTTTACTTTGATAGGTTTTAACGAGACTCCTATTTTAAAGCTAGTTGTTTGCTTGTAAGCAATGCACTAAATTTTCTTTTTTAATAATATTTTGCATTTATCACAAAAAATAAGTGTAAATATATATAATATAACTTGGAAGTTGTTGTTTTATTTAACGATATTCTTATTTAGATGGTATTATTAGAGAAATAAAAACTAATCAGAATCGCTTTGACAGTTAAGTTAGTTATTCTCGTTAGTTAAAGCGGTTAGAATTTGTAATCGTTTTATAGCATTTCTTAGCTTCAATTCACAAAGAACTTTTGTGTATAAATAAGGCGTCATACATCTCGTATCTTTCATCCTCGAAAATATGTCAATAAAATTTTCTATCTTTCTCTCTCAATTTCTAACATGGTATCACCGAGCCGAACATAGCCTAAGGAGTCTTCAATGGCACAACTACGCTTACCTACCTTCAATACTCTCAATATTAGACTTGATCGGTCCTAACTACAATTTTTGGAGATCACAAATATTGGCAATCACATAAAGACATGGCTATGAGGAGTTCTTACTCGGCACACGCCCAGCTCCCTCGCAGTGGATTTTGGACAAAGATGGTGATACTCAAATCGAAATTAATATATGGTTTGGCTTCGTAAAGATAAGTTTCTTTACATTGGATTCTTAATTCGCCCGAGAGCATGTTAGGATATGTGAATCGATGTTCAACATCCGTGAAATGAGTGTTTTTGAGAAGCTCTTTCGAACAAACTCTCAAGCTAGAATTATGCATCTAAAATCCTTGTTACAAACCTTGAAAAAGGATGAATTGTCGATTTCTCGAATATATTTTGAAAATGCAATCCATTGCTTGATGACATTCAAGCAAATGCGGTGGTAAATCTGCTGATGATGATGATTTGATGATTTATATTCTACATGGTTTGGGGCCTAATATGAGTCTCAGAGTGGTTAATTCGAGGAAAGATCTTACTATCTCGTAAATGCAAAGACACTTTGCAAACTCATGAGATGCGGCTTCAACATATGCATCATGTTTCTTCCACTTCAAATTCTCAGAAAATCTTGTCTTAAATGTTGCAACTAAGAACAACTTCACAGAGTTTAGACCTCCTCGAAAGCGGTTTTTCCGTAGATCTCGAGGAAGGGGAAGATTTTTTCGGGGATCTAGAGTTGTGTGTCGATATCTTTGGCGCAACAATCACACAGCCTTCTAAGTGTTACAAAAGATTTGATGTGAACTTCACAAGTTTCGAACAGAGTTCCCGCCTATTCACCTCCCGTGATTCAATTCCCATCCTTCTCAAGGCTCTTCTAACTACTACTTTTACTCCAGGGATCCAACACTCTCGGCTCTCATCATACACTATTCCTTCATCTCGCCCTCGCCACAATGGAACATCCAGGTTCATCTATGAGTATGGCACCGATTACAAAGACCTCTCCTCTACACCTCAAGCTCATATTGCTACTCATGGTGATTATCCTTCTCCTCAGCCGATTGGTATATGGATAGTGGGGCCACTCATCATGTGACAACGAACCTCAAAAACCTCTCCTTGCAATCACCCTATGCGCAGGTAAAGATAAGCTCTTAGTTGGTAATGGCTTTCTCTTTCTATCAATCATATTGGTTCTACCTCTTTTCCTACTCTTCATTCCTCTAAACATCTCACCTTGCATCATGTTCTTCATGTTCCCGATGTCACAAATAATCTTCCTCGAGCATATCCAAATTTATCAAAGACAATAAAGTTTTCATTGAATTTCATGCCTCTTATTGTCTTGTTAAGGATTTGATCACTCATCACGCTCACGAGAGGAGTTCTTAGAGATGGCCTCTATCAACTTGACCTCACCATCTTGGTCTTCACCACACTCTTTAGTTCTTCCACCAAGTGCTCCTCAATCTTTTCACTTTCGCTTATCCCAAAGACAAGTTCTCGATCCCGCCACTTCTTCTTCTCGCACCTCCAGCAATTTCAACATCCGGCATGCCGGGACTTGGTCATGCCTGTCCTCGTACCACCAATTCTCAGAATGAAACTCTTACATCTTCATTGTAATAAACAAAGACCAATTTTTCCGTGATGCTTGTAAACTTGGCAAGATGCATCAAATGCATTTTAGTTCAATTTCTCATAATACTTCTACTCCTTTTGAGATTGTTCATACAGATGTACGGGCCCCGCCTCTACATATTCCATAGATGGTTATAAATACTATGTTCAATTTGTTGATGATTTTATAAGATGCACTTGGATTTTTCCCTTAGTCAAAAAATCTGGGTATATTCTCAGTATTCTTACACTTCAATGCCATGGTGGAAAGACAATATAATCACAAAATTAAAATCTTGCAATCAGATTGGGGGTGAGTATAGAGGTCTTTCTTCTTCTCAAATCTTTGGGTATTCATTTCAGACACCCTTGCCCATATACACACCCTCAAAATGGTCTTGTGGAAAGAAAACATCAACACATTGTGGAAACAGTCTTGCTCTCCTTGCACATGCATCTCTACCTATTAAATTTTGGTGGCATGCATTCTCCATACTGCTTTTTTCGATAAACAAACTTCCCACACCTATTCTTCACAATCACCCCTCATTACAAATTATTTGGTAGCTCTCCCGACACTGCTTTTGAGAACATTTTGATGTGTTTGTTTTCCTTACACCAGGCCTTATAACAATTCAAAGCTCATGTTTAGGTTCCACAAGTGTGTGTTCTCGGGATATAGTGATCATCACAAGGGGTACATTTGCCTAGCACCTTCTCGGGAAAACTATCATAGCTAGACGGTGCCATTCAATGAACATGAATTTCCATATGCATCCTTATTTCCTCCTTCATCTTCTCCTTCATTACCATCACACACTCATCTTTTCTTACCTTGCTTCTTCCTCTCCTCCAGCCCAACCGCATCACACACACCTCCACATCATCCTAGACTTCCTTCAATCTCATCACACTCTCCACAAATCCTCATCACATTCTCATTCTCTCCTCCTCCCAATCCTCATGTTGTTTTGCAAATCCTACCGATTCAAAGACTCCATTACACTCCATCTACTTCTCCTCATACCATTAACACACATCCCATGCACACCGCCCAAAGGTGGTAAATTCAAACCTAAAATCTTCTCTCTCTTTCAAGCTTTTTCTTCAATTTCTCGAGCCTACTACTATTTCGAGGCATTATCTTTACCACATTGGAAGAATGCAATGGATGAGGAATATAATGCTTTGGTAAGGAATCACACTGGGAGTTAGTCCCATCATCTTCTCTTATACATCCAATCAAGAATAAATGGATATTTAAAGTGAAACACAAAGTCGATGGTTTTGTTGAACGTTGAAAGCTAGCTTGTTGCCCGGGGTTTGAACAACATGCCGGGGTGGATTATTTTGAGACTTTCAAATTTTTGTCAAACCACTTACCATCGACTTATGTTCTCTTTGGCAACTAGGGGTTGGCACATTCACCAGGTTGATGTGAATAATGCTTTCTTGAATGGGACCTTCATGAACCAAACAGATATGGTACAACCTCGGGGATATGAGGATAAGGCACATCCCACTCATGTTTGTCGGTTGGTGAAGGCATTGTATGGTTTAAAACAGTTCCCAAGGCTTGGTATGACAAACTTAAACGTTTTCTTATCTCTCTGGGTTCAAAAGCTCCTCGCATTCATCATTATTTTATCTTCATCGAATGGTGCTTTGGTTCTTGAATTGGTTTATGTTGATGACATTCTCATCACTGGGGACAACACATCTTAAATTGCTACACTTATTCACGGCTCAATCGACATTCTCTCTTAAAGATTTGGGTGCGCTTCACTATTTTCTTGGGCTTGAAACAATTCGCATTTCTCATGGTATTCACTTGGTTCGGACCAAATACATCCGGGATTTATTACATAAAATCTGGGATGACCAGCTGTAAATCAACCCCTACCCCTATATGCAATAACACTAAACTCGTATTGGTGATAGTGCTCATTTTGATAATCCGTTTCTCTACCGCAAAGACTTTGGGGAGCTTTATAGTATCTTACCATGACACGCCCGGATATTTCCTTTGTTGTTAATAAACTAAGTCAGTTTCTTCAGGCTCCTACATTGAACCATTGGAAAGCGTGTAAAAGAGTGCTCGATATCTCAAGGAAGCATGCACTCAGGCCTTTTCTTTCAGCATGTATCTAGGTTGTGTCTAGAGGGATATGCCGATGCGGATTGGGTCAGTTGCGTTGATGACCGTAGATCAACTAGTGGTTATTGCATTTTTCTTGGGTCCGATTTAATAGCGTGGAGCTCCAAGAAACAACACGTGGAAGCCAGAAACAGCACAGAGAGTGAATATAGGGCCTTGGCTTTGGCCACCACGGAGCTAGTGTGGATTACTTCACTTTTTGCTGAGTTGGGTCTCTCTTTTGGCTTCTCCTTCTGTTCTTTGGACTGATAACATGGGTGCCCTAACTCTGGCATCCAATCCTGTATACCATGCTCGCACCAAACATATCAAAATCAACATTCATTTCATCCGTGACAAGGTTAGGAGTAAGGCTGTTGACGTTCGCCATGTACCTTCTGAAGATCAAGTGGCTGATCTTCTTACCAAGCCCCTCTCTGTTACACGCTTTCTCTCATTGTGTCAGAAGCTTGGTCTTATCTATCCCCAGTTCGATTTGCAACAGGGCATATTAGAGAAGTAAAAACTAACTGTAACTGTTTGACAGTTAAGTTAGTTACTCTGTTAGTTAGGCGGTTAGAATTTGTAACTGTTTTCTGTTAGCATTTCTTAGCTTCAATTCACAGCAACTTTTGTGTATAAATAAGGCGTCATACATCTGTATCTTTCATCCTGAGAATATGTCAATAAAATTTTCTATCTTTCTCTCTCAATTTCTAACAGGTATCCACAAACCCAATTGGCGGCACATGGAAGAATTTGGAGTTGCAAAATTTGGCTACTTAGTGAAAGTTTGGACTTTTTCCAATGCCTAGTTGATGAATAAAGTCAATGAGTTTGCCAAGTCCCTACCAAGTAATAATTCCATGTGTGCCAGCTCACTTTCTCTTTGCTGATGTGATGAATCATTAAACTTGTAATGACAAATATGATAATAAAAAAGAGGGACGGGCTTAAAAATAGTTAAAATAAATACTGATCTCTCCAAGAATTGTTACCAACATTTTGTATGAGAGCTGTAAAAATAATTTTTTTTATACATTCATAGAATTTTCTAAAAAAGAAAATAGTGTCACATTATTATTTAAATTGAAAAAAAAGGCCAAACAACTATATTTGAAATAGTTATGATTTACTGGAACATTAATTGACGGCAAAACTGAAACAATTTCTATATTACATTCTGTGAATTTTGATATAACCTACATACTTATGTTTAATTTAGTTATAAAATTACAAAGAAACAAAAAAACAGCTAGGTGCCTACATGTATAAGAAATTGTTGTATGCATGCACCAATAATTGACAATGATATGTTCCGCACTTTAACTTTGTATGGCAGACTTGGGTGAAAAAGCTATATCCACCTGCCACTCGTTCTTTTTAATTTTTATATGATAATAATAAATGCATGTAACTATCAGTTGGTTCATTTACTAATTTATCTTGGATATGAAGTTTACATTATAGAAAGAAATAAATTATAAAATGAGATATATGCATATATCTATAAAATAGAATATATAAGAAAATAAAATTAAAAAATACATAAAATAATATATTTTTTAATACATAATAATTAGTATTGTTTTTAAGCTTACATGTTTCTGGCTTGGCCGAACCAATCTTTGGCCCATAACAAAGAGAATTGGTTTTGAGAGTTGGTGGTTCAATAAACCGTGACAACAGACTTGTGACGATCGACTCTCGAGTATCTTCACTCGTGTAAATCAATTTTGCCTTTTACTAAATACTAATCTCTTTGATTTGATCAAAACAATTGCCCCATTTGTTACAATAACAAATCAAACCACTTTGTTTTTTGATCTAACTTTTCAGATTGGCTTTTGGACACTTTTTTTTTTCGATTCGGATTATCTCAAACCAATTGGGGGTAGACAGACTTCACACTTCTTTCGAACTATGGAACATCCTCATTCCCAGGAATGGTCCTAATCTCTCTGAGGATATGGAACAAACTCAAAGCGTAGCTTAAAATATATCGAAATGGACCGATCACGAAATCGGGGTGGGCAAAATGAAAAACTAAAAGAAAAAACATTTAAATATTAACTATAAAAATTTTTTTAAAAGAAAAATTGGAGGGGGGTCGGGCTCAAATTGCCTCCTACATCTGTCATGGACAAACCCAACCCCAACATTCCGCATTAGTTGGTTTTGAACCTGTAATTTAGGGTTGCAATTTCAACTTCTTCACCGTCAGACGGTCTAAGCCCAAACCCCTGGGGTTTCGACTTTTAGTATTACTAAAATTATAATTCTTAACATATACTTGATACTATTTAGAATGCAAAAAATCAAATTGTTTAGTATTGCAATTAAATAAAGAATAAAGTGGACTAGTTAAGAAAAAATCAATGAACTTATAATTTTGGAACGTAAGTAGAAGTTAACAATGTTAATAACTAATAATTATGTGTGTCATCGCAAAATCAACGTTAAATAATTGTATACGGATGAAGGGTAAAATATTAATTCTCTTTTTATTTATTTAATTCGACGCTTATTCAATTATAAGCATATACCATCAACTGCACGAAGTCACTACACCAAGCTCATGCGGTCAACTTATTACATCAGCTCAAGCCCAACTCATATCTCGACTCATGAGACCAATGTCCTGTATAAATAGTTCATCCATATTCATTTATAAACTAACTACGCTTATGTCGTTAATTCCATTACACGTTGGTTATTCCATTGGGCACTTGTTGACTTAAACACCTGAGGGGCTTTTCGACAATCGCGGGACCTTTTTAACCTTGTCTGTCGTATTGCAAACTAGTTTCCATCTCAAAACTACATTTATTTCGGTTACCTTGACTCTCAACGAGACTAATTGACATGTTGTAGACTTATAGCTCTAACTTGGAGAGTGCCGTTTCAAAGATGATTATTTTTGGCGCTGTCTGTGGAAACTAGCCAAAACACTAAACATGCAGACAAAATCATAGACAACCAACAATGACATACAGGATGAATAACCTCCCGAGTAAGACCTCCCTCCTCTTGGGAGAGCACCCAAAAGAATGTACATACCTTACTAGAATATGCTACAAAGCAACGTCGTAAGGCAAGACTCCACCGCCCAAGCTACTCCAATACTCATGGACGGTCCTAACCTAGCAAGATAGATGAGTTTAAACAAAGCAATCACAGACTTCCCACTAGGAGGCTCCATCACCATCTAGCTCGCCATCTCCATATATAGGAGCGCTCGGAAGAGCCTAGAATGCACAAACTCTCCTCCTCATTGTCGGGGACTTGAGCTCCAACTAGCAATAATCTCCTTATGGATCTTCCCAGGAGCCTGAACTATTGAGTTTAACCATTAGTTCGATAACCTATGAACTCTCAACTTCTCTCTTGAAGAGTCATTGAAAAGTTTCTAACACTTGTGAGGGACGAATCACAATAAAAAGTCATCGTGAACACTCCAATACTCTACGAAAAACCTGTCAAGCATGCAGAAATGTTAACATGTAAGAATAGATCACCTAAAGAAAAGTCAATGAGACCTTCTTCCTCCCAAGAAGACTAAGTCCCATGCGGACTACTCTCTCATAAGAGACTCAACTCCCGCACTACTATAATCCCCTCCACAACTCAGAAGTTGGGGAGCTTATGATGAGGGGTAAAATAGTAAGTTTCCTTTTATTTATTTAATTCAGTAATTATTTAACTTGTCAACCTATATCATCGGTTGCACCACGCCATTACACGAGGCTCGTGATGCTCATCTTATTACATCGGCCTATGAGGCACAACGTCTCGTATAAATAATCCCCAAATCCATTCATAAATAATTATAATTTATGTCCTTAATTCTATTATGCGTGGATTATTTCACCGGACACATGTTGATTTAAGTAACGGAGGCGCTTTCCTGGGGACAATTCTTGGACCCATATAACATTATATGTTCGTATTGTAGGCTAGTTCTCACCTCAAGACTACATTTGTTATGGAGCTATCTTGACTCTGGACTAAGATTAATTGAATTGTTAGACTTATAACTCTAACTTGGAGTGAGCAACCTTTCTCAGATCATATATATATAGTAAAAAATGGCAGATAATTGGTGACATATGCTTTGCTTAAAAATGTTATTGGTAAGTGGCATCTTCATGCATGATTGTATATATGGTGTTGTATTAAAACTGTAGGAGTTGGGATTCAGATGTAGTCCAGATAGTCAAAGAGCATGTTACTAGGCAATTAGAGCTAGGTTCGAATCTCTCCTTTCTCCCTTCCCAGGACATCCTATTTCCCTTTCCCCTTAATTAATAAAAAAAATTGTAGGAGCCTGGTTTTTAATTTAAACCAAACATAACTTATTTAGCTTGAATTAAAAAGCTCATTTTACATGATTATTAGAATCAAGTTATTATTACAATTATTAAGCAGAGTTTTATTGATTAAGAACGCATATTAATCTATTGACAAAAATTAGAGTTTGTTCTGATTTTGTTTTTCCAAAAAAGCTATAAATATACATTCTTATTGATAAAATTAAATAAGAGTTAATTCATTACACTCATGAATAGTCGATAAATTATGATAAACAATGAGATAATAAATTCATCATAAATAAATAACCTGGCCACACCCACACACATATCAGGTTAGCTAGACTTGAATTTACATATCTTTGTAAAGTGTTGAAAATCTTAACCTAGGCCAGCTAAAACACTCACAAGAAGTTTAACACTCAGTTTAAATTTACTTTTCTCGGCTAGCTAACAAATATTTTTCATTATAAATTTACTCAAAGAGTGTCTTAAGATATTACCATATTCACTAGGGTAAATTACAAACGACGCCTAAGGTTTAACCTAATTATTAAAAATATAATTATTTTTAAAAATACAAATACTCCCTTAAGGTATTATAAACTCCTCCTTGAGATCTATATTTGTTAAACAAATAGAGAAGGGTATAACTTGAAAAATAAAAACAAACATCAAGAGACTATTTGTGATTTTGAAAGATAACTAGGTTTTTTATAATTATATTGAACTTTAAATATAATTTTTTATAATTCTTTTAAATTTTATTTGAGATTTTAATTATGTAATAAATTAAGAAAACCTCGAACCTGTAGAAATTCACAAAACAATGGTCATTTTATTACAAGTTCAGCCACTTATGGAAGGCCATGATCCCAAGAGAAAAACTTCGCTAATCAATGCTAAAATTGATAATAGTCCATGTACACGTTAGTATTAATTAAAGTAGGTTTAATCCATGTTTCATGTGTTGAACAATAAACTGGGGGAAATGAAAAGAAAACGAAGGTTCATTACCAAAGACAAGAGGACAATAAAGTTAGATTAGAATAAAAAGAAAGAGTAAAAAAAGTTAAAATTGGGTCACAAGACTTGGGATGGAGACAGAAAAAAAGGCAAACTCAGCCGTGATGAACAGTACTTAGCAAAATATATTCTTCAAAAGGACTGTATATTTGTGCAATACACTGTCGGTGCAACAAACTTACATACAAATAAAGAAATGGATATGTAATTACAGTATTTATAGCAAAATAACAAAGAAGAATAAAAAAAAAAAAAAACTCTCCTGTGGGGTTCAGAGGACAACTTCAACGCAAGCATCTCCACCCCTTTATGTTGGTCATCCTAAAAAACTGTCATTTATTTGGGGGAAAAAAGTGTTAGAAAAATATGAACAAATACTGAAAAACAAGAATTTCAGGGTGAAAAATAAAATAAAGAAAAAAAGTTATGTATACTTACCCTTTCTGCATCATTATGTTTCCTTTCCCTTTTATTTTTTTATTTTTTTACTTTTTCCAGAGTATGAAATTTAATGACAGCTAGAGAAATGAGAGTCATGTCCAACAGCCCCAAGCACCGTACATGCCATTTCCAACAACTTCCTGCACAATATTACATATAACAATCAAAAAGGGTAGCAAAAATGAAAGAGAAACAAAAACCAAAAGAAGCAAAATCACATTTCAAGATTTATTGGTTGCCTATTAATTAACTAAGAAAATATATATTGAATCTAGTAGCTAGTGTTTGTGCCAAGAACTATAAATCCATGGAGGGGCAAGATAAACCAAACAAGACAGATGATCCATTATCAAATCTTTAGAGGATAAAAAAGAAAAAACCAAATTGTGTTTAAGTCAACATACAGGCTGGTCTCAACATTGAAGCTTAGAATCAAGAATTATTCTAAAACCACAGCTGGGCTAGGCTGGAAATTTAATGGAGCTTCGATCTCATGATCCGACCCCATACAACATATAGGGTACACCCCTAACAGAATCCAATAATTAAGCTTGCCAACCTGATGCTTGACTCAATCAGGAGGTTATTCCGTGTTCCCTACACCATCTGATACCAGCCTCTCACCGACTGTTTCACATACCTAATATTTAATACTAAAAGCCCTTTTAACTTCTTGTCAAACAAAAAAAGAACCCTTTTATCTAATGTGCAATTGTGCATGCCTAGTCCATTGTCTCTTTCCAAACCTAAGCAAGTTTAGTTGAAATTGAAATGTGATTATAACAACCGATCAAAAAACAAATGTGATTATAACAGCCTGCCTAATAAGTTCCTTACCTAAACACTCCTGGTAAACGACTATAATACAAGTATTACCCAAAACTTGCTTAAGAAGTGTTTTCAAATTCCAAAATCCCAATTTATGCTTCTGATTCCACATAATATAATTAGGAGAATTCTAATTCTGCTTATAGTTTGACTTTTACACACAAATAAAACACATTAACAATTTATTCACCAAACGCTACATATAACTTAATTCAATTTTTAACTTCCAATAGCAAACACTACCAATTTTTTATTCCCGGTTATTTTTCCTTCGAATGCACTAAATATTAAATCACTTACTCTAAATTAAAGCAGAAGTTTTTGCAAACACTCCCTTGATCTTACAAGTTAATTAACTAGATTATACATGGCGACTGGCGTTAGGTCTGCTTATAGCTAATTAAAGTGTTTGTACCAAACCTAAGTGTAGAGCCCAAAATTCAGTAAAAGACTGTGCAAACAGCCAAAACGTGGCAGCTGTAACACCTAAAGCAATTATTCCTTTTGACTCTACCATCACCATCACCAGCAAATTTCACCGGCAACAACATAAACCAAATTATGCCCATCGGAAAATAATTGAAAGTATCACATATTCCGGCCGAAATACACAGGTTATCACAAATTCATCTATTCAAAGATTGAGTTCTCCCATTTGCACAATTAATTGATAAAATAAACCATTCAACAAATTTCTATTTACAACATAAATTATTAAAATAGAAAGAAACCCACAGCAAAAGATTTCAGAAAGTGGAAAAAAAGAAAAGCAAAAATTAAATAAAGGGAATAAATAATTGGCTAAAAGAAGATACCTCTTCTTGGCTTTGAAACAATCTTAGCAACAGGTGCAGCTTTAGGCGCAACCTTACTTTCCTCCGCCGGAAACAGAACCCCATCGATCCCCTGAACGGATATTCTCCCGTCAGTATAGATATCCGGGTCAAATAGATATGCGGAACCTTCACCCTGCCCGAATTTCACCGACCCATCAGCCTCCTCCGCCACCACCTTGTGCGGCAATCTCAGAGTATCATACTTCACCTTCCCGAACCTCCTCACGGAATTGTACATACTCTCCTCTGTTTGGTACTCCGGAATAAGATGATAATACATAATTTGCTCCGGTGCCCCTGGCTCACTCAACTGGTCGGTCGTTAACTTCGCCATGGCCTCATCATTTGGTGCCAAAACTGTGAGCACATAACCCTCGGAAACTAATCTCCCCATTTCAGAAGCCAATGAGGTGAGATTCACCAGAATATCAGCCATTTCATTGTATCCGCCGTAATGCAGTAGGGTTTGGATGAAATCCTTTACTTGACTCTCACCATCAAAGTGGTGGTGGGGTCCACCAGACCGGGAGCCGGAGCAGGAGCTAGGGACGGACCAGGCGCCATGGCGTCGAAAATAGGCAGAACCGGCGGCGCGCCGACGGGGGCTGGTGGTGCGGTTTTCTTCAGCCTGTGCGTTCTAGGGTCAACTTCCGGCGCTCCCTCCGGCAGCACGGCGGAGGTGGTTCGCAAGCTCCGCCTGGCGTTGAAATCCTGCTGAACAGATTTCGGAATCAGTAGCCTCTCAATGCCGTGAATGACTCCATCGGGGCGAATAATATCATCCGATTTAATAACCCTCGCCATGCTCACAATTTTTTTCCCCATTTTTCTCCTTGAGTAGAATCTTCTCATCATTTGCGTCACGGCAGAGGCTAGTGTGATAGATTTGCTTCTTTTAACCTCCACAGGCCAATGTTTGGACTCAATGCGAGCAGGTATCATATGGAAAAGCAGCAGATTCTGGAGAGATTTCAGATTTCCAGGCTCCAGCAAAATCGCTTAAACTCCGGGTCTAAATCCCTCTCCAAGGCCTCATTTCTCGGAGCGAAGATTGTAATATTATGCTCAGACACAGCTTTTTCGAGAGTATGTAGCAACAGTGCTTTCTCGACCAGCTCTGAGAGCTCGGTATAGTGAGAATCCAAAAGAGCGACGAGAACAGAGTTGGAGTTGATCTGTACGCTCGAGTTGGACGGCTTTGCTGAAGGATTCTCCGGCAATGCAGAAACAGTGAAGGCGAGAAAAATGAAGAAGATGAGATTGGGGACGCCATAGATCTGAGAATCCATGGCGTTTGATGAGTCTGGGGTTTTTTTTCACTCTAGAAAAGAGGTTTTTATTTATTTACTTTGGTGTTTAGCTTTCTCTCTCTGTAGAAGAATAGTAAAGTAGCGTTGGGGGAAAAATGTGGACTTGCTTTGCTTTGGGTAGTGGGAATGTGTTGTTTGTTTGTTTGGTGGAACATTAAAGTAGGGGGAAAGGGTCATTTATGGTATTTTCTACTATTTTGTGGGTGTTTTTGTGTAAGTGGAGAGTTTGAGAGTAGGACAATTGGCTTTGGAATGTGGACAAGATTTAGTACTACTAAATTTTGAGTAGTTGTTTCTTCTTTACTTCTCTTTTTTTCCTTTTTTTTTTTCTTTTTTTGGTTCTAATGAGATTGGATTAGGTGTGTATGATTTATGAAGCATGATTTTTTTTGAGATAGAAATTTGTTAAAAATGGTGAGTAAAACATAATAATGCTGAAAAAAAGAAAAGTTTGATAAAGAAAGACTAGGGAGGAGCATGGATCCTCTCCATTTTTAGGGAAATGTAAATTTCTCAAAATTGCGTTTGGAGAGAAAAGCATATAGCGATCTATACATACACCTATATATACACATATATATATTTAAGTGTATGTATAGGTAAGACGCGTGTGTCTTTTTTGTCCAAAATGCACAAGAATTTACACACCCTCAAATGGAGAGGATCCATTTCCCTAGGGAGGTTGCTTGGGAATCAAAAAGGTAAAGAGTACATGTGTGGAGAGGGAAATGAAAAATAAAAATAGAATCTCTAAAAATTGGTTTATAGGGCATACTGCATTTAGTATATTATTTATGCCTTTATGGGATGTATAATCTCTAAACCACGGGATGGGTCGAAACCCTTTGGAAGAACTCATCGTTGCCGCCTGAGGACAACAGCTAAAATCAGATCCAAATATTTACCAGTTTACATATATTATGAGAAACAATTTAATGGAGTGGGGTTTTGAACCCATGACTATGAAATTCCAGTGGGCTAAGGAGCTGGCTATCCAAACTCATTTCTTAAATTTAGTTAAGAAAGATTATAGTAACTAATTATATGATTGCATAACTATAATAATAATATACTAAAGTCAATACGTGTTAATAATAAAAATAGTAGTGATTTATATGGGATTTCACGGACCAGATCAAAAGTGTAATTATGTTTTATAGAAAGTGATTTTCAAGGGTAAAGTTGGAAATGTACTTTGAACAGGCTGGAAGTGGGACCACGCGGAGACTGGAGAGTTTGCGGTGGCAGGGCCTGGCTAAGCTGCTGTTGTTGCATTGTTCCTTGGTTTTTGTAGATTTTTCTTTTTCCTTTCGTATTATTATTTTTTGTTAAAATTTTAAAATTATTAGCCCTATACATTTTTCCATTATTCTTGTACTAATATTAATAATGGTTTATATTTAATGTTGCTTAAATCAGCAGATCATTTCTAGTGAAGATTTCTGATAGAAAGTCCAACTTTTTCTTCGGTCTCGGTAGTTTTGATTTAACTATTCAAAGAAACATTGGGAGATGGATCATGTGTCGTCTTAGGGAGCCTTTCGACGCCTAACAAGATTTGATAAGAGAAAAATCCAAAGCAAAAGAAACCAACAATTGAGAGCAATTAAATGAAAATATTTACAAATGGGACATAAATATATTTTATACATGAGTTAATGGGTCGTGTATGTCTTGTAGGACAAAGTGGATCGCGTGGGCCGGATATAGTGAACGGAGCCTCATGAGTGCTAATTGCTCAATAATAATTTGGGCATATGGGCGTATCGGCGATTTGGACCCAATAAATATTTGTAAATAATTAAATAATGATGTAATTAAGTAAAAGAAATATAATTATAATTTTATCCTAACAATATCTCGTGAATTTTGTTATTGATTTCCTAATACTTAAGAGATATATTTCATAATACATATATTAACCTAAAACTATCATGTTAATTCCCTCAAAAAAAAAACTACCATGTTAATTAAAAATTTGTAATATATAATAAAGTTTGCCACGACGGCCACGCTTAACGGCAAGTTGCTTAAATAAAGCCGGCTCAAGAACGTGAGCCGAGTTCATCATTCATTAGCTTAGTGCAGCCGGAAGGCGAGCTGTCATTGTCTGAAAATGAATATGTGCCATGTTTCTAAGCCAAGCTACGAAATATATCCACGCTCCTTTAAGTCGCGTAAGCGCGTGAACGTACGTTTGGTTCCTGACATATTCACACCGCAAACGGGGACAGCTCTCCAAATGGAAGATCTTTTGTCATCTCATATTCCCAATTCCAATATGTTAGTATAATATTGGATCTTCAATTTGATTCCATAAAAAGGTTTTGATCAAATTAAAATGTGTAATTTGGTATTTACATTATAATCATTAAAAGTATTGAATGTGAATTTTTAATGTTAATTGTCATTTTATTTAAGAGAGATTTTTAAAAAAATCCATCCAAAATAAATTGATTTTTATTTGGAACTTTATATAAACTGAATAAAAAAAAATAAAAATAGGAGACGGACACTCGTCCATTGCCACAATAATTATTACCGAATAATTGATTGGGTAAATTTGACTTTTCGCTATTTCTTTTTAAGGTCATTTATTAATTTCAAAATTATTTATTAGATTTCCCAAACACTATTAATTGTTGTTGGTCAAAATATTGTTAAGCGTCATTGAGGCTCACATCATAATTCTGACAGCCTAGGTTCACTTTATCATCAAGCCCCCACGAGACTCATCCCAATAAAAAGGTCCCTCAAATTTCATTTGTAACTCCACCTTAATTAATCTCACTTAATTATCTTCATGTGTGTTGATTATTTCTTCCTACATCTTAACTTAAGCATCGATGAACCTATCTCGAGACAATTTCAATACCCTTCTAGCCTTAAATGTGTCTTACATGCTAGTTCTCACTTCAAAACTACTTTGATTTTGGAATTATCCCGATCCTTGAGTTTGACTATTGGACTTTTAGATTATTCACATTAACTTGAAGTGATCAACATCTAATAGAAACATTAATAATAAAATGTCATTACATATTATAAATCGATTGCTGATTGATAATTGTTTGCTTTTATAGTATAATGATTTATGCAAACAATTTATGAGAAATTTCGTAAAAACCTATTTGGTTAACCACTCATGCAGAATTATGAATCTATAATTAATAAATAATATAATGTTGTAAATTTAAATTTTGTTATTGCTATATAGGATTCAATAATCTACAATTCTAATTGATTGATATTTAAAATTGGTATCATGAATAATGCCACTTTACTCATAAAAAAAAAAAAAAAAGAAAAAGGGGCAAAAAAAGATTGTATTTATGGCTTCTGGCTATTGGCCCAAAATGCTTCGATATGCAAAAGGTGGTGGAGGATGCGCCATATACTCAATTAAAATTAAGGTGACTGCTTTGTATTTGTTTAGAGATGATTGATTTAGGAGTCAAATAAACAATAAATCGGTGGGTGTTGGGTCATGAATTTAGATATGACAATGATTAAATTATGATTAATGAGAAAATTGCACTTCTAAAGTGAATAATGCTTTTGTCGGTGAGAAAAGGGTGAGACATAGGTCTCATAATTCATGCCCATTTCTATTTTGTGCTTATTTTTTTGTTTGCATTTCTATTTGATTATTTGTTTATAACTTTTTTGAGTTTTCATTGTTTTTTCTTTCAGTCCAAAAACTCTAGTGGTTTATTTATTTAAAGATTCACAAATCACATTAATTCTATTAAATACATCTGAAGTAATAAATAGACTCTTATTGATAAGACTAATACATTAAAAAAATTCTATTCTGCTAGGTATATGATTTTTTCCTACTATTATCATAATGTGGGTTACTTGCCTTAATTCTTATGTGATTTATCATATTCTAATTTAACATACAATGGGTATCTAAAAATATTATATGTTTTTTTCAAAAAAAATTATTATATGTTTTCAAAGAATACCTACCACACATGGCGCAAGTATGACGCTGTTCTCTCTCTTTATATATATGTGACCTCAATAGATATTACTTAACTAATTGAAATTTGATTGAAATTGATATGGAAAAAAGAAGTTAATTTTTTTCTTCTAAATTCCGTAGTATTGATTAAATAAACTCCAGTTGAAATTAAACCTCTCAATTTATTTCAAAACACTTAACAAATTAAATGCAAAGTCCATTCAATAATTAAATTATTTATTTCAAAATACGAAAAGCTCGTTTTATTTTTAAGGAATTGAATGCTACTGGTCAAAGCCAAAATGCTTAGAACTGAATAGTGGTAATTTGGTAAGATGTCAATTATACAAAATACTTGACTTCTACACATTCTTTTTTTTTTTCTTTTTTTTTTCTCACTAAACGGTACGGTCCATCCGTAGATTGTCGGTGGACATTGTGGTTCAACATTTAATAATAAGAATTTAATGGGCAAATGTGGGCTGTGGGCCTGTGGCCCATCAAGTTATTACCATCACAAATATATATATTTATTTTTTCTTTCTAGTGACTCTGCTGCTGAATGAAATCAGTCCTACTAGTTATCGGTTCCTAAAGTGAAAAAGACATCTCCTTCTCAAAAAAAAAAAAAAAAAAAAGACATCTAAGTTGAAATACTACAAACAATCTCCATTTGAAAATAGGGGTGTAGGTGGATTGAGTATAATCGAACATAATATTATTTTGAATTCTTATCGAGCTAGCCGAGCAAAACACGAAATTAATCGAGCTTAAGTAGCTTGATATTATTACACATATTTTATTATTTCTTTACTAATCGAGTAGAACCCAAGTCCAAGCTGAGTTTTTACATTTTATCGAATGAGAAAATTGTGTTCAAGCTTAGTTCGTTGAACGAAAGCAATCTTCTCAGTCGAGATCGAGTAACTTGGTTCATTCTTCAACTCAATGTGAAAAATCAGTAATCGAAATGACGGGGAAGATTAGATATCAAAACAAAAAAGTAATCCAAAATATAGCTTTTTTGGAGTTTGTGGAAGACTGCATCACCTTGAATTAAAACATCATTGTGACAAGAAGAATAACCACATCTTATGGATGCTTGCAACAAAAGCCCAAAGTTTCATATATATGGAGAGTCTGAACTTCAAAGGTGAAGCCCAACCCACCATGAAGCACCCACGATCCCTACAACTAAATAGCCCAAACCATTACTATATAAAATATGCCTACTTAAAAATGCAGGGCTAAAATTCATTATCTTTTATTTGCATAAGGAGTCCAGAATAAGTTTGCAATGTCAAGAAGATGGCTTTGTTTTTAATTGTAGACACGTAAGCTATTGTGCTCTCTTTTCATCCCTTCACCAAAAAAGAACCCATATTTGTGTGGAAAGTTTGGTATAAAAGACTTTTTTAAGGCCCTATATATATCGTGAAACCCAACAATAATCCTTAGAGGTTTGATTTTGTTTTACACCATGCCCCAACAGTTGGTTGATGTGACCGAATTTACTAAAGTCATCTACAATTACAAGTAAATGTAAAATATAAGACGAAAACATTGGGTTATTTGTAATATTTAGAAATGTTAATGGATGATGTCAGCAAATTACGTCACTTCAACTAACAGTTAGGGTAAAAATTTAAAACGGAATCAAAACTCGAGAGGTTTCTATAATTTTGAAACCTCACTGTTTTTTTTTTGTTTTTTTGGTAATTACCCCAATCCTCAGGGGGTTTATTGTAATTATCCCTACAATCATAGATATCAAAGAACCAGAACTTATCCTCACAGTAAACTATTCAACATGTTTCATAAAAAGAGATGCATTAATAGTAAAACTTTTGCCAGCTCTGTGCATCAATCATTAAAAAGAGAGAATACTTGGGATATATCTGCCAAGTTCTATGCTGTGAGAATCTCAGTGCTGAATTCATGTTTGTTTATTGACAAATGTACAGGCAGAGAAACATAAGCTATATTAAGAAAGCAAGTTTTACTCTTCCAGTAAAGTTTTCATCCTCTGCTATTCATTTATTGCTATCTCCCTCAAAATGAAGCACTAAAAAAGTGTCCATCCTGAGCATGTCATTTTTATAGACCTGAAAATCAATAAATTGAATATTGTGATGAAATGGATTCAGAAAAGTAACTTTTACTAATCAGATTATGAAACAGGAAGAGAACAAACAACTCAAAACTCAGTCAGCTACAAAGCCTTCAATATGAAACCTAACAAGCAAAGCACGACGCGTTACACGACAAAAATATTTACAGTGACGACAATTACCAAAATTTGATTGTCACATGAAATTAAAATATGAGAAAAAATAAGTAAACATGATTGCAAGCACAAGCTAGAAAGAGCAGTATAAGTTTGATGGATTACTAAGAAATGGGGAGTGGGAAACAAGATTTTAATAATGCACAACATGACAAAAAGTAATAAGTAACACAGATAAGCTTGGCAGTTAAAAAATTGAAACTCACCTTCAAAGATGAAATGCTGAGGATGCACACTCTTAAATAACACCATAGAACTTGACTTCAAATTAAACTTCTGGCAAAAGAAGCAGTATTATTGCCATTTGATGGTGTTCAATTGGGAGTATCCCTGTTATCATGGTTGCCAAGTCCAGAAGAACCCACAATATCATTTGCTGGTGGAACTCGACCAGCTCTATTACCGTCCCTAGTTTCAAGGCGTTCCATCATGCGGGATACAGTAGCAATTCCAGCATTTACTTTCCTAACTTCAGAACCAATATCCGCCACGGAAGAGCTTCGAAAAACAGCTTCTCCTTCCATCCTCTTGTATTTTTCGAAATTGACTCTTTGTATCTTAAGATGATTAAACATATACACAGTTTAGACTTCAAGCGAACGAAAAATATTCCAAACATATAAATAAGAAGAAAGAGAAAGAACTAGAATTGTCTCATCAGCAAAAACACATACTTCATTGACATTGCACTGAGTCGAGATTTCCAAGTGTCTGAAAAAGACTGAAACTCCGAAGGTCCTGCCCTGTCGAGATTTGGCGAGGAAGACTCACTCGGACAGCTTCTGAAAAAGGATAACAGAAAGTCAAACAAACGGTAAAAGAAATCTCCTTAAAAATCAATTGACCAAATATGAGTTATGACTAATAGAACTTTGGACAGCCACAAAACTAGTGCTACCTATTGTCATTAGCAATTGTTTGGCAAGTAGTTGGTATAACTAGAGATCCAGATGATGAAGCTGAAGTTTGATTGCTCTGAACAGAAGATGACATAAGTGGAAGTGATGGATTAGTTACTGTAGTTGCAGCTGATTCAGTTTCTGCTACACCTGGAGCTAGGGAAGCTGAAACAGGACTAGTAGAAGATGCATTAGGATTTGCTGAGATCACCACAAACTGTGGACGAGTATGAGCAGATGAACGACTCCTTGAGCCTTCCGTCCGAGCAATGCAGTGAGTCCTCCCCATAGCAGCAGCCGCTGCCAAATGTTGTATAATTCGGTCTTCAAGTTCAGGATCATTCACTCCCACTGGTAACTGCAGTAGTAGGAGAACTCATAACATACGAGCACACTTAAAAAGAAAAGAGAAAATTATTGTTAAATGGTACAGATTGCAGACCGACATGCTGCAATTCAAAATCCCCAAGGGTGGGATGGTGAAATATGGTCGCATTTCTTGATGGGTTGAACCTAAAAGATCTCTCCCGTTCTATGGCCTCAAGCAATTCTTGACTGGCATAATACAATAAAATCAGTTACCACAAATACCAGAACAAGAAATTGTTTAAAATACAAGTACAAAGTAAAGGAAAAGATGAACTTCAACCTGTCAGGATCTTTCAGGCTGATAGGTTGCCAACACATTGGACAATTGGAGCTTCTTTGACACCTGATCATTAAAGGAAATATATAAGTTCCACTTTCCACCCTTCTTTTCCTCAAACCCCTACTTTCAATTAATTCTAGACATACCCTTCCTAAATTTTATTATCCTCATAATTTTGCAGAATGAGATCTAGATGATTGATCACCCACAAGTTCCAAAATAACACAAATAATTTCAGTTCATAATAGTTTCCCAAATAATCTTGGCAATAGTGCCATTGAGCTGCTAAGTAAATAGAAAGCTTGAGAAGATTAAAATATATCTAAATAGAAGGCTACTATTGCATAAGAATGCTTCTCAAGAATTCCTTGTAGTAATGTTGATAGTCTCAAACAACATAATTCAAAAACCAGATTATTGACTTCACTCAGGAAGTTTTTTTCTTCCTTTTTTTCCTTCTATTCCAAATTTAAAATGCAAGAACAGTTTGATGATAGTGCATGTAAAGTATTCCTCGTCATCCCAGGCTGACGATAAGAGTCTCAACCAACAGCCAACTTTAAAGAATCAGATTATATGTCACTCTGAAGCAAATTTTATCTTCCTCCTAGCTCTTTTCATATTATTTTTTTTTCACATTGGTTTTACTATAAGTAGGGCTAAAACAGAATACATGGAATGCCACTTTAGTAAAAACATCAGGAACAATGAGACAAATGTTAAAATTGATGGACATGAAGTCAAGATAACAAAGAGTTTTAAATATTTAGGATCTATAATTGAAGAGAATGGAGAAATCAATCAATAAAGATGTCACACATAGGATCCAAGCGGGTTGGAATAAATGGAGGAGCGCATCTTCTATCCTTTGTGACCGTAAAATACCATTAAAATTGAAAGGAAAATTTTATAAAACGGCTATAAGGCCCGCAATGCTTTATGGAACAGAATGTTGGCGACTAAATATGAACACGAACAAAAAATGAGGGTAGCACAGATGAGAATGTTAAGATGGATGTGTGGATACACTAGATTGGATAGAATAAGAAATGAACACATTAGAAACAAAGTAGGAGTAACACCAATAAATGAGAAAATTAGAGAAACACGATTAAGATGGTTTGGACATGTTTATAGGAGACCTTTAGATGCACCGGTGCGACGTTTAGAAGGTAGGGAATCACTTACACAAATCAAAAGAGGCAGAGGAAGACCTAAAAAGGCTTGGAAAGAAACTATTAAACAAGACATGTTATATATAGAAATAAATGAAAATATGGCTTATGACCGTAAATGATGGCATGATATGATCCGTATAGCCGACCCCACATAGTGGATTAAGGCTTAGTTTGTTGTTGTTGTTTGTTGGTTTTCCGGTAAGTATGGCTCTACTTGTGGCGGACAAAGTCATGCACCTTAACTTGATACTGGAACAACTTCAACATTCTATCTGGTTTGTACTAGCCATGTCAAAGATCGTGCTTCTTTAACAACAAATCTTCCTCACATATAATGATAAATCATAAATACAAACCAACAAACCTACCCAAACACTATTATTCTTATTCAGTATTTAGACTATAGGATGGATTAGGCAGCCTATAGGCCCTATACTGCATTGTTCAAAAGCTCTCTAGTAACGGAACACTAACATTCTCCTTCAAGGTTCCTTCACTATCTCTTGATGATCAGTGCAACTGCCCATTTGGTTTGCTCAGTTTGCAACTCGACCAAATAATTCAGAAATACATCAAATCTTGCTCATGGACATGTTAGCTCATAAACCAAATTTTTGTTTTATTGTTTAAACTGAGACTAGCAACATTTAGATGGTAGTCCTACAGTCGAAATTGCAACAGATAGACTTTCATAATTTCACACACGGCATACATTGGAAACAACCTATAACCATATCTAGGACAAAAGTAGCATATAAACCAATAAAAGGCCAAATTTGACAAACAGCAAAAGTACAATATGGAAATTTGGAAAACCACAGTTCTGCACATACCATTCAAGAATGCATTGGAGGTGGAACTCATGCTTGCAGATAGTCACCTACAAGGAATGATTCATAAGATTTCACTATAGCGAGGGACAGCACAAAAAAATTCTAGCAATTATAAACATGCAAAGAGTCACTCCTGTCAGGCACTTCACCGTGGAAGGATCACTATCACAAAAGGCCTCGAGGCATATGCTACAAGTGTCAGCGCAGGGATCCTGAATCCCGCCTTCTACAAAAGCCGCAGCTGATGTCATGTGATTCTCTGGCTTCTTGACCTCATCCATTCCAGGAACCTGGAAAAAAGTGCACAAACAAAAAGAGAAAGAAGCTAGTTTACCTTCATCTGTTAAAATTCTAATGAAAAAAACCCGTTATTAGATTTTTCTTCAAGCAGGTTTATTGGCAATGAGGTACGTAAATGGGAAAAAGAAAAACTCCAAATAATTTGCCACATTTCTCACTTACATCTGTGTTTAACAGTTCTCAAAAACCAGGAAACAATTTGGGGAGGGGGAGGATTGACATCATTCATTGCACGATAAAATTGAGGGATTTGATCCTAAATCATGAAGCCAACATAATTCTCCAGTGACATAAAATCGCTTACTAATCGGAATTAACAATGCTGATTTCCACGCGTTATATATACATAACCACATACAAATGACACGCCGAACTAGCTGAAATATTCTAGAAAGAAAACAGAAAAAGCAATTTGAAATAAGATCAAATAAATACAACAGATCGGACAAAGCGTATCGTCATGACTCTGTAATTAAGCTTTTTACCTCCATGAAAGAAGAGAAACGTTCCGGAAACGAAAACGGGTCAAGAATTGAAAAGGACGCCCATCGGTTTCTAAAAACCGCGCAGTGAAAATTTCCCTATGAGGACAAGAATTAACGGCGAGGTCCCATTCAAGCAAACCTCACAATTTAGAGAGAGAATAATGGGGATGTGTAAAGAGGAGATGGATATGGAGCTCAAGTTATTCAGCTTTGTTTAATGAGGATTTTATTCCAGTTTTACATGCTTATATCTTAATTACGACTTTTATATTTAGATATATTTACATTATATAACTATTTTATTCAATATGTATATATACACACAAACATAGGGATATGATCAAACGATGATCGAAGCGCTTTAGTTAAGAACATTTGAGGCAATATCTAGACCATTTGATTTAATATTCAATGGTCAGGATTGTCTTCATCTATTTAGTCAGCAGAGTAGTGGCAAAACAAGAGTAGGAAAGTAATCTGTCTTTTTATTCAAAGGATATAATTGTAAATCCTAATTTTTGAATTTGGTAATTGAATCTTATTATCAATATCCCGCGATTTTCTCTCCTCTTTTCTAGATTCACGTTTCTTTCTTTCTTTCTGCCTGTTCACCGCATCGTCCGCCTTCTAATTCTTGAATTCGCTAGAATAGGATATCTTCATCTTCCACCACGGCATCGGTTCTTATTCTCCGTGATTTTATTCATCCGCTACACTCCATCGTTCCGTCTTTCCAAATTTTATTTAAAGGATAATTAAATCAGACGATTCTTATTCATATCTTCACCACGGTAGGGCTCAATCTGCAACCGACACATATCATTTCCTATCTTCATCACTTGTTCTCGCACAAAACATTGTAAGTTTTTGTGATTTTTATTTTCTTTTTTTATTTTGGTGTTTGTTGATGTTAGGCTTCCAATTTGGGTTTTTATTATCGAAACTTCTATTGTTCTTATTTGTTTAACTTTAGGGAATAAACTTTTAGGTATAAGAGATTTGCAAAATTTTGAAGCTTGATAATGCGATGTAATCTATTTTATGTGGGTTTTAATTTTGGGGGTTTGTTGAATGAGATATAATTGGTGAAGTAATGGGGATGCGGTAAGTAGAATATTAGTTTGCAGGCTTGGAATATAATTAGAGAGGATGATAAATGGAGAAGTAATGGGGATGCGGTAGGTAGAAGAAACAGGGAGATGGGCTTTTTAGTAGAGGTCGGCTGCGATTCGTGGCAAGTTAACTCTTCTTGTCGCATTTGTATAATAGATTTTTTTCTTTGGTTTTTTTCGACTCGAAGAAGATAGGGGCGGAGTGGACATAATTCTAAATTCTATACACATTTTTGGTGGAAGATTTCTTTATAGACCTTGTAATATTGCAAGGAGCTTTTGTATTGTTTTATTTGATCTAAATGTACTATACTAATCTAATGCATCTAGTGGATAATAGATTGTTTTTTATTGGATGTAGCTGTGGTGACATTTTGTGTGATGATAAACTGTTTTTGTTATTTTGGTGGGGGCATGTATATTTGATTTGGAATCATGTGTACTTAGATATTGAATTCTGTGTGTTTAGGTATATAATAATGTGTATATGGTTTATGTGTTGCATTTTCTTGCCTCGGTTTGCCCTTTTTGTATGTTGGTAAACTATTTTTTTGTTATTTTGGTGGGGGCATGTATATTTGATTTGGAATCATGTGTACTTAGCTACATTAATTGTGTTTAGGTATATAATAATGTGTATATGGTTTTATGCTAATGGACCATTAGTTGTATGTTTTTTGTAAATAATTGGTTCTATTTTTTCTCGTAAGTTTTGTTTTACCAACTAAATGGCGAAAAACAAGGGAAAAGGGCGGTCGGGGAGTGGGGGCGAAGCGATGGTCGGGAAAGAATTTATACACGACATTATCGACCAGGTCGAATCCAAGGGTGTTGGTGAATGCGCTTGTAAATCTTTCCCTGGCCATTGATACGATTGTTGATATGGGAAGTTTGCTTTCTCTTTCAATTGTCGACTTCCCATCCCAAACTAATGTATTGGTTAGTTACAAATTTAATAACGCTAGCTCGAGTACTTGTTGTTGGCTAGTATTAGGCGCATTCGCATTGAACCGAATGATGTCCAGAGAGTATTAGGTTCCCCAATGGGCGGGAGCCAATAGTGAAGAAAACAAAATCGGAGACTTGCGATTTGTACAATCGGATGGCCTCGCTATGTTTGGGAGGAGGATTACAAGGTAACACCGAAGCAAGTGGGTGATAAAATGCGGAGTTTTGTGGACGGCGGTGATTGGTTTAGAAGGCTCTTTTTGATATCGTTGAGTACCTTATTATTGGTAATTTCTAAACTGATACGTGTATCCTCACTTACTTAAAAGCCTTGTAGACGTCGAAATATTAGGAACTGGCATGGTGTGAGCATACATTGGCAACATTGGTTGAAAAGAGAGTAGTTTGGTCGCCGAAAGATAATCTTTTTGGCGGTATTATATCCTACTATTTTTTGGATTTGTTTGGAGCATGTTCTTTTTTGATGTAATCTATGTAATTGCACGGTATTTTATGTTGATAGAGTTAAGTGCGTGAGGCGGAGTGTTCCAAGGACGGTCCCCATGTCGGCTTGGAGCGGGGACAAACTAAAGGAAATGAACAATAAGGAAATTGACCTTGGTGGGTTTGGGATGGGGTTTATCGAGCCCCCGTTTGATGGGGAAGCACCAATTGAGCCGCAGCTGAATTTGTCGGGGGCTTGGAAGGAGAAGGATGCTACAGGTCAGGGGACCTCGTCATCCCGGGCCAATGCGAAGGTTGTTCATCTGAATGTGTATTTTAGTTTTATGTTATGTGCATTTAGTTTTTGAAATATGCGTAATTAGTGTTTAAATTATGTATATTTTTGTTATGTACATTCAGGTTAGTAATTATGTGTATTTAGTTTTATATTATGTGTATTTAGTGTTTAAAATATGTGTAATTAGTGTTAAATTATGTATATTCTATTTATGTACATTCAGGTTAGTGATTATGTGTATTTAGGTTTATATTATGTGCATTTAGTGTTTCAAATATTTGTAATTAGTGTTTAAATTATCTATATTCTAATTATGTACATTCAGGTTAGTGATTATGTGTATTTAGTAATTATTTGCATTTAGTTTTATATTATGTGCATTTAGTGTTTCAAATATGTGTAATTAGTGTTTAAATTATGTATATTCTATTTATGTACATTCGGGTTAGTGATTATGTGTGTTCGTGGGTTATATTATGTGCATTTAGTGTTTGAAATATGTGTAATTAGTGTTTAAATTATGTATATTCTAATTATGTACATTCAAAGTTAGTGATTATGTGTATTTAGTTTGTAAATCTTGTGCATATACACTTACCGATTTAAAACACATGTTTATGATGTCCAGGGGATAATCGGTCGATTACTTGTGATTAAAATATTTGTCCTCCGATGTTGTCGAGATTATATCTATTCTTGATCGCTCCAAAGGACTTGTCGAGGACGAGACCTGCCATGGTTGGGAACGTTGCAAAGGGCTTCTTATGCTCAATCGCATTCGCTGGGGTTCGCCGTTCGGATGATGGTATGGAAGGGATCAAACTCAACGAGAATGAAGCCTTTGGAGCAAATGGAGAATATTGCCGCGATTGAGGCGATCGAAAGTGCATTTAAAGAGATGAATTTAAGAAATGGTGTGATGAGGCACCAAGCCTCTTTCTCGGCTTGACTCAAGATACCAATGTTGGTAGATGGGAGGACATTATTGACACGTCTCCGACTACGAGAGCGTGTCAACGAAGAGGAGATGTGCGAGATGGTGGTATGGCAAGCATGGAGGTTGGGTATTATATATGTTTACATTACTTATATATTATGATTAATTAATTTTGCTTTTAAGTATTTTTTAGTTCACACTATTGTAGGTTTTGTAGGTTTTGAAATGAATGTTGGGGGCGTGATGCAAGTGGGGATCAAAATCGGCTAATGTATGTTTAAATTAGTAAAAATATTATGTGCATTTAGGGTTGTAATTATGTTTATTTAGTTCTTTTTATGTTTAGTTAGTTTATATTATGCATAGTTAGTTTTCTTTTGTGTATAAGTAGCTTTATTTTTATGTATTTTTTGGTTTATAGGTGCAAGATTCGAGATTGGTGGTTAAAGGGGGCATGACGCGCCTTTGAGTGAGAAACCAAAGACCGCATTTATTTTGTCCCCATCTTTTATGATTGACATCATCAATGTGTATACGAGTTCATAATTATTCTTATTGGAGTTCGTAGGATATTGAAACGGAGGTTTGTGGCGTGAAACCTGGTGGTTCTGGGAGGTCAAGAGGCGTGGCGACATTGCCTAAGAAACATCTAAGAAGGTTTTTTTTCCCGTAGAGCTACTTGGGAAGACAAAGAAAAGTGCGGCATCGTCTTCACCATTTGTGACTAGACAGATTGACATCTCCTCGGCCAAATCAAAATGAGAACATGATTACAAATGGCTTTTTGAAAATCCTGGGATGAACAAGTAAGGATTCGTTTATCATTCAACTAATTAGTTTCATTTTTTTATCTACACCGTAATTTTTTTTTTCATCTAGAGATGATATTGTATTTAACGCCGGTGACAAACTTTGTCGAGGGAAATGGTGGAGACAATGCGTCCGGAGGTTACATTAATGTTTCTATTTTAGACCTTTGGGCATGGATGTTGAATGGTATGGAGGGATCGAGAGTAGTTAGTTCAGAACATATTTTTTGCTTCCTTTTTTTGACCGCTACTCCTCGCCCCTCCATACCATTCAACATCCATGCCCAAAGGTCCAAAATAGAAACATTAATGTAACCTCCGGACGCATTGTCTCCACCATTTCCCTCGACAAAAGTTTGTCACCGGTGTTAAATACAATATCATCTCTAGATGGAAAAAAAGAATTACGATGTAGATAAAAAATGAAACTAATTAGTTGAATGATAAACGAATCCTTACTTGTTCATCCCAGGATTTTCAAAAAGCCATTTCAATCATGTTCTCATTTTGATTTGGCCGAGGAGACGCGTCAACTGCCTTAGTCACAAATGGCGAAGACAATACCCCACTTTTCTTTGTCTTCCTAGTAGCTCTACGGGAAAAACCTTCTTAGATTTTTCTAAGGCAATGTCGCCGCTTCTCGACCTCCCAACCACTTGGTTTCACGCCACCAACCTCTATTTCAACATCCTACGAACCCAATAAGAATAATTATGAACTCGTATACACATTGATGATGTAAATCATAAAAGATGGGGACAAAATACGCACGCGTCTTTGGTTTCACTCAAAGGCCATGCCCCCGCAACCACCAATCTCGCAATCTTAACCTATAAACCAAAAATACATAAAATAAAGCTACTTATACACAAAGAAAACTAACTATACATAATATAAACTAACTAAACATAAAACATAACTAAATAAACAAAATTACAACCCTAAATGCACATAATATTTTACTAATTTAAAACATACATTAGCTGATTTTTCGATCCCCACTTGCATCACAACCCCCCAACATTCATTTCCGATCCTACAAAACATACAATAGTGTGAACCAAAAAATACTTAAAAGCAAAACTAATTAATCATAATATATAAGTAATGTAAACATATATAATACCCCAACATCTATGCTTGCCGTACCACCGCCTCGCACATCTCCTCTTCGCTGACACTCTTCTCGTAGTGCCGACGGTCAATAATGTCCTCCCATCTACCAACATCGTATCTTGAGTCAAGCCAAGAGAGAAAGCCGTCGCTCATCACACCATTTCAAATTCATCTCTTTCGTAAATGCACTGATCGCCTCAATCGCAAAGAATATTCTCCGCCTTGCTCCAAAAGGCTTCGATCTGGGCTGATTCGATCCCTTCCATACCATCATCCGAACGGCGAACCCCACCCTGTAATGCAGAATGCACAGCATGCTAAGCCCCTACGCAACGTTCCCAACCATGGCAAATTCTAGATCGCCGACTGCTCATTTGGAGCAGATCAAGAAGATATATAATCTCGACAACATCGAGGACAAACATTTAAATCATCAAGTAATCGATCAGCTTATCCCCCGGACATCATAAACATGTGTTTTAAATCGATTAAGTGTATATGCACAAGATTTACAAACTAAATACACATAATCACTAACTAATGTACATAATTAGAATATACATAATTTAAACGCTAATTACACATATTTCAAACACTAAATGCACATAATATAACCCCTAAACACACATAATCACTAACCCGAATGTACATAAATAGAATATACATAATTTAGACACTAATTACACATATTTGAAATACTAAATGCACATAATATAAAACTAAATACACATAATAACTAAATATACATAATCACTAACTCGAATGTACATAATTAGAATATACATAATTTAAACACTAATTACACATATTTGAAACACTAAATGCACATAATATAAACCTAAATACACATAATCACTAACCCGAATGTACATAAATAGAATATACATAATTTAACACTAATTACACATATTTTAAACACTAAATACACATAATATAAAACTAAATACACATAATTACTAACTGAATGTACATAACAAAAATATACATAATTTAAACACTAATTACGCATATTTCAAAACTAAATGCACATAACATAAAAACTAAAATACACATTCGGATTTAACAACTCGATCGGCCCGATGACGAGGTCCCCTTCTCCTTTCAATCCCCCCGACAAATTTAGTTGCGGCTCAATTGGTGCTTCCCATCAAACGGGGCTCGATAAACCCCATCCCAAACCCACCAAGGTCAATTTCCTTATTGTTCTTTCCTTTAGTTTGTCCCCGCTCCAAGCCGACACAATGGGACCGTCCTGAACACTCCACCTCACGCACTTAACTCTATCAACATAAATACCGTGGCGATTACATAGATTACATCAAAAAGAACATGCTCCAAACAAATCAAAAATAGTGGGATATAATACCGCCAAAAACAGAAGGCCCATTAAATTCGGTATTATCTTTCGGCGACCAAACTCGCTCTCTTTTCAACCAATGCTGCAGTGTATGCTCACACCATGCTAAGTTCCTAACATTTCGGACGTCTGAAGGCTTTTATAAGTGAGGATACACGTATCCAAAGAGAAATTACCAATAATAAGGTACTCAACCAATATCAAGAAGAGCCTTCTAAACCAATCACCGCCATCCACAAAACTCGCATTTTATCACCACTTGTTTTGGTGTTACCTTGTAATCCTCCCTCCCAAACATAGCAGGCCATCCAAAGATTGTACAAATCGCAAGTCTCCGATTTGTTTTCTTCACTATAGGCTCCTCGCCCATTGGGGAACTCCCAATACTTTCGGACATCATCTCGGTTCAATGCGAATGCGCCCTAATACTTATCCAACAACAACTCCGAGCTAAGCAGGGTTAAAATTTGCAACAACCAATACATTAGCCGGGATGGGAAGTCAACAATTGAAAGAGAAAGCAAACTTCAATTCCATATCAACAATCGCATCAATCAACCGGAAAGATTTATGCATTCACCAACACCTCGATTCGACCTAGTCGATAATGTCGTATATAAATTCTTTGCCCTCTTCCCGACCATCGCCTTCGTCCCCCACTCCCCATGCCCTTTTCCCTTGTTTTTGCTATTTAGTTGGTAAAACAAAACCTACTGAAGAAATAGAAATCCGCTATTTACAAAAACATGCAACTAATCGTCCATTAACATAAAACCATATACACATTATTATATACTTAAACACACGAATTCTGAGCTAAGTACACATGATTCCAAATCAAATATACATGCCCCCACCAAAATAACAAAAACAATTTTACCAACATACAAAAGGGCAAACTGAAAGAAAAATGCAACACATAAACCATATACATATTATTATATACCTAAACACACACTTCTATATCTAAGTACACATGATTCCAAATCAAATATACATGCCCCACCAAAATAACAAAAAAAACAGCTTTACCATTACACAAAATGTCACTACAAAGCTACATCGAATAAAAAACAATCTATTATCCACTGGATGCATTAGATTAGTATATTACATTTAGATCAAATAAAACAATACAAAAGCTCATGCAATATTACAAGTCTATAAAGAAATCTTCGACCAAAATGTGTATAGAATTTAGAATTATGTCCACCGCCCTATCTTGTTGAGTCGAAAAAAACCAAAGAAAAAATCTATTATACAAATGCGACAAGAAGAGTAACTTGTTACAACAACGCCTCTACTAAAAGCCCATCTCCCCCGTTTCTTCTACTCGCATCATCCTCATTACTCCATTTATCATCCTCTAATTATATTCCAAGCCCGCAAACTAATATTCTACTTACCGCATCCCCATTACTTCACCAATTATATCTCATTCAACAAACCCCAAAATTAAAACCCACATAAAATAGATTACATCGCATTATCAAGCTTCAAAAAATTTTGCAAATCTCTTATACCTAAAAGTTTATTCCCTAAAATTAAACAAATAAGAACAATAGAAGTCGATAATAAAAACCCAAATTGGAACCCTAACATCAACATAAACACCAAAATCAAAAAGAAAATAAAAATCACGTAAAACTTACAATGTTTTGTGCGAGAACCGTGATGAAGATAGGAAATGATTCGTGTCGATTTCGCATTGAGCCTACCGTGGTGAAGATATGAATAAGAATCGAAGCATTTAATTATCCTTTGAATAAAATCCTAAAGACGGAACGATGGAGTGTAGCAGATGAATAAAACTGGAGAATAAGAACCAATGTCGTGGTGAGAGATGAAGATATCCTATTCAGGTTCAAGAATTAAAAGACGATCGATGAAGCGGCGAAAGAAAGAAAGGAAACGTGAATCGGAAAAGAGGGAGAGAAAATCGCGGGATATTGATAATAAGATTCAGTTACCAAATTCAAAATTAGGATTTACAATTATATCCTTTGAATAAAAAAGACAGATTACTTTTTCTCCCCTTGTTTGCCACTACCATGACTAAAATAGACGGGTAAAATCCATTGAATATTAAATCAAATGGTCTATATGCTGTCTCATGTTCTTACCAAAGCCCCGGCCTCATTTGATCATATTCATATGCATATATATTATTAATATTAATTATGTTTATATTTTTTATTTTATTAAATTGTAAGATTAAACCCTACAAATTATGTGTTTTATATTGTAATGATTTTTAACTTTTAAAATTACAAGACTTTGTATTTTGAAAATTGTTGTATTTAACTCAATTTATTAAAGTATTTTATATTGTGAGTTATTGTAAGATTAGCTAGTGATTCATGATATTTTATCTATTTTAATTATTAACTATTTTAAGTAAAAAATATTTTTATTAATAAATACAAAACGAGGACCCCCGTTCCCCGAACGAGATTCCCCGTCCTCGCACTGATGCCCAAAACAGGAATGGTACGGAAATGATATTTGAAATGAGATTCGGACTAAAATGGTATATTTCATACTGCCTTCTCCCTCGCCATTGCCATCCCTAATTTTGGATGATTATGGGAAAGACGTACGCTATTTAGCTTGCATAAAAAGTGTAGAGAAAAAGTGATTTGGATGAGACAACATTATTTTCAAATAAAATAAATTATGAGTTCTAATTAATTTTTTAGTACTTTTTAAAGTGTAACTGTAATTCTGTCCAAAAAGAGTAATTATAATTATTGAGTTCTAATAAATAATAGTAATGTTAATAACTTGATGACATGTGAAACATGCCAAATTACAAGTATATTAATTGGTGACCCCCTTTATATCTCTGTCCACATTATTGGGTGATTTTATCATGTTCTTTCTTGATTTTTTTTTTTTAAAGTGGATTTCTATGACCATTAGTTTCATTTGGATTTAATCATTGTTGTAATTAGGGATAATAATAGGTAGAATTTGGGTAGAATTATATATCCTCCATTCTCATCCCATCGAAAGACAAATATTTTTCTATTTTTTTCTTTTTATTATTTATTATATGTTTTCAAAACTATTAATTAGGTTAGAAAAAAATAAAGTGTGACCCCTTAACTTTTTGATGCAGTTTATAATTGTGCTTATTTTATTTTTGATATAGTTTATATGAAAAATAACAAAGTTACCTTACATTATTGGAAAAAAATATGTTTTTACGCTCACGTGTTTTAAATGACTTTTTTATGAAGTTATTTCGAACATGTTTACGCTAATAAAATTTCACCAAATAAAATTTGTCACAATTAAAAAATCAATCTTATACTCAAAACCCTTAAACAATCAAGACACATAACCTCGAAATAACACACATTGAAACAAAATAAATTTAAACAATATAGAACAACACAAAACCAAAATAGAAACAACAAAATCCGGGTTTTTAATCCAATACATTGAAACATCGAAATAATACTCGAAATAACATAGAAACAATAAAAACAACATAGAATAATCAAGAAACAACATAAACAACACAAGAGACAAAAATAACATATAAATAGTAAAAACGTATAAATGTCCAAAACTTAACTCGGGCATACAAAAGTAAACAAAACAATACATAAACCAATGTCTAATTGGCATAAAGAAGGATTTTTTCCCAAAAATATGGGTATTTTTTTGTAGCATCTAGTTTATAATTGTACTTATTTTGTGCCCTTAATGTAAAAAAAGTTTCTAGATCCATACTCATACTCCTACCCATCGGGTATTTAATTTCTTATACCCATCCCCATCGAGGATTGAGTATTCATACCCTACCCATACTCTATTACCACTTAAAATTGTATTTTTCTCATATTTGGAGTTATTTCAAAACTATGGATATTTTTACTAAATTATTAAGAGAAAAATAAGAATAAATAATAAAGATAAGGGTTAGAACTAAACATTATAGAAAAAATCATAAAATATTAGAAAAGACAAAGCACGCGAGTTAGTGGATTTTGATTGAATTTGGGAAAAGAAACTTATTTTTAAATATAAAAAATCTAAATGTATGAATAAAACATGTATGTATAAATAAATATATATGTATATATTATATAATATTATTTAACCAGTATCAAGGTACAGATGTGTGGATATACCTAGACACACACCATACACATACCTCAAATCTAACCAAAGTACAAAAAATATCCTCCATATCCTTCCCTCATTAGGGCCTGACATCTGATCCTCCATCTGAGTTCCTGGAGGAGATTGTCATCCCTAGTTGTAATCAATTTATTCCTTTTCGCTGTGTATTACATAATTCATCTTCGCTCTTTCGCTTCAGCTTATGTACACTATTAAGGTAATTCTTCTTTTTTTAAGAGTAGCTCTCCGTAAGACGAATGAGACGGCAGACTGACAGACTTTAGGGGTAAAAAGTGATACTTTTAGTATAAATGTGATACTTTGAGTGTAAAAGTGATACTTTGTGTGAATACACTTAATTTTAGTGTATCTCGCATAAGGTATCACTTTTTATACCAAAAGATCACTTTTTACACGAAAAGTATCACCGTTCGCAATCCGCGACCGTCTTACATAAGTTTTGCCTTTTTTTTTTTTTTTTGTTGGGGGTGAGGGGTAAAACGGGCAATTCAATTTATCTCACACCCGGCTTACAAGAGACCGACTATATTGAGAATTAGGATGAAGGGAGATGCTATTTTGAGGTCAAGCTTTTAGTTTTAAAAATTATATTATATTTTGGTGTGTTTTAAAAATTGTAATAAACTTGAGTAAATGGAATAATATATGAAAACATAGTGCCCAAACAAAGTAAATGACAAACACAAAATACTCAAAAGTTTACTCAAAAACGTTTATCAACGTAAAAAGTCTCCTAAAAAATATAACAAAAAAACTTCGCATCCATCAAGAAATATCTTTTTCATCATCTATAATATTCAACGAAAGTGCAACGCCTACAAAGATAAGAAAAACATTGAAACAAATGGATCTTCTAAAGATTTTGAGAAGTAAAATCATCAATAAGATCATCAAAATCAAGATTTTACAACACTTATTTTCAATACATAAAATTGTTCTCTCATTTAATCTTTCTTTGCGATATAGTTGAACGCAGTGTGATTTTATTAATTTTAGGTTTGAAAAACTTCTCTCTACTAAATGCTACAAGAATCGGGTCTAAAATATTCAATGAAAGACAATACCAACAAAAGATTAAAAAAAAAGTATTGAAAAAATTGAATCTTCTAAAGATTTTGAGAAGAAAGTCATCAATAAGTTCATCAAAATCAAGATCTTCCAACACTTATTTTCAATACATAAAATTGCTAGCCCATTTAATTTTTCTTGAGACATAGTTGAACTCAACCGTGATTATCAATTTTAGTTTTTGAAAACTTCTGCTTACGATTAACAAAACTTTATAAGCAATGGAAGTATTTAAACGCGATCCAACACTTTTATAATTTCATGTGTTGTTAAAATATTGCCTCACTCCTAGTTTTGACATCTTCATTAACTCTGATAATCCAAATAAAGCTTCTCTTATTTCATTAGATTGAGTTATTATAGTTATGATACTATTAACACGACTTTCATCTTGTCATCTTGTTGATAATGGATTTAATGTCAAATGATGAACATTATCGTAGCGAAAAGGGTTATGACCTGAAAATCGGGGCCCCCAGCGCGGTCACCATCGTGACTACACTCGGGCCGGCCCTGGTAAAAATAAATAAAAAGGAGTTAATCGGTTGTACGCATGGACCCCCCATCTTCGCCATTCAATCCACATCTTCTAACACGAATGTTTCAATACATTAGGTGAACATCACATATAAGGGAATGACATCATTTATACACGCGACAATTAATTTAAATAAATACCATATGAAATATCGGATAAAGACACAAAGTAGAAACTAAAAATGTGGTGAAGTGGAGGTTATAAAGTTGCGTAAAGGACAGGTTGGACTAGACCTGACTTTAGAACAAATAAGTAACAGGGACAAGGAAACAACAGGACCATTTTCAAGAGTGTGTCAACGCGTTATCGATGTTACGCTGAGTTGCGGTCGCGACACGATTAATGATGCAAACACGAACACAGCACTCTATAAGATCTCAACCCGACACGACACGAACATCGAAAATTTTTGTCGATACCATACTTTACACGATAAAATGACACGATAAGTCAAAAATAAAAAAGAAAATGATTTACACGTTAATACACGACGAATTACACGATATTTACACACGACGCACAATTTTAAAATACACAACATAAATATACAAAATATCGCGCGATCGGCTACCAATAACAGTGAATGCGTGGCTACATTATCGTGTCCTTATCGCGTCGCACAAGTTATTATCGCTAAGCCACAAAGCGCCAACGCCACATCGTGGTCCTTATCGCTGTCAGTACGCGTCATTATCGCTGTCACTAACGCTGTTTCGCGCCACTATCGCGATACACGAGAAAACATTTAACACGACACGAATTTTCTCGCGGTCCTTTATCGCGGTCGACATCGAGAAACACGAACAAGGCTAAACACTAACCCGCTATTTTCGCCGCTGTGACGCTGCTTATCGCGCTGCCATACGTAAATCACACCGCACACCAGGGCCCCGCTCTTCTGCTTCCACCCAAACTACTGAAACCACCTGACCTCGCGCTATTTCCCGACCTCTCGACGCTGACCCATCGATTCCAAAGTACAACTCTTCATTTACGGTTTACCAAACTTATTTTTAACTTGAAAATTTGTTTTTTACTTTTACTCAATCCTCAGTAAGATTGCATCTTGTCTCCAGCTAGCATGTGATGCCACTTTCAAAATTTGAACTATTTTAACTAGAGGCGGAGCTAGATATTTATTACTGGGGTACTGGGCAATTACAATAACTACCCCAGATTTGAGCTAATAACAAAAAAAAAAAAAAAACATACATTTTTAAAATCACAAAAGTTTCTCAAGTTTGATTGTATATTACACTTTACCTTGACAAGAGTTGTAAAATCGGCCTAAAGGCGCTGTACAGCAGCGCCCAGCCGATCCGATTTTGCCAAATCGGTCAAAAACCGTTGCAATAAAAATCCAGGCTGCCAATCGAGCTAGTGCTCCTCCTAGGCTAAAATCGGTTTAGGCGCACACTAGCGCGAGCAGAAGGGAAGAAATCGGCCAAAATGGGTAAAAATAAAAAATGAAAAAAATAAAAAATATTGTTGTTTCTAAAGCGTCGCCAGCCGCCTAGCGCCAGCTGGCCGAATGCCGCTCGAGACCGCTTAGCGATTTCGCAACTACGCTTCTTGATAAGCAAAAACATTTAAAACACCCCATTTACATTTGTAAAAATATTATAGTTTTCATCTTACATTAAAGATATAATCAAGCATCATGGTTTTTTTTCCGTAATTTTGAAACTTCTATGGTTTTTTTATAACTACCCAAATCCTAGCGGTACTTCTTGTAATTATCCCTAAACTTATGAACAAATATTCCACGCCGGATCCCCTTGTTACAAAAATAACATTTTATCTAATATAATTTCAATACTAATATAAGGGATCTTTTATTTAAATTTTAGTGGTATTTCATTTCCTATTATGTCATGTATAAAACAACATATTAATTTCCAGTATAAATGGTGGGGTCTTATAAAGGCAAGTGCTAGAGATGATTTTCACTTAACTACTTCATGTGCAAAGATTTCCTATCTGTGACTTGACCACGATTTTTAACCGCTTGCTCCTAAGCCCCTCCACTTGAGGAATCCAAATCGAAACCTTACGCTCACTGCCTTGCCCAATGGTTCTAAGCCAAATCGAACACCTGCCCTATATGGTCTGATTCCTGCTAGTCCGAACCTTTTTTTAATTTTATTTAGAATAAATATTTAGCAATTTAGTTTAAAATAAAAGAAAAAAGGAAAAAAAGAAAAGGACTTGCACTTAATATTGATAATAATATTAAGTTTTCGAGATTAATATTAATAATAATATTAAGTTGCCTACGATCCCTCGTGTGTGTGATAGATGAACTCAAAGTCGATTTGAATCGCTTATTCCCGTTTTTACCCTTATTATCTTTAAGCAGGACGCCATCAATCACTATTCACTCATATTTTCTCCGCCGCTCGGGTTGTTTGTTCCGTGTCAAACTCATCTGACAGTCGTATGTTGACTCTAATCTTGTGTTCGCTCTCCGCATTTACACCAATCATTCAATAAGCATTGGGCTTCTAAGGAGTCGGGATGTAAATTACGGCGTGATTTATCCAAAAATTTACACTGGAGCTAAACGTTTGCTATCTGCAAAGTTGAAGCACACGCCAAACTCTTTTTGAGCGATTGGATAAGGTTAATTCTTTGTACCACCATCAAAATATCAAAATGTTCAATATATGTTTCACTAAACTAAAAGAAATAGTTAAATAATTCTCAAGCTCTACATTGTGAGCTATAGATAACTTGGATGTTCATTTTTTCCCAAGTAATCGTTGTGCAACATTAAAAAATATTATAATAAATATTTTACATTTCTTCTAGCATGTATTTGCAAAATAAGATTGCTGGTTTTAACCTTACAGCGGTTCCATCACGGTTCCATATAAGTTAGCAAGCGGTTCACGGTTTTGAACTGGGAGCCGGAATCGAACCGCCTACACCCGTTCCGATTCGGTTTTGGAGCTGGGACTACGCTGATTACGATTTAGGAAGCGAGTGACATGTTCTGATTTCGATTTGAAATATGGTTTCGGTTATTTAGCCACCCCCTTATTCCTATCTCATTTAAGACATACTTAATCTGGTTTAAATCCACAAAAAAAAAAAAAAGTCAAAGAAGGTAAGACAATGACAGTTGAATCCTAAAGCTCATAGATGTGTTCAGCTTTTATATTGAATCATATTGAAAGAATTAATACCCTCCTATAACTTGTCCGAAATAACTATTCCAGGTTAGGAAATAAATGTAGTCCCATTAAATGCCAAGAATTTTAGAGAGCCACTTTATATATAACAGACCGTCATACATTTCTTGGCTGTCTACATGTCTATTGCATCTAATTTTCTTCTTGTTTCGTTGTGTTCATCAATAATATAGAAACCAACAACATAATCCCAAAACAGCAAAATTACAAACATAATCCCAAACAGCAAAAATATTAATTGATGATAGACACAAACCTTATGTACGGTCTCGCGTTTTTAATACAAGCAACATGGTAACTGAACGCATACACTG